>CP080487.1:6301110-6663610 GCA_020844145.1 Sarcoptes scabiei
AAAATGGAAGCAAAAATGTATTGAGCTATTAAATCTTTGCGAATGCAAAAGCAAACGAGAATAAAATATTAAATTTATGACAAAAACGATGATGACGATGAAGAAAATGAGCTTATCAATTTCTCTTCCTTCCTATGGAAAGAAAAAAATTTCAAAAAAAAAAAAAAAATCGAAATAGTTTGATATATTCCACTCTAGAGACTCTAGAATCTAAAGATTTTAAAGCGATAGCTTTATTTATGGTTAATATTTTTTGATTTTTTATTCATTTTGGATTCGAATAGAGCTTTCAGAATTTCGATTCAAAATTCTGGACCTTAGTTCTTTTGAAACATAGAATATTTGAAAATTATTAGAATAATTAGAAGATACTATCTGGTGATATCTTTGCGAAAAATTCATTGAATATTATAACAGGAAACTTCACTGTCAATTCATATTTTTTCTTCACTTTTGATTTGATTTGTTGTTTAGATTTCAATCTAGTCTAAATTAGTTACTTGTTTAGTTTCGAATATCTTTCACTTTGAATTTTACTGAAGTTTCGTACAGTTCTTCATTGAACCACCTGGTCTTTGCATCAACGACTTCCTGTCCTTTGCATCGCCTAAAATGTCACATTTTCGAATGCAAACAG
The DNA here is from genome assembly GCA_020844145.1 of Sarcoptes scabiei. Taxonomy (NCBI): domain Eukaryota; kingdom Metazoa; phylum Arthropoda; class Arachnida; order Sarcoptiformes; family Sarcoptidae; genus Sarcoptes; species Sarcoptes scabiei. The sequence goes on from CP080487.1 coordinate 6,301,748, forward strand.
AAAAATTTCGAACTTTTGATTTGCTTTAGATCTCATTTTTTTTCAACATCTCTCAACATTCAGAACAAAAAATTCAATCAGGATGAAATTTAATAATAATAATAATAATAATAGTAATAATAATTTGGATGAATATTAGCAATTCAAATCAAACCTCTCCAGCTCTCGACCAGCTTTGGCTGGCATTGTTGGCGTTGTTGTTGAAAAATCCAAACTAACTCAATCGAAGCTCATCAGCTTAGATTAGATCTAATCTTTGGTGATTTTCCCACCCCCAAATCAGACCAAAACATTTTTCAATATCTTAGTACTTATCTAGTATCAGTGTGTTTGATTAGTGAGAATAAAATCGAAAGTTCCAGAACAAATCGAATCCAATAGTCGGATAGTCTCGTTCTTCAAATCCCATTTTTTTGTTTGTTTCCTTATTTGAATATTTTCCAAAATTTTTTTTTTCGGACAAATGAATCCATGAAGAGAAAAAAAAATACTGCATTCAATTTCATTTTGGGTACATACGAGAATAAAAATATTATTATTATTATTATTATTATTGTTATTGAGAGAAAAAAAATTCGATTCGAAAAAATTCTCTCATTCCTGTTTGGAGCTAGCATCCGTAGAGATGCCCTTCGGAACACAACAATGCCAGCAGAATGATAATGATGATCTAGACACCAAACGATAACATTTATTATGGACCCAAAAAAAAACTGATGCTGATTGTTATTTGGAAGAGATTAGGGAAGAAAAAGAGAGAGAGAGAGAGAGAGAGAGAGAGAGAGAGAGAGAGAGGTCGAAGAGGAAAAGTGAATTTTTAGATTACCAAATTCTGTTTCCGATTCGATTGATTCGAGAATTTGATTTGAATTTGTTTTCTCTCTCTCTCTCTCTCTCTCTCTCTTTCTCTCCATCTTCTAATAGTTTGTTTCGATGATGATGATGATGATGATGATGAAAGAATCTAGATAGTGTTGATTCGATTCATTGATGTCGCTATTGGTTGAAATCAAAAATTTGATCTTCCTCTATCTTGTCGTTTCATTTTTGAATTGAAATCTCTCTCTCTCTCTCTCTCTCTTTCTCTTTGAATCTGATAGTTATCGATTCACGATCCAATTCGAAACATATTCTTGGGGCGAAAAATAAAATAAAAAAAAAACTTTTGCTAGATGATTAATTTGAAAGCCGATATTGCTTGCTGTAGATTAGTATCGATCGTTGAGAAAACAATTCGATACTTTTTCATCTCAAGAGATGAGATCAGAAGAGAAAGAGAGAGAGAGAGAGAGAGAGAGAGAGAGAGAGAGAGAGAGAGAGAGAGAGAGAGAGAGAGAGAGAGTTTTTTGGTTTAACTTTCTTCCAAAATCTTCATTAAATAATTAATCAATCGATGATTCTCATTATACACCAAACAACCTGAAACAAATCTCTCTATGTTTTACTCTACTTGCTAGATTCTTTTTAGCAAATAGAGTAAAACATTCTCTCTCTCTCTCTCTCTCTCTCTCTCTCTCTCTCTCTCTCTCTCTCTCTCTCTCTCTCTCTCTCTCTCTCGCATAATAATCTCGAATTTTTGTTGGTTGTAGAATCTGAGAATATGAATCCAGCATTGATGTTGTTGTAGACCAAGCGTCGATCTAATCGACTGCGATTCATTCTTGATGAGATTTCATCGCTTTCATTACAATCTCATTAAACAAATTGTGCAACATCGAGAGAGAGAGAGAGAGAGAGAGAGATGCGATCGATGTGTGGATAGACTTTCAAACTCTTCTTAATTAAAGTTTCTAGTCCATTCTCTCTACCCCCCACCCTGTCCAGATAGAAAATTCCGGGACCAGTTTTTTTTTTCTATGACCATAATAGTTTCTCGAATTTTAACACCAACACCAAAAAAAGGACGATTTTTAATCACCGAGAAAGGATGGAGAGAAAAAAAAAATTTTTGATGAATTTTTTGTTATTTGTGGAAATATTTTCTCGAACATAGCCATTCACAAATCATTGAATCTTTAGATTCTAAAAATATTCTAGAATCGAAGGATGGTTCAATGACGAGTAAAAAAAAAAAAAAAAAAAAAGAATTTGTTTTTTGAATCATTTTTGTTTAAAGAAAAAAAAATCTAGAATGGCTAGTCATCAAATTTTCCATTGATTAGATTTGTTCTCTATCAAACTGTCTCTCTTTCTCCAATCTAATTGATTTGATTTGATTCGATTCAAAACTTTCGTCTAGGATTCGATATGTTTGTCTATGTTCATTGATGAGAAACGAAGTGATATTTCATGTTCCTAGAATCCTGTTTATCCGTTTTGTTTTTTTTTTTCTCATTGTGGTTTCTGTCTATTCGATCATTTTCGACTATTCAAATTTCAAATTTGATGACAGTTTTTTTTTTTTTTTTTTTTTGGATGAGATAATATCTCCTAGCGTTAGAGATCCTATGTTCTACTCAATGATACGAATAGATATCGATAAAATTGATTGTTGTAGTTCCGTCAATCCTTTTTTTTTTGTATCAATCATTCAAGATTTATTTGATTCTTAATGAAAATTTTCTCCAATTTCTAATAATTGAAAAAGAAAAAAATAATTCATTTCTCTATTCTAAATTAATATTCCTTCGAATGTTCTGATTTTTCTAATAATCTTCTGAAAGATCTTCAGAGAGATCTTTATGATTAAATACAGAAACAAAAATCCATTTATTCGTTCCATTTATTCACTTTAAAATCAAAATCGAATCAATTTTATGGAATGTGGAACAAAACAAAACAAAATTAAAATAAATTTCAAAAATTATTCTTAATTTATCTTGGCCAAATTCGAAGCATAAAGATCTAAACAATAGGATCGAGGACAATGGAAAAATTCTCATCCAAAATTCTAAATCAGATTGAATCGATCTGATCGAGATGTTTATATGTATGTATGTGTATATGTGTGTGGGTGTGTATGTGTATGTATCGAATTTCATCCATAATAATTACATTAGATTGAGATTTTTATCACATCTTCAAGAGAAGAATAAAGATTATTTCTTCGAGATGAAGAATCTCCATTGTCATCATCTAGATTATTTTCGATGACATTATCATTATTCATTGGTGTTTTTGGTTTTCGAAAGAAATTTCTTTTGATCAATTCATTTGATCTGGTCTTGATCAATTGAGTTTTAGTTGGAATCTAAATCATTCGATGATTATTACTAAATCATCATCGAATCGAAAAACTGTCGTTGAATATATAATGATGATGAATGAATTTATTGGCAAAAAAAAATTTCGATTTGATTTCGATTCTGATTCTGATCATTACTATTACTATTATTGATAATTTGATTATTCCATCACACCTAGAGTGATAAGAATATTGTGAACACTGTTGTTGTTGTTTTTTTTTTGTGCTTTTTTCTCTATGAAGGGGAAAGAAAGCCGAAAGAATTTTATTCATTGGATACGAATGAAAAAAAAAATGGATCTATTTTTTTTTTTCTTCATCTCGATCGGAAGAAGATTCTCTCGATGGAGCAGAGAGAGAGAGAGAAGGAATCGATTCTGTTGCTTCTCTTCTATCCAAACAGAATCTCTTCTCTTCTCTTCTCGGGGTCGTAACTTTATCTCTTGGAACGATCTCGATTCATAATATCTCTCTCTCTCTCTCTCTTCACTTTTTTCGCTTTCATAAACATAGAACCGTTGAGATAACCTCAACCTGCATTCTGATTATGATTCTGGCATCTAAGAGTAGAAAGAGAAGAATATTGTACAAACAAACACCGAACCGAACGATGAAGCAAAACGGATGCAAAAAAAAAAAAAAGAATCTTCAATCGAACGAATCGGCGTAGAGGTAAAAGCTTTCTCGAACAAACAGATATATTCTCAATCTTATTCGATGCTGGCGGTAGAGATTAGAATCGAGAATCAAAAAAAAAAAAAAAAACCTCGAACAAGAATCGAGAATTGAGACGAGAAGAGAAAACGTCGGTCTAGAAGAGAGAGAGAGAGAGAGTCTATCTAGATGAAACCATAATGATCATTCTTCTTTACGGTGAGGTTTGAATTTGTAAACTCTTTCAGAAGAAACCATCGACATAGAGAATCATTCGAATGCGATCGAATCGAAAGGATTCGTTTTTCGTTCTCCATCTAAATGAAAAAAAAGAGACAATTTTTTTTCCTAAAAAATTTTTGCGAAAAATTTTTTCGACACAAAAAAAAATTCTCCAATATCAATGTCTTTTTCAATCACTCTCTCATTCGCTATTTTCTTACTCTGGTTCGATACTAAACTTGAACACAAACACTTCCGGAACGAACCGAGCAGCAACGAAATTGGAAAGAAGAAGACCAGAAGAAAGGGAGAGGGAAAATAAATAAATTATCCAATTTTTTTTCCTTTTCATTCCATTCATTGTTGATCATCTACCATCATAGATCACCACCATCACCATCATCACCACCACCACCACCATCACCACCATCATCGATGATGCTGATGATGATCGAATCGATCATAGAATTATCTCGTTTCGGTGATTAGAATAAGTGCAAAATTTAGTGCTAAAAAAATACAAGTGCACAAAATTGCAAAAAAAAAAAAAAAAGAATTAATCCTAACGAGAGATGAAGAAAACGAACAAACAAAAAGAGAGCTAAAGAGAGTGAGAGTGGGAGAGAGAGAGAGAAAGAGAATCAATTTTGTTGATTGCTTTCCCAGTTTTCCTTGTTGATGGAAATCTTTCGATCCAAAATCGATCCAAAATCTTTTTCCTCTCTCTTTCCCTCTCTCTCTCTCTACGAATGTGATTGATTTTTTTCCGCTCTCGATTCCCTCTCTCTCTCTCTCTCTCTCTCTCTCTCTCTTTCTCTGGATTCTTTTCTTTGATTGCTATTTCGAAACTAGTTTGTTGTGGTTTAGAGCTTGTTAAAAAACCGTTCGTTTTTTTAACTTTGATTGTATGTATGTGTGTGTGTGTGTGTGTGTGATTGTCTTTTGTTCATATCGAATTTCTTCACCGCAAAATCTCTGATCAATTAGATTCCATTGAGATTCTTAAAAAGTTCATTCGTTTACAGTAATGAATACGATCCCCTAATGGAGCCCATTAAGAAATGAGTGTTGGAACGATCAAACTTAACAATAAAAAGTATTGTGAATCAAATTGATTTTGATCGAAAAATCGTATGAATTTCAAATCAATCCAATTCGAACAATCAATCTAACAAGTGTTTGGTTTGGAATGGTATGGAAACCTCATATCGAAAAAAAATAGCTTCGAATTAATTTGTAAATTATGAATCATGTAATCATTCTTTTTTTTCATCTCGAATTGTCATCTTTTTTTTTGAATTTAATTCGACTTCGTGAAAACTTTCGTCCTCGATCGATTCTCATCTCAAAGTCTCTATGCTCTTCTATAAAGTCGAAATAAAATCGAATTTGAAGTAAGTGAAATTTTCTCATCGTTCCATCCATCCATCGATCTTTTCTACTTTTCGTTTTGGACTATTCTTTTCTAGAATTTTTCTATTTGTTTTCAATCTAATCTTAAGTGAAAGATTCTTAGTGTATCAAACTTTGTTGATATACGTTCGATATATTAAACAAACGATAATTATGCTCACCGACGATTGCCAAACAAACGTTAATGTTTGCTTAAGGATGCGATCGGATCTCTTCGAATCGATCTAGCCGTCTAGCCGCGTTCCAAGATCCTCTTTGTCTAGATCTATGGTTTTTTTTCTGGTGTTCCAAATAAGATAACAAAGATAATTAAAGAGAGACTAGCTTCTTTGATGCGATCAGTGTAGATCGTTGAAAGCTTTACTGAAACAAAACAATCCTTTTAGCACTAATCACTTATCAAACAATTCGTTTCGATTAGATTCGAAAAAAAAGTTCTTGTACTTCAATCAAGCCTATCATTCATTAAGTTTATTCTCTCATTGTTTGATTTTGATTTGATTCGTCTCAACATCCGAGACAAAAAAGAGGAAGAGAGAGAGAGAGAGAGAGAGAGAGAGAGAGAGAGAGAGAGAGAGAGAGAGAGAGAGAAAACAATAGAATTGAAGAACAGAGAACAAAGATTTTGCTCTTTGTTTTGCATCATTATTATTATTATTATTCTTATTCTTATTATCCAATTTCTTGTTTCAAGAGATTCAATCTGATCGATATTCTACTTGGTTTGATTGAAAAGAATCAAAAAAAAATTTTTGAATTGTTTTTTTTTCCCGAGATTCTTTTAACTTAGAGAAAGATTTGTACTATTTCATTCAATCTAGTTTGATCAAATTCTCGATTTTTGACTATTGATGTAACATCTCTCTCTCTCTCTCTCTCTCTCTCTCTCTCTCTCTCTCTCTCTCTCTCTCTCTTCATCAACCCTTTCCTCTCAAATCTTTTCTCTTCGGTAGATTTGTTTATATCGAAATCTTTATGAATTATGTATAAATCTTTGTGAAAAATTTTTTTTTTCATCAAATTCGATCGATCAACTACGATATTTGATAGCTCTTGGATCGGATCAAGAGATAGCGAAAGAGAGAGAGAGAGAAGGAGAGGGAATTTTCCAAAAAAAGATTAACTCTTTCAAAACAATTGACAGTCTCGATTTCCATCTAGGAACAATGCAATCATTCACAACAAGAAGAAAAAATATACAACAAAAAGAAAAAAATTGACGAAATCTTTCACGAGGATAGGGGGAGGGGGAGATAATCTAGACCCACTATTAAAAGGATTCGTTTTTGATAGATCTAGATTTTTTACGATCGCTAGGCTAAGAATTTTACATCGTCAATCTTCACTCGAGTGAATCACTAAGATTTGTTTTCGCTTCTTTGCTTAATTCTCAGTGTATTTTTTCCCCCTCTAATCTACGCGGCGAAAAAAAGAAATAACCAAAACGAAGACTTTCGGAAATCAAAGTTTATGATTTTCAGAAAAAAATCTTCGATGATAGATTGTTTTCGTCTGTCAAACATAGTCTGTTTTCGATGAGTCGATGAGTCAATCTCTTCAAAGAGTTCGATATTCGAGAGTATTGCTAAGAATTCGATAGTAAGATTGTCTAGCAAATGCTATAGTCGGTCCTAGAAGATAATCAAAAAAAAAAAAAAAAAACAAGGACTGAATTGAATTTTTTCTCCCGTATTGAGAAAACCGATTCGATTTTGATCAATGAATTGGATCAATGAATCAATTAGATTGTTTCAAGTTATATCAAGAATTTCAATAGTTTTGGAAATCCTAATGAATTAGGTTTTTTTTGTGTGTGTGTGTGTGTGTGTAAATAGAGAGAGAGAGAGAGAGAGAGAGAGAGAGAGAGAGAGAGAGAGAGAGAGAGAGAGAGAGAGAGAGAGGAAAAGAGAACATCAATTGTCATAGATCAATTGGCTATTGTTTTGGCAAAAAAAAAAAAAAAAAACAAAAAAAAATATCAGATTTGAATTGTTCCAGATGTGTTTGTTTTGTGAACTTGAAAGTGACTATGGATTTTTGCGAGAAGATAAACGAATGATTGATGGAACCAAAATAAGGGAAATTCGTATCGAGAAATTATCAGATCAGATTGTAATCTCTAATTTATATTTCAACAGAAAACATTGAAACGAGACGATAGAGACGTTTTTTTTTTTGCTTCTTTCTTTTTTGTTGTTTCAAAAGTGTGTGTGAGAGAGAGTGAGAGAGAGAGAAAAGGTTAATTGCCTCCAACAGCCATTATTGATCGAATGAATATGAAAGAGGATTGAAGCGGTACCAATATTATTGTTGGAGCGGAGCTTGAAGGAAAGTTTCTCAATTGAAATGAATGAATTGAATGAATTTTAAAAGAATCTCTCTCTCTCTCTCTCTCTCTCTCTCTCTCTCTCTCTCTCTCTCTCTGATGGTGGTCTGTTTCGTGAAAACGAATTCGCTATCGAAATTGAAGAATATTTTTGTTTTGATTTTCTCGTCCTTCATTGAAGTTTTAGCTCATTTCCCCCCTCCCTCTCAACTTTCATTTAATTTTTCCAAAGCTCCATTTTGATTAAGATTGAGAACTCTTTTTTTTTTTTTTTTTTTTTTTTTTTGATCCTTTTGATTCTAATTCGATCTTATCGAATTTTGAATCTAGTGTTTTCTTTTCTATGAACAAACATAAAACAATAAAGATGGAAATTAGAATTTATATCACAAGCTTTTATCAAAAAAAAAAAAAACGCCCACTCCTAACTAAATTAGATTTTTGTTCGATCCAAGTAACATATTCGTATAATTTAGAAAATAAATGACAAGATTTTTTGCTCCCATTTTGTTTGTTCATTCCGATTCAAACGAAAATGTTCGGTGAAGAAAGAATCTTAGGTAGAGTGTAACATTTTCAAAAGCGTAAAAGAGAGAGAGAGAGAGAGAGAAAGAATCAAATAGATTACAATTATGATTAATGTATCGATTACTTTGGGGTTTGAAAGCAAATGCAACCATAGTTTCTATGGTTCCAAGTGAAACTGTTCCAAAACGAACTCATTCATTTTCAACTCTTGAGACACAATTTAGACGCCATTCAGATATTGATACATCAAAAGAGAATTTTAAATTGAACATTGTCTCTGATCGGACCGAATTCAAAACATCGAGATTTGAATAAATAAATTTTTAAAATATTTTCTACGCAAAAAAAAAACTTTTCCATTCGATTGTGAAATGTCTAATACCATAATGATGGCATTGAATGCTGATCCAAAAGCTGATCATCATTGTCTCGTTCATTATCGATGAGTGAGAACAAAAAAAAAGCCGTTCGACGCCAAAAATGATGAGGAAATTTTTTTGACATCTGGTTTGGTTTATCAAATTATTATTATTATTATTATTATTTTTATTACTATTATTATTATTATTATTATTATTTTGATGCTGAAATACGAGATCAAAACATCTGCGATCGTTTCAATAGGATCGATTTGCGTTTTTTAGTTTTTTAGTTTTTTTTTTTTGGGAAGTTTGGCCCTCTCGAAATACGGCCTCTTTCTTGTCTTTCGAGAGAGAGAGAGAGAGAGAGAGAGAGAGAGAGAGAGAGAGAGAGAGAGAGAGAGAGAGAGAGAGAGAGAGAGAGAGAGAGAGAGAGAGAGGAAGAGAAAGAAATGAGATCCATTAGGATAATTTTCTTCCTCTTTCCTGTTCTCTCTGGTCCGATCAGGATCTGTTGAGTTTTTTTTCTCGCTCCTTTCTTCTAGCGAATCGATTCTTAAAAAAAAAAAAATCATCCAGAGTAAGAAAAAAAACTTTTTTTTTCATTCGTTCTGGATTCATTATCATCGCTATTTAGTGTTTTAATTTCTCTCTCTCTCTCTCTCTCTCTCTCTCTCTCTCACAAGGAGAAGAAGAAGAAGACAAACAATTTAGACAAGAGAGCACACACAGTGATGGAATGGAAATTCTAGTCAACAAATAAATGAATAGGGACACGCGAACGTAAACGTTAACGCAGACCCTGAAGAAGAACCAGAAAGAAGAATCCTTTGGTTAGGTTAGCTATTTTCTTTTCATTTTTTTTTGCCGCTTTGTTTGATTTTCTAGAGTTTTTTTTTGTCTAGAGTCTATTAAAAGCAATGAAACTTCGGGTGTTTGGGATAAAATCAGAACGATAATTATTTATCTAGGACCTAGATTCTAGGGCCTAGGACCTTTCTCTCTCTCTCTCTCTCTCTCTCTCTCTCGCTCTCTCGCTTTCTTTTGGAATTTAGTTTGGAAATTTGTTTTCTTTTTTTGTTCTCGTTCTCATTCTTCCATTATTTTTTCTCAAATTTAACGCCAAAATAATAATTATAATCAAGATTATTATTATTATTATTATTATCGTCATCATTATCATTATCATCACAAAAGTCATTATTATGAATGCTATTCAAAAATTTTGTCATTTCCTTTTCGAATTTATTTCATTTCTTCTTTCATTGAATTCATTCTGGTATGGTTGAATTTCATTCAGCTATTTAATGTTTATCTTTTGCATTCAATTTTTTTTTTTTTGAGGGTCCCTGAATAAATTGAAACCAGATCCAATTGAATACCGAATTAGATCGAGAAAGAGCGAAAGAGCGAAAGAGAGAGAGAGAGAGAGAGAGAGAGAATTATACTAAAATTTTTCTCTTTCTCTATCTCTGTTTATATTTGATATTTCACAATCGAAGATAGAAATGAGATTGTAGTTAGTTGACAGTAGTGATCATAAAACAAGGACCACACACACACACACACACACAAACAGATCAGAGCAAAGACAATGGACACCATCAGAAGTGTGTGATATGAAAACATTTCGATTACCATATCTATCATTCTTGATTGTAGGTCTATGGCGAATTTCTTCTTTCTCGGGTAATTTCATTTTAATCCGATAATTCAAAAACAAAAAATGTTGAAATTCTCTTCCATTCCATTCTATTCTATTCGATTTTATTCTATTTTTTTTTTTTTTTTTTGGTTCCAAATTATCCATTTATTTGAGAAGCTAAATATTTGTATGAGGGGAAAAAAATCTTATGCAATGAAAACTTTTAGTTTCAAAAAAAAAAAAAAAAAAATAAGAGTGTTTGAAATTGTTGTTTGGTTCTCAATCATCATCATCATCATCACCATCACCAACAACAACAACATCAACAAGATACGATAAGAAGATCATCTTGAAGAGATCGAACGTAGCGATGTCGAAATTAAACATTCAATTCAACTCCTCCCCCCTCCTCCTTTTTCTTTGCATTCTGTAGATTGTTTGGGATCAAAAAAAAAAAGAAGTGAAAAGAACAAGGTTCTATAAGGTTTCAACAACCTCGACCTTAAGCAATCTTCATTTGGAAAGCAAAAGAAACTTAACTTAACTAAAAAAAAAAAAACAAAAAAAAATTTTTTTTTCTTTTTCTTTTTTTTCCCTATCAAATTTCTTAACGATTCTCTTGATTCTTATTTAAAAAAAAAATAAAATAAAATAAAATAGAATTAACCAGAAAATTAATCAAAAAATCTGAAATCTGAAATCAAAAAAAAAAAAAAAAAAAAAAAAGAAAGGAAACTATAAATCAAATTTCGTAACGAAACGAATAATTAACTCTGATTATCTCTCTCTCTCATATTCGAAATGATTTTCTTAATTTCAACGATTCGATTCAATCGGATCGGATTTGTTTGCTCAGTCGATCGAACAACGATCGATCTTTTTTAGTGTCTAGAATCTTGTCTAGAAGATACTAGTCTTGCTTGATTCGTGTGTGTGCTTGATGTGTTTCATCTCTATCAAAGATTTAAAAAAATTTAATTTACCAATTGTTTATATGCGAAAGTATTTTTTTTTTTTTGTTTGATTTTTTTTATTAGAAGTTTTCAGTCAATTCCTCTCTCTCTCTCTCTCTCTCTCTCTCTCTTTCACTCACTTCCGTAAAACATTCGCAAGGTAAATATTGCTCTTTTGTCCTTTTGCCCTTTTCTCTCTCTCTCTCTCTCTCTCTCTCTCTCTCTCTCTCTCTAATTTCAAAAAAAAAGAAAAAAATCTATGCAAAGCTTTTTGTTTATTTTCTATGTTTGAGAGATTCCATTCCATCCAAAATGATTCGGATTCTCGTTTTCGAAGAATTTTTTTTTTGTTTCAATTCAACAACACAAATCTCATCGAATTCGAATTCGATTCCTTTCTTTCGAGAATTTTCTCAGAGAACAAAACATCATTACCAAAAAAAAAAAAATGTTAAAATTAAAAACTAAGAAAGTAGAAACAAAATAGATTGAAATCTGTTTCTTTCCGAAACCGAAAATCGGGATGAAATGAAAATTGTTTTCGATGTTTATACATAAAGTTTTTGCATACACAATTTTGAAATTAATAAATTCGATTTGATTTAAGTACTAATCAAACTGATCTCAAATCTATCGATTCTTTCTAGAAGATGCAGACAAATCAAATGTTTCATAATAAATTTTATCGAATAATTCGTGGAACAGCCATAGAGTAAGATTCAATACAAAATGATCCAATACAAAATGAAATGATAGAATAGCAATAAGGCCCCCCCCTAAAAAGCGAAAGATCTACGATCAGATCTTTCAATATTTTTTTTTGTCTTTTGATTATCAAACAAAAGGAGATTATGAATTGTGATTTCAAAAAAAAAAAAAAAAACACACACACATTTCAAAATTGTCAACATGTGGAAATTTCCGTATTGAATTCGGATCCAATCCATCTCGGATGAAAAATGGAACCCAAGAAGTTTAGCAATATAAAGTTTAACATTCGTTTTTTTTTTTGGTTATTGTAATCGATCTCTCGAATACTAATATCTTTCTTCTATTTTTCATCGATCCATTTTGATGCCAATAGAAATGGATTCTCTTTTTTTTTTTCTTTTATTTCTTAATATATATCATTACTTAAATGAAAAGTATTTGAGACCAGAAAAGAAATCAAAATGATTTAGCTCTCTAGTGACTAGTGGCGTATAAGCTAGTGATGATGAAGATTTAGAATCAAAGCACAAAATAATTTCGTTCAGAATCTTTACTGATTTCATTTTGATTATCAAACTGATTTTTTATTTGTTTCGATAGCAAAACTGAAAGATATAAGAAGAGAAACAAAAAAAAAAATCACTTTAGCCTATTCAATTATTTTGTTTTTCGATTCTTTCGGTTCAATATTGCTTGTTTATATTTAGATTCTCTTTTTATTTTTATTTTTTTCCCCTTTTTGATACACTTGAAAATGTAAATCTGTTCTGGATCTGTTCCAAATGGTTGTAGATCCAATTGTTGGATCAAAATCACAAAATATCCCATTATTTCGCGTGGAGAGATAGAGAGAGAGAGAGAGAGAGAGTGGGAGAGAGAGAGAGGGTTTGTAATGAAACCAAAATCAAATTGAATCAGATATTCGCGTGGTTTGGTGGCAGACCAGAAATAAAAAAATTCTCACTTTGAAGTGTTCTCCACACTGCTGTTTGGTTTTTGGCTTCAAAATCAGTCTTTTTTTTCTTCTCCAATTGAGCCCATATTTGATTCAATAGGCCTAAGCCTAAGCCTTTGCTGACTTGATTTCAAACGAATCACTGCTATTAAATATAAATTTTAAATTAGCGAAAAATTTTTTCCGTATTGCAAATTTGTTCGTTGGAAAAAAATGGGCCGGAAAAAAAAAATTCCAGATCGATAACAAATCTGGCCAAAAAGAGAGAAAGCTAATCCTTGTTGAATTATTAAGCTTGAAGTTTAATCTTTATCAGGCTTTTTTTTCGTTTTTTCGAAAAAAAGAATGGACAGTTGAAAGAAAAATTGAGATCCAAGATCCAAAATGAGCGATTGGCGAGGTTGCGATTTAAAATCGATCCTCGAATGAATCTTGATTATTTTTGTTCTCCCCCCCCCTCTCTCTCTCTCTCTCTCTCTCTCTCTCTCTCTCTCTCTCTCTCTCTTGTTTCGGCAATGTGAATAATCTCATCACCAAATCAACTGGATACCATGCGTCGAAAGAACCTAGAAAAGAAATTGAAGCCTAGAAAGAGAGAGAAGAGTGAGAGCATCGCATCTTTTTTTTTCACTCTCGTTGATGTATCGAAACGAAGTAGTTTCGCTACGTTCGCAAAATATTGGACCATAGATTTTTACCGTTTTATTTTTTTTTTTTTTTTTTGTGAGAATCAAATTACAAAGTATTGAGAAGAGAATCCAAAGTGTTTGAAAATATTTACATTTGGTATTAAGTAATTTCTTTACCGATTAGATTCGATCGTAGAAGCTTGAAGAGAATAAGCTAAGAGAAACCAGAGAATACTTTGATCGAACAATAAAAAAAAAGAAAACAAAAAAAAAAAAAAAAGAAAACAGTTTCGATCGAATCTGTAATCCTTATTTTGTTGTGATCGATTGGTTTTCTTTTCATAGAATCAAATCAATTCATTTCAGATTTTCACTACAAAAAAAAAAAAAAAAAAAAAAAAAAAAAAGAAAAAAGGATTTGTTACTAAATCGACCATTAAATTATTACCACTTGAAGCTTATCTGTTTGGTGACAAACAAATATCTCTACTAGTAATTCCAAAGATTATTATTAGCTCAAACTTAATTTCAATCTTCGACCAAAAAAAAAAAAGAAAGACAGTACTACTAGACAGTAGACCGAGTACTAAGAGAGACAGATTGAAATCAAATCTTTGTTTCCTCCCTCTCTTCCTCCCCTTCCCCAAAAAAACATTAACTTATTAACTTAATTGTTGTTATTTTTTTTTGAATTTCTTGAATCTTTTGAATGAAAATCTTTTGAATTTTAAATTAAAAAATGTAATAATGATGAATCTCGAAGGTGATAATGATTGGAAATTTTCAAAACAAATCCAATACTTATGTTTCGATTCGATTGCTTATGGCGAATAAATTTATTGATTTTCACCCCCCCTCTGCAACTATTCCCATCTATCTGGAATCGGAAAGATCTGGGAAATGAAATCTCTTTTAGGTTTGTTGAGATTTTGAAATTAAATTTTTTTTTCATAGCTATTTTTGTTAAAAAATAAAAAAAATAAAAAAATAAATAGAAATCGATTGAGAAGTAATGAAAAAAAAAAATTTTTTTTTCGATAATTTCAAATGAAAATTATTAAATTTTTTTCTCTCCATTGCAATTTGAATTTTTTTTTTTATTTTGGTACCAAAACTAAAACAAGATAGAACTTTTTATTCTAGGATCAATTATTATTGAGGGGGGGGAGGGGAAATTCGCGCTATTTAATACAAACTTTTGTTTGTATTAAAGATTCATTAGATAGGCAAATATTTTCGAGAAATTTATTCTAATTTTATTTTGTTTGATGAAAAATTTTAAAATTCCATCATTTTGTTTTTTTTTTTTTTTTGTTTTTGGTTTAATTGATGTTTATATCGAGTGTGAAATGAATTTTGAAAAGAATTTCTCAAAAAACTCTCTCCTTGTGAAAATATTTGAGAAGATAGAGAGAGAGAGAGAGAGAGAGAGAGAGAGAGAGAGAGAGAGAGAGAGAGAGAGAGAGAGAGAGAGAGAGAGAGAGAGAGAGAGAGAGAAAACAAACAATCTCTTTTTGTTCCATTAGGTCTCGACAAACGACAACGAGCACTTTTTATGATCAAAAAAAAAAAAATGATATTCTGGTCAAATTTTTTTTTTTTTGATATTTGAATTAATCTTCCATCTCTGTTGTTCATATTGAATCGATTGTTTTTCAATCCAAAAGTATGATCATGGAAAGATCTTAGAGCTGTGTTTGAAGAAATACTTCAACTAAAATCTTCAACTTGTGAATGCGATAGGCCAACAACGAAAAGTGAAAGTAAACAAAAACACTAACAACAACAACAACAACAACAACAAAAAAACGATAAAAAAATTTGTTTGACGAGAGAGAAAAAAAAAGAGAATGGAATTTTGGAATCGAAGAGATCCGAATTTTTAGACTAAAATAATAGGAGTACAAAAGTCTTAGTATGAGGTGTGAATTTCACACTCAAATGAATCTCTTATTTTCTTAGCAAAAAAAAAAAAAAAACAAAAAATAAAGAGCAGAAAGCAAAATAAATTGAATTAAATATGAAAGGAATCTCGAGAGAGAGAGAGAGAGAGAGAAAGAGAGAAGGGGTGTGGCAATCAAAGAGAAACCAAGTTCAAGACAACTCTTTCTAGGCGACCCAATTCAATTTTGAAGTTCCATCGTAAATTTTTAGCTCTATAGAAAAATATTTCACAAATAGAAATCACAAAAAAAAAAAAGATTATCGACCAAAGTGAACTTCTCTCTGCGTTCTTTTTTTTTTTTTTAAATCTTCTAAGTCCTCGATGAGTTGAAAATAATGATGATCATTAAATCTGTCGCACTTGAAAATCGATTGAACAAGAAATTTCAAGAAATCCTAGAATAAATCCTAGAATCTGGAATGAAACCAATACAAGCAGCTTGTTTCATTTTCTGTTCACCAATCTTGCTCAACCAATTCTATGGTCTCGAAATCATTTTGGTTGAAGAGATCAATATTGTTTGATCTTTTTTTTCCTTTCCTTTCCTTTCAGAATCGAATTCAACACAATCATAAATCAACTTCGATTTTCGAACAATCACTGACACTTTTGGATTCCGTTTTTTTTTTTTTTTTTTTTTTTTGGTGAAGATATTTCTCGGGTCCGCATCTATCCCTTTTTATTTCGATGAATTTTTCTTTTTCATTCTCAACTACTTTTTTGCTCTTTGAGTATGAGCTCTGTGAGCCAGAGAAAAAAAAACTTCACAAAAAATTGATGATGATGTGAAATTGGTTTAGGGCGTCAATAGAGAAGGTAGGGAGAGGGGAAGAGAAAATTATGATCCAATAAGTACACAAAGCGTAAGAGAAAAAGGGTTATTTTCTATTTTTCCGCTCATTCAACTCTCCATACTCTACGGTTCTTAGTTTGTGTTTGTTTGTTTGTTTGATTATTTCGGGTTATCTTCGTTGATTTTTTCGTTCTCTCTCTTTTTCCTAACATTCTATTTTGTTTCTCGTTGATCATTAATTATTTTTAGATTGTCGAACAAAATAATTTTTGTGCGAAATCATTTGTGGCTGCCAAAAAAAAAAACGACGCAGGGGACAGAGATAGAGAGAGAGAGAGAGAGCTAGAGGGACAGAATGAAACGGAAAGAATAGAAACAAACAAACAAACAAAAGATAACGAAACGAAAAAAACGAATGCAATCAAAAAAAAAAAAGACAAGCAAGCAATGAAGCATCCTGATCACAAAGATCATAGACCATTCTATTCAGTATGTTGTTGTTGTTGATGATGTTTGGTGGTCCAAAATTTTCTTCTCAAACAAAGCCCATGATAATGATGATGATGATGATGATGTTTGGTGATGAAAAAGAGAATAATAGAATCTAATTAGAATTAAACAAGCTTGGATAATAAATTGAGCGTAATAAGTCAAGCTTGAAATGAACTAATAGGTGCTAGACACTAGGTTCCTAGTTTAGAAGGAAGTGCCTATTTCGTTTCCTTCGTGACTAGGCTCTCTCTCTCTCTCTCTCTCTCTCTCTCTCTCTCTCTCTCTCTCTCTCTCGTTCGTTTTGATGCAAATGATGATGATAATTATGAATCATAATCATTGCAATCATCACTGATTCCGGTAGTTTTTGGATCGCAATCATTAGACAAAAAGAAAAAAAAATAGAATCAAATACGATAATAATCCATAATTATCATCGTAATCATTCCATCATTTCGATAGATCTCTAGAGCTATGCTCAAGACCATTCATCTTTGGCCATCATCATTCTAGTCTCATCTCATATGTTGATTTTATGAGACCTTATTTTATTCTCTCTCTCTCTCTCTCTCTCTCTCTCTTTCTCTTTCTTTTATTCTTCATTACTTAGTCAATAATTTATCTTCGGAAATTGTCTATAATTAATCTGACATTCCCATGATTGTTATTTTTTTTTTCATTTTTTTACGATTTTTTCAGAAATCATCTCCAGAATCGTCTAAAAAAATGACATCCTAGAGCTTCAATTAGATTTTATTAAACTTATTCAATGAAAAATTTCATTCAATCTTCATTGCTTCGATTCAATCGATCATGTTTTCATGGATGATTATCCTTATTGGACCATTTGTTTCCCGATTTATAGGTGAGTGAGCCAAAAAAAAAAAAAAAATGACCCTCATTTCCTTATCCCATCCCAAGAAATCTTTTTTTCGGTGTCGTTATCGGTTTATTTTTTTTTTTTTTTTTTTGAAAAATAAATTCACCAAAAATTTCAAACAAAATTCAATGGAATATTATCCCTTTCTTTCTCGACAGTTAATCTTTTTAGCGACAAGTCTTTTGTTGTCAACTCTCTTTCTCTCTCTCTCTCTCTCTCTCTCTCACTCTTTCTTGTCACAGATGTTACACAAAACGAACAAAACCTCGAATAAAAAAACAATCTAAAATTGGTGAGCTGGACAAGAAGAAGGACAGAGTGGAAAACATTCTGTTTTACTTTAGCGATTCGATCGATTCTTGTCCGTAGACAAGCTTGTCTCTTGGAAACGAAAAAAAAAAATTCGCTTCGAAACATTCGAAAACTTCTTTCGTTTTTCAAAGAGAGAGAGAGAGAAAGAGAGAGAGAGAGAGAGAGAGAGAGAGAGAGAGAAAGAGAACAAAAAAAAGAAGTTTAAAAGATCACAAACAGATTAGATTCAAACGAATTGTAAGAAAAACAGATATACAAAAAAAAAAAAAGTTCCATTCTTAATTTTTGTAATTTCTCCATTCTCGAAACATTCATTCTTTTTTTTTTTTTTCTTCTTTTCGTAAGAACAAAAAAAAAAAAAAAAAAAAAAGATTAGATACATTAAATGTATCCTCTCTATCAATTACGATCGAATCGAACCGCTAACGACCAACTTGATCGAGAGACTTGATTCATCGAAACGAATATTCTCCGATATCGTCGAAAAACAGAACAACAGAATCGAGAGAGAGAGAGAGAGAGAGAGAGAGAGAGAGAATTTGTTTAAGCAGATTATGGCAGTGAAGTGAACAGTTGAGTTGAGAAGATTAGAATCGTTGAGATGAAAAATTACGTAAAACGTTCTGGTTCAATCCGAGACAGATAGAGACTCTGAGTGAGATAGAGAGAGAGAAAGAGATACGAGAATGGACCCGAATAGAATGACCAGTTTGCGATCGTTGAGCTCAGTGAGACTAAAAAAAAAAACAATCGATAACATTCCTATCTCTCTCTCTCTCTCTCTCTCTCTCTCTCTCTCTCTCTCTTGAGTAAAGCCCTTGTTATTATCTATTCAATCAACAAAACGGTCCAGATTCGGTATCGGTGGATGACGTTCATTGTTTCAAATATTTTTTTTTCTTCTCAACGCTTCAAGCTTCATAGATAGCTTTTCGCAATCGAATAAGATCAGCCAACAAAAGAGAGAGAGAGAGAGAGAGAGAGAGAGAGAGAGAGAGAGAGAGAGAGAGAGAATCGAAGAGAATAGGATAAAATTTCTTCGATAAAATTCAGAAAAAAATAAATTGGCTTACTTTCATTATTATTATTATTATTATTATTATTACTATAACTACTGTTAGTATTAGTGTGTATTATATCATTACACTATTTCATCATTTCCAATTTATTAGCAAAAATGATAGGTTTCAATTTCGAGACTCTATTCAAAGCACAATGATACTAGAGCGAGAGAGAGAGATTGCGAAATTTTGGCTCTGAAACCTATCAATCGATATACAAAAAAAAAAAAAAAAAAAAAAAAAGATTGAGAGACCAAGAGCCCTTATTGAGACAATCTTGAAATCAAAATCTTCATCTCTCTCTCTCTCTCTCTCTATTTCATTATTTAGCTATGTTCTCTCATCGATAGAGAGAACGATTTAGAACACAAAAAGAAATCTGAAGAGAATTTAATGAGATAGCATCAAATTGATAATTTTCTTCTCTTTTTTTTTTTTACCAACCAGAATTTTTTTCGATCTAATCTCATCTCGTTCTAATCTCATCCGCTAAACAATTGTGAAGCGAAAATTGTAAACGCAATAAGTGGATGATGATTGGTGATGATGAAGATGTTGGTGATTATTATTATCGAACGAACTCAAATAACTATTATTCTTCCAGTTTAGAAAAAAAATTCTCGGGAATAAAATGATTATTTATTGATTGATTCAATCGATTCGATTATGATCATTTCGAAATTACTCAATCAATTATTCTCTTTAAAAAAAAAATGGGAACCAAAGAGAGAGAGAGAGAGAGAGAGAGAGAGAGAGAGAGAGAAATCGTTCCATGGTGATTTTGGAACTATTTTCTCATCTAATATTTTTTTTCTCGCATTCCAAAAAGCAGAAAAAAAACGAAACGGTACATTTCTCTCTCTCTAACTACTGATACTCTCCCTCACTAATGATACATTTCGAAACCAAATAGAATTTTACAATGAGATGGATTCTATCTAGGCTCTAAATTCTAGGCGAATGATTAATTATAATATCACTGCTGCTATTATTATCTTGAGGGCTTGAATTTTCGATAATTCCATTATTGTTCGAAAAAAAAAACGAAGAAAAGTTTTACGATTCAATTTTTTACTCTTTGAAAATTTTAAAAGAGTAAATTTGGGGGCCTAGTTTTTTGAAGTTCGAGAACGCACAACCGGAACTAGATTTCAATGGTTGTTGTTACAATGAATTGGGGAAGTTCAGATTCATTTCTTTGAAATGAAAATATCATTCTAAAGCTTCTGATTGTTGATCTCAACTAGATTCAATTCTCAAACCATATGGAATAAATTCCATCATTTTGGAAAAAATAAATTCCATCGAAAGATTGGTATCAAAAAACCAATCTTGTAGAGATATCATCATCATCATCATCATCATCATCATTGTCGATTGTTTTGATTCTGTTTCTTTGGCCTTAAAAATTTTATGTCCAAAGATTCTAGTCTCTTGATAAAAACATTCTAATCTGTCAGATTCGGTCTCTTTTCATTTTGTCTGGTTACAAATTCTATTATTATCATTATTATTGGCCATCGCTTGATCGGTTCCATTCGATTTAGATATGGAATTTTCTCAATGAAAAAAAAAAAAATCTCACATCCAAACGAGAGAGAGAGAGAGAACGAGATGAACATTCTTATTTCTGGACAAATCAAATTATTAGATCGAATTGTTCGAATTGAATTTGATTCTATTCCGCTACGGCTAGAAAATAGAATTAGATGAATGAATTCTATCTAGAATTCTATCTTCGGTCTGCCCAAATGATTGAAATATTTTCTCTTCAAACATTGTTCTGCTATTTGAATAGCAAAATTGTTTGACATCTTCACTATCTCTCTCTCTCTCTCTCTCTCTCTCTCTTTACGATTGTTTCATCAAACAAATTCAAACAATTAAATCCGAAGGAATTTAAATTGTTTTCCACAAAACTATCTTCAACTGTCTCTTTTAGTTTTGGGAAAATAATTGCAAAAAAAAAAAAAAAAAAACAGTCTGAACATTGACAAAACAATCGTTTCCGATCTTAATCGCTAGACCGTAATCGTTTGATTACAAAAACCTATCCCTCATATACTATCCTTATCGCTAAAAATTCATTAGGATTCTATCTACGGATCGATTCCGTTAGACAATGTGAGAGAGAGAGAGAGAGAGAGAGAGAGAGAGAGAGGAACTGAATAAATTCATTTGAATCTGAATCAAGATTTAGATCAAAAAAAAAGTGATGACAATCGGAATCCACTCCACATCCGCCTATATCATCGATAATCTCTCTGTTCAAGCAAATTAGCTAAATTATCTCTCTCTCTCTCTCTCTCTCTGTCTAGACTTGAAGATTTAGGATGAAATTTCTTATCGAATCATTTCAATCAATCGAAATGATTTGATATGGTGATTAGTGATGATTTCCGGCCATCCGTTCTCTATTTCCTGAAGTGAACAAAAAAAAACTAATAAATCGGAATTTGGTTCCAAAAATCTAAAAGAGAGAGAATAGGGCCCCTATCTCGCACTCTCACTCTCTCTCTCTCTTTATTCGCAATGTTTGTCATTAATTTAGATCTTTCGATCGATCAATTTTGATGATGAAGTTTTGTTGCTGAATTTTTCTCTCTCTCTCTCTCTCTCTCTCTCTCTCTCTCTTTTTTTTTTTTGCTTTTGTCCTCTGGCTATATGAGTGTTTTCGAACATAAGAGAGGAGAATAAATAGATGAGAAATAAGAAAAGAGCAAAGAATCAGCAACAATCAGATCTTACTAGAAAATTTTCTAGAGTTAAATGTGTTCAATAAAGTTAATGGAAATTGTTAGATGTCATAGAAATGACAATCAAGATAATGATCATGAAATGTATGGAGAAATGAGAGAGAGAGAGAGAGAGAGAGAGAGAGAGAGAGAGCGAAACATTCGAACTTGTCTTTAAGAAAACTAATTTCATTTTTTAGCTTCAATGAGAATCTATTGAAGAATTCATTTCTTCTTCTCTCGTTAGATAGGTTGTTTAACGAAGGGAAGGTGGGAAAAATTTTGAGTTTCAAAAAAAAAAAATCAATGGTGGATGAAAAACAAAACAAAACAACAAAAAAAAAACGAAGATCGATGTCTCTTTCCTCTTTCGTTTCGTTTCGTTTAATAATGACATAGGTAATTTGTTCGGTGTATGTGGCGTGATAGGTTTACGAGATCGAACATCCAACACTCTAGGGTCTAGATTCATCTAGAAGAATCATATCGAATGATAGAGAGATTGTTTTTTTCCCTCACTGTCAAAAATCGTCTGTTTTTACGGTTCCATTTTTTTTGTTGCAAAAACAAAAAAAAAAAAAAAAAAAAATAAAATCGAAAATGATTAAGCGAAAATTCGCTCTCTCTCTCAATATGGGCTTCGCCATCTTCTTCTCTCTCTCCATCATTGCTCTGAATCCGTAACGGAAAGCAATAATCAGTTCGATCAGTAATCCTAATCAAAAAAAAAAAAAAAAAAAGAAGGAGGGGAGAGAAATGAAAGGGACAGAATCCGAAAGAATTCATTCTATGGGTCTAATTGTTATGGATCGACCGTGTGTGTGTGTGTGTGTGTGTGTGTGTGGTTCTGTGTGTCTTTTTTTTTCCTAGCTCCAATAGCTCAACAATGGTTCCAGTCGAATTGTTTCCATCTATTGATGGTGGTGGGCGTTCTCAAAAACGAAAAAAAAACCGATTGTTTGCTATTAATTTCGATATCAATCGAATAGAAGACTAGATGGACCAGAGAGAGAGAGAGAGCGAGAGAGAGAAAGATTAACGATGGACGAGATAGAATAGAATCTTTGCTCATCGTATTCTTTGAAACTTTTGATTGAAACAAAACGACAAAATCCAACCAATTCTTATCGTATCGATTAGATTTTGTTAGAAATCTTAATCAAAATTTCTTTCAAGATTCTCAATTCAACGTTTCGAATCAAAAAAAAAAGAGAATGGGAATCGAAATTGTAGCTCGTCACCTTTCCTCTCCAAAAAAAAAAAAAAAAAAAAAATGACGAATGAAGTATTAATTAGGAACTAATTGTTAGACTAAACAGGAATTGAGAATCTTATTGCAATTTAAAAAAAAATCAAATCTTAATCGAATTCATTCAAGTAGCCTAGAATTGAGACTAGAATTCGTTTTTTTTTGTGAATTTCCCAAAAAAAAAAAATCTGAAATCAATCATTTATTCTTGTTGTATGATAATTAAATCAATTAGTGAAACAAATCGTAAAGTCTTTCAGACTTCAAAGTCTTACAATCAGAGACATTGTTATGGATATACAGAAAAGAAAAGAAAAATAATAATAATAATGGAAGAGAATAAAGAAAATTTAACAAATGATTTTATCTTTTCTCTCTCTCTCTCTCTCTCTCTCTCTTAAATGAATGATTGTTTATAAATCGATGTCGAATTTTTGTTTGTCTTGAATAAGTAAATTATTGAAAAACAATTTCACATTATGTTGTTGAATGAAGATTGTTGGAAATTATCATAAGCCCATTTCAGTGCTTCCAAATCGATGGATCTAGATTTCGATTGTAGCTTTGGTACGCATTTTCGTGATTTGAGGTTTTGAAAATTTTTATCCACTTCATCCAAATAAAATTGTTAAGGTAGAGATTAAGGAAGAGAAATTCGAATCTTCCCAATCAATACTCGTTTCCATGTCGCTTCTCCCAAGTCATTCGGACAAGATCGTTCAATTCGGATGCAGTGAATCCAACCAATCCTCGTAGATCACAAACAAATTTATAAACAAATCGTTTCCCATGTACTTTTGCCAACATATCTCCATCGTAATAATATCGTAAAGCTCTTGAAAGTTTTTCGTAATTCATTGTGGGTTTATTTTTTCTTAGCCCCCAAAGATGGGCAACCATTTCTGGATTCGCTAGTTTGAATTCACTTTGTGAGCCAGTCCAATGGATATAGTCCATGTAATCACAATCCGTTAGCAATTCCAAAAGAAATTGCCATAGCTGTGTTTGACCATTGTTACCCGAACGATTTCCTGGCGATAGATTTGGCGAAATCGGAGCAGGATTGAAAGGAGATTGAGGTTTGAGGCTACCGATCAAACGTTTCTGTTGAATCGCTTCTCGATTCTTTCCATCCATCTTTCTTTGATTCGCCATCGAAGTTGAAGCGCCAGTGATTTCATTATTATAATCATCGAGATCTGGATCTTTTCTTTCGTTTGGTTTCAAAATATCGATGATTTCGATTCTCTTCTCTTCAACATTCACCACCAATTTGATATTGATTAGTTTGGTTTTTTGTCGAGCTCCTTCGACTAGTTTACATTGAGCAATGATTGGGCTATTGTCGGACATTCGTTTTCCCTGAAGAAAAACACCAAACTGATCCAAATTTATTCCTTGTGATGCATTTTTGTTCGTTTTCAAACAATCAATCACGTTCCTACACGTCGCTTCAATATGGATGCCATCGATCGTAACCACACGATCATCATCATCATCATCATCTTCTTCTTCTTCTTCTCCACAATCATCCTCATCTTCATCATCTTCATCATAATCTTCAGGCGTACCCATATTGATTGGTGGATGTTCGATTTTGGCCTGCTTCAATGCATTCAAATCATCAGGATCGGATCGAGATCGTTTATTCATTTTCCAGAAAGTTTGATTCTGTAGAGACAATAGAGAAAATCGAAGAGATACAATACGATTTGGTTAAGAAATTAAAGATTTCTATTACGCAACAAAAAAAAACCAGATATTGAGTTTTGAATTTTTTTTTTCTTTCTTCTTCCTTCTCGAATCCAAACAAACAAAGCGATGATTTACTTCGTTTCTGTTTTTTTTTCGATATGATTTGAGACAAACAAACAAACAAACAGAAATCAGACAACAGTGATTCAAAACAAAAAAAAAAAAAAAAACAATTTTGGTAATTTTGATCAATTCAATCGTGAAAAGGAAATGCGTCCAGAAGATGAACGAAAACACAAGTGAATACGGATCTTTTTTCAAAAGCAAAGCTAAACAAAAAAAAAATGCTTTCAAACTCTTTTGTCAGCAACAGCAGCAGCAGCAGCAGCAGCAGCAACAGCAACCAACACTCATTCTACGCACACACATACACACACATTCACTCACTCGATCGCATGCGAAAACCATTTTATCAACGCACGCGCTCAAATCAATCGACAGAGAGAGAGAGAGAAAGAGACAGTGAGAAAGATAATCTTTTCATAAAGAACGAGACGTTTCGATGCTAGATGAATCGAAACGTAAGGGTTATTATTATTTTTTTTTTTTTTAACAACTAGCTCGCATTTTTACTCTTCAAGATCTATGAAATTATTTCGATTGTAATCGGGGAAGAAAAATTTATTTTGCTCCGATTCAATTGATTCAATCTAAGATATGGGATTGAAATTGGTGGGGAGGGGAAGAAAATAATTTTCGAATCAGAGATAAAAATCGAGAATTGAGAATTGAATATTCTTCTTTCGATTTTTGTCTGCTATTTTGTGTAAAATAAGAGCTTCAAGGAGAATTTTTGATGATATTTTTTGTAGAAAATGGGGGGGAAGTGAGGAAAACATCGATCTAATTTTATCCGATCTATGAGTTTTTGTATTCGAGTTCAATCTGCAATTCAATGATTGCATCTCTCTCTCTCTCACCCGCTCTCTATATCTGAGCAGTTTCCGGTGTGCACTTGGATTCTCTTCAGAATTTACCGATACCGAATCATTTTGCTCTATCTTCACCACTCAGTTGGATAATTTTTTCGATACGGCCAGAAAGAGAGAGAGAGAGAGAGAGAGAGAGAGAGAGAGAGAGAGAGAGAGGTCTTGAATCCAGAAAAGCAAAAACCAAAAAAAAAAGCAAAAAATTTTTTTGCGAAGGCAGCGAAAGTTCTTTTTTTCAGGTGAAAGAGAGAGAGAGAGAGTCAAAAGGGGTTTGTTTTGGGTTAAGATTCCATTTCCTCTTGAATCTAGTGAAGAAATTCAAATTCTATTCCAAGATGTGTTAATGAAGTTTCGAATCTTTTCACTGCCAAAAAAAAAAAACAAACCGGATGCTTCTTCTTCTTCTTCTTCATCACTTCGTTCTTTTCTCTTCATTTACGGAAATCATCGATCCCCTCTCTCTCTCTCTCTGGGCTTTGGTCCAAAGAGGGTCTTTTTTACTCTTCTCGGATACTGATCATCATTTTTTTTTGTCTCTTTCATCGCTTTTGACTCTACCGTTTGCTCTTTTGCTCTCATTTCAATCAATCAATCACCTTGGCCACCTTCATCTCTATCGCAATTTGATCTGTTCCAAAAAACAAAAAAAGAATCTATTATTTTTAGCTATAAAGAGTCAAAAAAAAAAAAAAATTATTCATTGAGAAAACAAAAACAAAAAAAAAAAAAGCCTCAAAGATCCTTAGACTCACTCAGATCATTACTTTAGTGCTTCAAAGTTTTTTTCAGAATATTTTGCAATCTATCCGCTATCGAAATTCTCTTATTTAAATTTGAACATTTTTCGAGAAGGTTTTATTTTCAAAAAAAAAAAAAAAAAAAAAAAATCTCTTTGCTATCATTCTCTTACAAACTTAATTAAATTAGATTTACTAGATTCTAGAACGGAGGGGGGGGCGAGCGAAATCTTCAAACTTTGATCGAGAGCTATTCTTAAGATGTTAGATTAGTTTCGAGAGAGGGAGAGAGAGAGAGAGAGAGAGAGAGGAAGAGAGAAAAGGGTTAAAGTTTTTGTGAAGAGATTAAATCTTATTCAAGCGAATGATTTGTTTTTGATCTCTTCTAACTGATGAGGAAAAAAAAGCGCTAACTCTTTTCTTTTTCTTTTTTTTTTGTTTGGATTTGATAATCTGGGCCCATCTTTTTTTTTTTTTAATTTTTTTTTTCGTTTGCTTATTCATTCTAATAATCTTACAAAGAGTTTCGTCAGTGAATAGGAAAATTTAATCCTAGATGAAATCCATTGGATCGTTCTTTTTTTTTTTTTGGTTTGGATCGAAATTCAACAGGAAATCAAAGCTTTCTCTCTCTCTCTCTCTCTCTCTCTCTCTCTCTCTCTCTCTCTCTCTCTCTCTCTCTCTCATTGAAACCTTTCAAGATAGATCTTAAGATTTGATTGAAAAATAGAATCGAAAAAAAAGTTTCCCTTTTTTCTTATTTCTCTATTAATTTCTTCTTTTTATCATTCAATACTCGATGTTGATGAGAGAAGATTCAATGAGAGACTATTAGAATATAGGTACAAATCTTCGAATTTCCGCTCGAAAAAGTTCCATTCTCTTCATAAATTTTCATTGGATTCTTTAAATCTATCGAAGAAAAAGAGGAATAATGAGAACGAAGAAGGTCTAACAAATCCAATCCAATCTGTCTAGGTCCTCTAGGTCTTCTCTCTCTCCCTATCTCTCATTTCGCATTCATTTCATTCAAGAATGGATCGTTTTTCTCTCTCTCTCTCTCTCTCTCTCTCTCTCTCTCTCTCTCTCTCTCTCTCTCTCTCTCTCTCTCTCTCTCTCTCTCTCTCTCTTTTCTGGAAAGAAAAAAAAACCTTACTTTGATTGACGTAAATGGCTCTCTAAATCCAATTTGGCTTCGATGTTGGAAGAAAAAAAAAGAGAGAAAGTTCGACCAAAAAAAAAACAAATCCATTCAAATTCATTGCTTGTTCGATCACAAAAAAAACCCTAATGATAATAATAATATTAATAACAAAACGCCTACTAATATTTTCGTTACGTATAACTTATGGATCTCATTTTATGGTTAGGTTTGTTGATTTTTTTCTTCTCCGCCACCGCGCGTTTGTACTTTCTCTCTCTCTCTCTATCTCTCTCTGTGTGTCGCAATAAATCGGGGCCCAAGATTCTAATCTTGATTGAAATAATGATTCTCAATAATAATAATAATAATAATCATAGTAATCATTTACAT
The DNA here is from genome assembly GCA_020844145.1 of Sarcoptes scabiei. Taxonomy (NCBI): domain Eukaryota; kingdom Metazoa; phylum Arthropoda; class Arachnida; order Sarcoptiformes; family Sarcoptidae; genus Sarcoptes; species Sarcoptes scabiei. Next base: position 6,329,749 of record CP080487.1, read on the forward strand.
CATTGAGATTCTCATTTTATTATGATCGACATCATCAGCATTATTATTATTATTATTACTAGTAGTATTTTGAACTGAGATTATAATTAAATCAAAGGTCAAATCGGGAACGTCTAGGGCTGTTTTTTTTTTGACAACCAAACCCTATCCAATATGAAGTACTTTGTGGATAGAGAATGAGATTCTTGTGATTTGTTTCGATATGATTCAAGCAAACACTGCATTTAGCTTGCAAACGAATGAACCAAAAAAAAATAATAATAAATAAATAAATAAATAAAATAATAGCAATGAAATCGAGAGTTTTTCCTTGAAAGTAAAAGTTAAAATCGAAAAACTAACAAAGCAAAACTACCAGAGTCAGTTAGTGACAAGACAAATTGATTTTAGTAGCTCAACTAAAGCTAGAGCTGTTTGTTTGATGAAAAAAAAATTCTAATCAAAAAAAAAAAATGAAACACACCCACATCGATGAACATCAAAGACAAGGATTGTCGTTTTTTTTTGGTTTTAGTTTGATTCGATTTTAAATCCAATCAGATAATGAAGAGAGAGAGGGAGAGAGAGATAATTGATTAACGATGAACGATAATCAAAAGCAAACCAAACCTAACCAAACCTAACCAAAGCTCTCTTTCTCTATTTTCTTTTCTCAAACGAATCTATTTGTTTCCGTTCCGTTTGATTTGCTCTAATTTTAGATCAGATTTTGATCTCGATAAATTGTTATTTGATTTGTATGAAATGTTCGTAGCTATCATTTAGAAATTGACGGTTGTGACGAAAAGAAAAAAAGGTGTGCAAAGAATCATCCGAATTCTCGGTCCACACTTCCAAGAATCTTTCACGCTTGATTTGCGTGCAACACCATCATTGAATCGAATTCGAGTACAAAAGTTTTATCTCAAACTAGCGTCAAACAAATCCAAGACAAAAATTTAATCGATTAAAGATTAAATCGATGAGAAAAAAGACAAGAGAAAAATCTAAAAGTTTTAGATCAAATTTTGAATCCTAAGATTTTTGGTACGAAGAATTCTAACTTTCTTTTGAATTCTCAAAAATTTGAAGCTTTGATTTTCGATCCAAGTTAATCAAATATTCATTTGGATGGGGGAAAAAAACTAGGAAAAAAATCGACTAGAACTTTGATTGATGATGGTGTATCGGTGATGCTAGTGCTGATGGTACTAGGAAGATTATTTAAGACCTAGGGGAAGTAAATCGCTAAAAAATCTTTTAAATATTTTATTCGAAGAGAACACAACATCCGAATAGCCAACATCTATCGAAAATATTTGTTTTAGTTACGAAAGTTCAAATCTATCATCATCATCATACTGATGGTATTAAATTAGATAAACTTGTAGATTTTCTCTCCTTCCCCACAACTACGTTCAGACATTGATTCTTTTTTTTATCGATTTCTCGATCCAAAACGAATTGATTGTCTCTATTGCAACGAACGATATTATCAATCGTTCTAAGAGATATTCCTGTTTTCTGGTTCGAAAGTTTTTCCTCATTTCAAAAAAAAAAAATCCAAATCAATCGAAGCTTCAAATAGAATAGTTGTTCAATTGATGCGGGCCTAGCTTGCTTAGGAAAATGTTCCGAAAAAATACACAACAAACTAGAGACAAAATTGGACAAAAATTGATCCAAAAATAAAAAAAAAGATAGAGATTTGATTAGCCAAGAAAGTTTATTGAGTTAACCAATCATCGAATCATAATCATTTAACATTTCACAATCAAGTTCCGATGAGATGAAAGAAAAAAAAAATTTTTTCGATGGAAATCGTTCCAGAACAATTCACTAATTGTTGAATGAATGGACTAATTTTTTTTTATTTCGTTGTTCTATGAACTATAATCGAATCAATCTCTTGAATCTCTCTATTTCCGTCTCCGAGTTATTCGTTGGAACTTTTTTTTCAAATTGATTTCTCTCCGTCTCTCTCTCTCTCTCTCCCTCTCTCGATCAAATCAATCACAATCGATGCGATAATGAGATTTTCGTTTCTTTTTCCTTTTTCGTTTCTATTCCATACAAATCTTACTAAAGCGACTAGATTGTAGCGATCGAATTGGATTGGATTCTGGAACGATCATCTCTCTCCTCTTCCCTGTAGCCCTCGCCTTCTGCTCCTCTATTATTTATTTCGATCTTTTTTTTTGTTGATATATCAAAGATTTAGATCATAAAACAGGACCAAGAATAAAAATCAAAGTTCTCTTGAAGTTGGAAGTTGAAATTTGTATCGAAACAATTCTCTCTCTCTCTCTCTCTCTCTCTCTCTCTTTCTTTTTCATATCGCACACAATCAATCGAATTGATACTATTCTTTAATTATCTTCACTATCATTGAATCAGATAGAATCAATCAATCATCGATCCAAACAGAGAGAGAGAGAGAGAGAAAGAAATTCTTTCGATTCTTAGTTTAATTCTCTAAATGTCAATATCTTTTTCTCTTTGCTGTCTTTTTGATTAATTCCATTAATAATTTTATTATTTTCTTTCACTTTCTTTTCAATCTTAACTTTAACAGATTGTAGTTTTACGAGATCATTAACGAAGTCAAAGTTAATCTTCGATCAAAGATTGATGTCTCTTCTTGGGTTTAACTCTCGTTCGATGTTCGTTCTCAACGAAGCGCTTCGTTCGTTCTCGATATTGTAATCAATTCGTTAAAGGAAGGAAATTAAAAAAAAAAAACGAAGAATTTCATCAAGAAAGCAAGAAAAATATGATCAATGGTCATCATTGTCTTGAAGCTTGTGAGATCGGAGAGAAAATCATTTTGAAGATTTAAAAAACTCAGAGAACGGAAGTGAATTGGTTTTGTTTCGAATCGAGATTTCTTAAGGTTGAAGTGTTGAAAAAGTTCAAGATTAATAGTTTTCGAGAGAACATCATCATCATCATCATCATCGTCCATTAATTATTTCGAACGATTTCAAAATCTGTTCCATCCTCATCATCATCATCATCATCAAAGTAACAAATATGGATTCAAAAGATTCAAATAATATTCGTATTGATCAACAATAGTGATAATGTTTTCGTCCTTAAAAAAGAGATGGGTACTTTTTTCAGAGATGATTTTCTTCAAAATCAAATGATCGATCCAGATCCATTGATCATCTCGACCACCGAGAATCTAATCGAAGATAATCTTGATCTCGAGATCGATGATGATCGAAATGATCTTGATGATGGTGAGATACCGATGCGATTATGGTTGAAGATAATCTTCTATATCATCTATGCTCTAATATGTTTGCTTGGTATCATCGGTAATGTGATCGTCTGTTACGTTGTCGCCCGTAAACAATCGATGCATACCGTAACGAATTTTTTCATTGCCAATCTAGCGTTGTCCGATATTCTTCTCTGTTTGTTTGCGGTACCATTCACACCGCTCTATTTGATCACATTCAAGAGCTGGATCTTTGGTCGAGCTCTATGTCATCTCGTACCGTTTGCTCAAGGTAAGAATCGATGATTTTGATGATCATAAAAAAAAAACGATTGATGATTGATCTTGACCGCTATCAATTTAGCCATGATGATGATCTGATCATTTTTTCTCTTCGTTCTCCAGGCGTTTCAGTCTATATATCTGCATTCACATTGATGTCGATAGCTATCGATCGTTACTTTGTCATTCTATATCCATTCAAATCGAGAATGTTGATGAAAGTTTGTCTGCTAATCATCGTAACCATATGGATTTCGGCCGTTTTTCTCACCTTTCCCTATGCACATTTTATGGAATTTGTGGAGAGAAATTCTAATGAACTAGCATCAGATCAAAATGAATCTATCATCACAAACGATACAATCAATTCGACAACGCAAACAAATCAAGTGTTTGTGAATGAATTCACTTCGATACGAATCGATGATCGAATCGATCTTGATGAAGATGCCGAGATCGATGCCGAATTCGTATTAGATTTTGATGATGATCAAATCATCTACTATTGTACCGAACAATGGCCACATGAAGAATTAAGCAAAATGTTTGGAATCACAACATCTGCATTACAATTTGTTATACCATTCTTGATCATTACATATTGTTATGTGAAAATTTGTGCCAAACTTGCGGATCGAGCTCGAACAATTCCCGGTAACGTAAGCGTACGTCGTGAAGAGCAAGAACGTGAACGTACAAGAAAAACTAACGGTATGTTGATCTCGATGGTGATCATTTTTGTCATCTCTTGGCTCCCATTGAATATGTTTAATTTGTTGGCGGATTTCTATGAGGAAGCAACACAATGGAAACATCAAAGGGCCTTATTTTTGATCACTCATGCTATAGCGATGTCGTCCACCTGTTACAATCCATTTCTTTACGCTTGGTTGAATGAGAATTTTCGTAAAGAATTCAAAGAAGTGTTGCCTTGTTTCGCATTGATCAAATCGAATCGATCACCGCAAACCGTTACGATTGTGAATAATTTTGTTGAGATGCGAGAGAAAAATTTTCAAACATCAACGAATGAACGAAACGATCTGATCGTAAAAAAATATCTCAATGTTAATGATCCTATTGATGATAACAAAGATCAAATTTCGACACCGACCACATTTACGGCGATATCCGATATCAGTGTCAAATCGAAACAAATTCCAGCCATTAATAATGATTGTAATCAAAATTCGATACGAAAACAATCATCGTATTTTGAGAGTTGTGAATTAATCAAAACTAATCAAGAAGAATCGAATGCAATGAATGAGAAGAATGAAAACGAAGAAACTAATAAGCTATCGATAGAGATTGCAAATAATTTAGCAACAAACGAACAGAAAAAATCGACAAAAATTAGTACGAGAAACGGAATCAATTGTATGATTGTATTGAATCAATCAGATTTTGATTCAAAAAATGAAATTATTGATGAAAGAAAGAGCAAAGATGGTACGGAAGCTAGCGATTCGGATTCGATCAAATTGAAAGGTTTTCGTTCGGTTAATCAACAAGTTAGTTCACTGTTGTGAAATTCCTAATTTTGAGAAGAATATTTTGAAGAGGATTCAATTTATTTCAAATCATTCCCACATTTCCTTCAAACCTAATCGAAACAATGCTTTTGTAAATAAAATCAATATCTCAGAATTTTAAAAATTTTATCATAAACTTTATATAAAATAATAAATGAGCTGCTTAACAAGATTCAAATGCCTGTTGTGTTGTTGATATTTTCACGCTTCTTATAGAACAATAAGTAGGCCATATTTTGACTGATTCCGTTCTCATTGATGGATTCCACGGTACAATCATCGCATATCTTCCAACCTATGATGGAAAATTATTAGATGGAAAATTAGATCAGATATCTCGAGATTAAATTTACCATTTTTCTCATGTGACTGACGAGCATAGGCAAAATAGTGTCCGTAACTAGGGATTCCTTGATGATTGACCACGCCATAGAGGTCATAGATAGATTCTTTGATTATTGATTCATCATCAAATCGAAAATCAACCAGATCTCGGAACTCTAGACCTTGGAGAGGAAAATATATTGGACAGCTAATTTTTTCATGCGAATGAATGCCTCGTTTGAAACGTTTCAATTGGAGAACCAGTATTTGAGGCAAACGCCAAAACGAAAGCTGTTTCGATGCTTCCCGTGGTTCTTTACAATTCGGACAATGCCTTTGCAATGTGATGAAACATTAATTTAAAAAATTTTCTGCCAAAAATTAAACCTACCAACTGTTTTGAGCACCAAGGACTTCTGGCTCAACAAATAATTTGAAACAATCCAGCAGCGATATTTCATTGACATTGTCTTGGTCTTCAATTCGCACCTCCCTGATATTTCTCGTAGTTTGATTCAATCGAACAGCAAACGGTATTCTTTGATAATTTTCCATTGTAATCCAATCCATCGCGATGTAATATTCATTAATGTCGATGAGATTATCGTTGAGGAAAATCAAATCATCCGTGTTTTCATCTTCATTCTCATCACTGAGATCGCCGCCAAGCAATCGATCTTCAGATTTAACATTGTGAGGTAGAATTTCGCACTCGTTTTGACTGTCCAAAAAATTGATTGTATTCAACAGGAACGGTGCGATCGAATCATTATCGGACAATTGCTGAGTTTTATGATAGACCAAATGCTCAGAAGGACCATTTTGTGTTTGATTCTGCAACAATTGATCGATCGACGGCCGAAACGAGTCGATATTAAATCTATTAGTCCGGAAGTTAGTCTCCGAATCATAGTGACATTGACGTATTGCATTCACAGAAAATCGAGCGTAAGAACAAATCACCTCACAGAAATGACTGAAACTCAAACGATTTTTTTTGATTGAAACGATAAATGGGTAACCGATTCTTTGACTAGCAATCGAAAAGTAATTAATTGAAATAGTTTCGATGATAAAATAGAAGCGTACTTAGAAATTTTATAAGACATTGGATAATCGACAGGTTTCCGCTGGATAATGCAAAGTTCGAGAAAATTCGATGAATTCGAATCATCATCAGGAATTTCAAACAGTAGCAAAGGATTGTTTGTGTTGTGACGAAAAGATAATTCAGCCTCTTGCTGAAAGTGATCAACAAGCAACCAATTTCCTTGATAAATTTTTATGGGCATACTCTCATAATTAATAAATCTCATTAATCGAGCCTAGCATTAAAAGATGGAGGCAATTAATAGAATCTTTTTGAATTTTTAAGAAAATAACAAACCCTATGGGTTGGGATTAAATTATCCTGATACATCGTCTTGATTAAATCATTAACCGTCGATGCTGGAGGTATTTGAAGCCAAAATTTTTTAGCAGATTTACACATATCACTCGAATCATCACGTTCGAAAAAAATCACATTGATAGACAATTTAGGCGAAGGTATCGGCAACGGTAGTGATACAAAAGGCTCGAAAATTATTGCTTTCTATGCAAAGAAAAAAAATTCAACAATAAATAATTTAAATCACACAATTTAAAACTGTAGAGATTGAACCTTTTTACATTGATGACAAGTTAAACGAGATTTGAATTGACCACCGAACAAATCTATAATGAATGAATTATTGTGAGATCTGTATTGATTCCAAGATTTATCGGCTTTAGATTTGACCAAACGACTGACTTCAGAATATTTTTGTTCAGAATCACATTCATTAATATCTAAATCGAACATCGCTTCATCATCACCATCATCATTATTGTTATAATTATTATTTTGATCATTTGGAGAACTTGGAAAATGATTGTTCAGATCTTCGTGGATCGCATCAAGCAGAAACGACATCAATTCATGCGCATCATTTTGACTGAATCCAGAGAAATAACTTTGCTTGGTAGACATTAAAAATTTAAGTTTGGACGGACTGAAAGGACTTGAATCGCCCTTCCAAAGATGTTTCATAACATTGGCGAACTCTTTGGCAAAAAGTCCTTTTGTTCCTAATTTATTCGCAATATTGATGTCTTTTTCGTATCGATCAGCTTATAGAATAACATAAAATTAGAACGAAATAAATAAATTTGTTATATCAAACTAACAAATGAAATATTCTCGTAAAGGATCAGTGTTCGCTAAACACTGAAGCACAGCGTTCATGTAACAAGTGTTACCCAGATTTTCTAATCCAGTAAAGCCGTATTTCAGCTGAGTGATTCCTATGAAATTAAGAGAAAAATTAGTTTTCCAAGAGTGGATGATGATCCAATGATTGTCACCTTTTTTTTTATTATCAGACACATTTTTATCAATATCACCATTAAGCTCTACAGGTTTGATAGGTATTTTCTGAGAACATGGTCTCCAGATATCAATGGTTTCAAGAGAATCATTCTTTGTATTTGCAGTCAGATAGCATTCTTTTATCGAGCCCCAACGATTCTCAGCTTTTTTCTCCAAACGGATTTCGATCTTTTTTTTCGTAAATTTCACGGTCGATCTTTCCGGTATTATTTCATTTCTTTAAGAAAAATTTAAAAAAAATTGAATTTTTTTAATTTTAAAGGATGCTTCGAGCACACTTACTGTAGTTCAACATGCAGATTGAGATTGAATGGTGAATCAGTTTCGATGACTTTTTTCTGGGATTTATGCTCAAAACGTTTAGTATGCATCGTAATTTCAAATGACTTCGGATAGAATTGATGATTCACATTCTCGACATCACTGATGTAGATAAATATCAAAGCGAAATCAGCAAACTAGATCGATTAAAATTTGGAAAAAATAATTAATTCTCTATGAAAAAAGCAAAAAAAGTCCCATAGAAAAATTGAAACAAAAAACAAACCTCAGAAAAATCGGTTTTAACATCTTCAATACTGATTTTGATCGTTTTGGTTTCTGATTCGATTGCTGGATTTTCATCTAGATCCATTGGATCATCAGTCAGACCGTTCGAATGCATCTCAACATCTGAGCCGTTCGTAATATGAGTTGTTGTTTTGCAATCAGACAGATCATTTTGTGAACATTTGAATTTTCCAATCTTAGCGGGAACACATTCGAATTGTTCTATCGAACAATGAAATAAAATATCAATAAATAATCGGAAGATTGGATAGAGCTCAAAGCTTACCTTCTGAATTCACTTCGTGATGATTATGCGATGTGTTCGATGCAAACTTGGTCACAGAATTTCCGATGTTTTTAGCGACGATTATTTTCTCTGATCGATCGGCTGATTTCGGTGATGAATCATTTCGACAATCATTTTGTGATTTCGAATCCAAACCATTTTGATCTGTGCTTCTTTGTTTGAGACAATTTTTAATTTTTAAATTGAACAATCTATCTCTGGTGGATTCTTCATCGATCGGAATGAAATCATCTGATTCATTCTTTGTGGACATTTTGTCTCAACAAATGAAATTCGATCCAAATTTGAAATTTTTTTTTTTTTGATCCACAATCAAATTACAAACAAATTGATGTTGTTATTGATTTCTTTTTTTAGTGAGAATCCGTAATTTTCGAGATCACATCATTATGGATCACAAAAAAAATAGTAAAAAAAAATGAAAGATTTTCCCGAAACACTTCTCTGAGAAATAGTTCGAAAAGGCGTCTTCTTATTCCATTTTATTTTCGATGATTGAGAGCTTCAAATTGATTAACTTTGAAAATTTGCAATTAATTTAAATCCGAAAAGCGAACGAAAAAAAAATTGCAATTACAAAATAATTCGATTTTTTTTTTTTTTTGTTTGCCATTCAATTCTGCCAAAATCCAAACGAATATCTGTGTGTGTGTGTGTGTGTGTGTGTGTGTGTTGCTGCATTCAATCAACGCCACCAACACCAATACTGTGAAGTTAATTTGTGAATTTTAACAGCAAACACTTTCTGGTTAGGTAGAAATCGGTAGCGTTTCTAGAATTGCTTCATCGAAATCACTAACAGTTGATTTGCAGAAAAAAAAATCCATCGAAACAGAAGTGACAAAAATCGACACCAAAACGTTGATAATTGCTACATTGAAATGTTTAGAAAGATTAGTGTAGAAATATTACATCAAAAAAAAAAAAAAAAACAAAATAAAAACATTTAGATCAATATCAGCGTTTGAGATGGATTCTAGGATTGGCGTTACCATCAGTTCTTCAACATTGTCTTTTTGAAAACGTTTTTAATCCTTTTTTTTCCCAATTGTTTGTTTCGAAATTTTGATGGCACCATTCAAATATCTCTTTTAAATGCTATTGGTTATTTTCAGTGAGATTTAGGCTGGCAAATTTTAAGTTCCTCACTCTCTCAAGCAACAATGCCTCAAACCCATCATTCTAATTCATTGGATCTGTTATCGATGATATGGAGTCCATATCATATGATTCAGCAAGCGGTCCAATCTCATCATAGACCACAAGGACTATGTTGCCTCAACGATCATTGTCTTTTCAATATTTTTCGCTTTCTTGATCTCGATGATCTTATTCGATTACGTTTGGTGTGTCATCGAATCAATAAAACTATCGAAGATTATTTTCAACTACAATCTTCATTCAATTATGATTGTCGAATCAATGGAAATCGAATGTTTCTTGGACAATATCTATTCAATATAGGAGCTTTTGATTTTATTATGAAAAAGATGCCAAACATTCGTTCCTTATATTTCGATCGATGCAAAATGCTTCGCTCTTGTTTGGCAACTTGTCATTATAATCTATTAGATACGATGGCATCGACGCTTAAAAATCTCAAAGAGCTTCATATTGGTAGAGCATTTTTTATCACTCCAGAATCTCTTCAACGATTCATTAAAAGTTTTCCTGAGCTAACACATCTAACGATAACCCTTTACAATGAGAGTTCATTATCATTGATTGTTGAGGGATTTAAAAAATTAACTTATTTAAATCTAGATCATAGCGTTCTTTATGGTTATGCTCAAATTCTAGAGCATCTTCCTTCATCGATCAAAACACTAATATTGCCTTTAGATCATAAGAATGATAAATTTGAAATAATTCATTCGCTTCTAAAAGGTAACATTGAAGGCTTTTCGAGATTCTGTAAATTTAAAATTCGTTTTCTTTCGCTAGGTCCTGGAATCAACTTGGAGCGCTTCGAAATCGATATTAATATCAGTGATATAATGGAAGATAAGAAATTTTTTGATCTGATCGGACAGAAAATGTCCAATCTGCAATGGTTTCAATGTCGTCTAGCGTGTTCGGCGTCAGCGAATCCTTACAAAATCGAACATATTGATGATATTTTTGATCAAAATTCTGCTACCGATGCCAATTTGATCGGTGATATTGATGGCAACAATAATCTTCGATATCATTGCCATTTTGAATTCATCTCTGCTCTTCATCATCTTAAAAATTTACGTGTATTAATTTTGAAAGAACGAGATTATTTTGGTGATGAGCCACGTTGTAGTCTATTCGATGATGGTTCATTGATCAAAATCTTTCAGCATTGTCCACAATTGATGATGTTATCACTTTCTTGTACGTTAAGACGTGATCAAAATAGCTATGCCATTGCTGATTGTGATCGTAAACAAGATCATCATCGGACAATCAATCAAATTTTAAACGGATATTTTCGAAAACAATCAATTAGAAAAGAAGAGGAACGAATCGAGAATGGTTCTGAAGGGAAACTTGATCGACGATGTAATGCTATTGAAAGATTAAAATCACTAAACATCTCGATTGATAATCGTTGCTCTCATACCATCACCGATCATTCGTTAAGTCTAATCGATCGTTTCGAACCAATGATTCAGATATTAGAGCTACGCGGTGTAAGAATCGGATCTCGAACATTCGATTCGATTTCGAAGCTAAATAAATTGAAATTTTTGCGAATAGATTCGATCCAATTGAATGATGGTGATGAAGAGTTTTTTAAAAATTCTTTCGAAACTCTTCTACACGAGCTTTCGTTCGAATCCGATTCATCCGAACTTTCTCATTCGCAACGAATCAAACCGATTATTCATTTCACTAATATTCCTTTGTCTTAAGTGATACACAAAGGCCCAATTCAATTATGAAAAAGACAAAGTATTTTTTTTTTTTTTTATAATCAAGGATTTTATTTTATTCTATTCCACATCATTATGAATCGATATAATTGTTGAACAATAAATTCGTTCTGTTTAATAATTCCAAGAGAAAAAGAGAGAGAGAGAGAGATAGAGACTACCAAATAATTAGTCATTCGATTGAAATGAAAAAGTTAAATAGACAAACAATGGAAATAGTAGAGAGAATAGAACCAAAACGAAACGTAAACTATTTCTAATCAATATCCATAAAATTTGCCGATCGTTTTCGTTCGATGAAACAGTTTCACTTTGAGAATCTTTCACCAAAGGTATTAGTTTAGTGAAATGATTTTGTAGAAAACTATATTGATTCTGGCTAGAATTCGATTGGCCCCAAGATGATTGAGAGAGAATTTGAAGAAGAATACTTGGATCAGCGTATAGCTCTTTCATTGTAAGCGTTTTGCCACCGAATGCTTGAGACCAAATTCTAGCCAACGGTATCGGGATCTCTCGAAACAATCGATGATCGATTCCATGTGTCCATTTGATTGATTTATAAGATTTTTTCAAAAGATTCGACCAATTATCGATATCCATCACAATGTTATCTAGGGTTGTCAATGATCCACTTTCACGATTCTTCGCTTTTAGACTCTCTTGATAATCTCTTGATTCGAGCTTGAATAGAAGATGATTCATTTCGATCGCTGTGAATGTGAAGAGAAATCTCGATTTCTCTGGATGATCAAATGGATAAATTTGATCGTAGAATTTATTCAATCGTTTTGCTAGATCACTTAATTTGATACATTCCTCGAAACTATCCTCCATCTTCTCCTTCTCTTCGGTGGAGAAACTAAAATCTAATGTAAAACTATGACTTGTCGGTTCCAATTTGGGAGAGAAGCTTTTGAAATATTCGTTATATGATTGAATGAATTCATTTTTGATCTCATTGAATTGTTCCAAATCGATCAAAGATCCATCATAATTTTGATTGAGACATCGAGAACAGAAACAATCGGTTATGTAATAATTTCGTAATTCAAGCATCCGTTCCGGTCTCGGCATAGAGATATCGACATAATTCACTGTGAAATCTTTACCGACACTGATTGTTTTCATCGCTCTTAGCTGCAAAACAGGACCATAATGAGCGAACGAACAATTTGGAACGCAAGAATGTTTCTCGGTCATCACACTGGATTCTAAATAAATTCCATAAGCGATCGGATCTAATGTCAATAGTCCAGTGATTGATTCATCATAGATCGGTATCGCATACGACCAAAGTCGTACGAAAATTTTCCAAATTCGATAGATTTTACCATCGTCATCGATATACTCAAGAAGATCATCACATTGTCCAAATTCTTCAAGTAAATTCATAAACTGTAATATCGCTATCTCTTCGATGCTTATCCTCTCCTCTCCTTCCGCTTCGATCAATTCCGTTTGATTGTTTTCGAGTTTTTGATTATATTTTTGATAGCAAAGTTTGATTTGATTACAAAGATCATCGGTTTCGTTACCATCGTTCAAGATGATTCTAGGAATAAGATCATCGTAGGTGATCTCCTCTTTCGTTATAGGATGATAGTACGCTTGATATGGAATCGATTCTGGATTCTCTAGCCTAAGAAAAACTCTTAAAAAGAATCTAGATGCGCTAGATAGAATTGTTGAATATTTTTTCAACAACAAACATTCAAGCATATGGATTGTTTTGAAAATACTCGGTGAGGTTGATTTACGACAATTTTGACAAAGTTTAATTTGATTACATTCATCGCAAGCGATCAGATATTCTTGAGTGGTTGGTCGTAGACAGAGATCGCAAAGTTTTCCTTGCATCGAATCGGTAATGATATGAATAAATGGTCGACAAGTAACAATTATATCGCCAGCATTGTATTGAATTTGTTTATCGCCAGATGAATTATCTTCATCGTGAATGAGATCAGCGATGGAATCGGCATCGGTCGATACCGATTGGATTGATTCTCTGGTCATCGTTTGATTGTTTTTCAATTGTTGCCCTCTCTCTTGAATTGATAAATTTTTTTTATTTTATTTAAAACGAGTTGAAATGTTTTTGTTTTGAAGAAGATGAAAAATGTCAAAACTATCCAAACGCTGCCCCCAATGCTATATATATTTTTTGGTAAACATATGACGAGTGATGTTCGAGAGGTAGAAGTAGAAAGTTTTGGCTACAAACCGCCTAGTGTAGGCGAACCATTTTATCGAAATGTAAGGCAAAAAAAAAACGTAGCAGGCTGGAGCTAAAACAAAGCGCAAAAGACTCGGTAAAAAAATGTATTAGAGAAGAAGGTACAGGTGAGAATCTAAGGGAAACATTTCAATGATCGATCAAAACTTTTTACTATACCTAATCTTATCGAAGAAATTGGCTCCATAATCTAACACGATAATAGAATATTATTTTGCCCAACAAGATATGTTTGCGAGAATTAGATACGAATTTATGATGTATGTTTAAATTTGAATTTTTATTAAAATTTCAAACAATAAAGGAAATAAAACCGATAACAAATGAGAACAATAATTGTCAATGTTTGATATGGCAACGATATTGAGTGGTAGAATGATAATCTCTCATAGAGTGAATGTTGGATTAGGTTTCTTCTGTTCGATCATTTTCGAGGCCGATTTAAAGGGATACGGAATCGCCCAAAGAATGATCGGAATGTTACCGAACATTTGTCTCAATAGTTTTGTTCGAGTCTGTTTCGGATGACCGTCTATGATTCTTGGACCACCGAATACTGTATCCTCGATTCTAGACGATGCTCTTCGATGGATATTATTCAGATCTGTATTGATTGATTTCGTTTCACGAAAGATTGTTTGAAGCTATGAAACGAAAAGATAGAACAAAAAAAAAAAAGATCATTTTGATAAACGACTTAGATCTTGATGACGATCACAACCTGATCGAAAAAAATTGCCATCGTAAAGATACCGAATATGAATGAGGCCAACAAAAAAAGTCCAGTGTGAACACTTTCGGTAATCGAAATGAAAATAGCTTAATTGATTTGATTGTTTATTCTTTTATTCTTACATTCGAAGAGGTAACGATGGTGGATGAATGATCAACGATAAAAAGATCATCACGATTGTGTAAAGACATCCGATAACTTTCGAAAGAGAGAGAGAGAGAGATAGAGAGAAATAGAGAAATTTTTCAGTGAATTAAATTAAATAAAATTAAAAGAACTCATTGCTTACAGGAATACGATGTGAATTGAAGAAAATATTTCTGATTCAATTGGCCAACACAATTGTTGATCCTTGAGAATTGTGAGAGAGAAAAAAAATTAATAAGAACTAAAATTTTTCTTTCAAATCGCTTCAATCTTACCATGGACAATGATGATCCATTTGTAGAATACAATGTCGACATATATCACAGTGATGTGCTCCAGGTGGCCGATAAATACGGCATAATTTACAGAATGACCAATCTGATTCATAGAATGGTGTATGATTTTGTTGATAACTAGGTCCATTGTTTAGAAGACGAGAATTCGATTGAAATATTGATGGTCCATTGTAGATGAAAACTTTCGAATATTTGGATCAAAAAAAAAAAGAAAAGAAAATCTCAATATCAAACCGGAAATAGAACTCGGATGGATCAGATTCAAAAAAAAACAAATCAATACAATTGAATTCGGATTCCGATTCCTTATTAAAGATATCACATTGCTCTTGTTGAATGTAATTGCATCGATTTGGATGATTTTGAACACGCCATTCCGATTGATTGATTCGTTGTCTTCGATTCGGTCCGATTCTGCCCGCATCGGAAAAGACGCACATCAAATGCGACCAGACAATCATTAACAAACACAATTGATAGCAACCGACAATTATGATGTAGAGTGCTAGGCTGTGTTTCGAGAGAGAGAGAGAGGGAGAGAGAGAGAGAGAGCGAGAAAAAAAACAAACCAAATATGTATCAAGATTGGAATAAGAGAATTTCCGCATAGAAATTTTCCGATCTCATTAGATTACCTGATTCGAGAGCTCGGAACAATAAAGACAATGAAGACATAATCTGCGTAGCTAATTAGTCCATAAAAAAATAGGCAACAAATAATTCCATTCAAATCACAACGAGCGCTCATATTATCTTTCGATGTTGAACGAAAAGGAGGAAGGTGAAGAAGAAGAAGAAGAAGAAGAAGAAGAAGAATGGAGAGAAGAGTTCTTTCTTGAAGAGAGAGAGAGAGAGAGAACGAAATTAACAATGCATTAAGAATCTGTCGACGAACTTCGACGTATGGGATCGGATCGATTCGAATACCAAAATGATTTTATCTGTATCGTTCGAAAATCGAATTCGATCGTTTTGATGAATGACACAAAAAGAAAAAAAAAAAGACAAAAACCAAAAAAAAAAAAAAAAACGGATCGATTCTTTCGAAACGAAGAAAAGAAAAGAATTCTTACGATAAAGATTCTTAGGTTTGGTGATTATCTATCACTCAAAATGAAATGTCTTTAATCAATGTTTTGTTTTTATTTTTTTTTTTTTTCGTTAGAAAAAATATTCCATATAGATTCGAGAGAACCAAAAAAAAAAAAAAAAAAAAAAACAAGACGAGCAATGAAATATACAATAATGAAACGAAAACAACATCAAGATCAATATCAACGCCACCGAAGAAGAAGATGAAGAAGAAGAGGAAGAGAAGGACGAGAACTAAATTCCGAGAGAACCGAAATTCTAGAATTTCAAAGCCAAAAAGAATTCGTCTACAGAATTCGAGCTAGAAGATTGGAAAAGCGCGCAAACTCTTTGATTTGTGAGAAAAAAAAAAAGAATTCAATTTTATTCTTTCAGTTAGGCTATTGTCTCGATTCTTGAAACTTTATCAACTTAGAAAAGAAGAGATAGATATCGATGATTGATATCAGTTTCTTCGATCGTAATCAAGATTGAAATGAATTCTTTCAATTTCGATTTCAAACTATCTTGTTGAAATAAGACTTTTGAACATTTTTTCAATCTTATTGGCGCTATAGATCAAAGATTTTGTTGGTCCAGCGGTCAGAAAACCTTTGATTGTTTGAAAAATCGAAGATTGTAGAACAATCTTTTCGATAGCTTTTCTAACGTATCGACGATATTCACAATCGAGTGAAACTGTTCGCATCAAATCGTTCATATCGAAACGATTCTGATTGATTCGATAACGTTGGCGTGTGTTCTCCGATAGCCAACGCTCACCAATATTTAATTGAACATTTTTCGGTAAAAGATTTAGATGCCATCGAATTGTTTCCAGAGAACAATCCTGTTGATAACAATCGATGCCAGATTGTTTGATGACTAGATTTTTAAATCGATCACTACAAATGATAGGGTCGTAAATTTTATGAAAATTTTCCACCTGAGGTCGAACGATTTTGAGCACTTTAGATCGATCCTCACCGAACCACATTCGAAAATCTCCTGAATAGCTTAGACCAGCTATACTCAGATATAGCTGCTCCTCGGTGAATCGCTCAGGCAACAATAACAACGAAGCATGAAGAGCACTTTGAAGATTTGTTTGAAATGAATTTTGAACACGATGGAACAATTCGGTATCATTACGATCTGGGCCCTTCAATAGCGCAGTGGGTTTATGTAATCGTCCGCTGATGTATAATGTTTCCCAATCCAAGAGATCGTTGATGAAATCGTTATCGGAAATGATTCCGTATTTGATCACAGTATCGGCATCGATTCTCACTAAAGTATTGTAATAGATTTTGCCACCAAAATTTTCCTGAAATTCAGCAATTCTTTTCGCGCCAAGATATTTAAGACTCGAATAATGGG
Source organism: Sarcoptes scabiei (assembly GCA_020844145.1). Lineage (NCBI taxonomy): Eukaryota > Metazoa > Arthropoda > Arachnida > Sarcoptiformes > Sarcoptidae > Sarcoptes > Sarcoptes scabiei. The sequence continues at coordinate 6,347,130 of CP080487.1, forward strand.
AACGATTTTGTTCCAGATTAGCTTGATGCCATTTGATAGGATCTTTGACAGAGAAGACAAGATCGATCATTTTTGTTTTCCCACTTTCATTTTGAATCCTATTATTTTGATTTAGTTTGGTCGATGAAGCTAGATTTTGCTCGAAAACACCCGAACCATACGCGAAACAATAAGAAATTTCTTGGTGTAAGGGAAAATGTTTCAATAAGGACTGTAATTTAGAAACATTCTGGTTCATTTTTGAGATTCAAATATCTCATTTTCTAAACTAAATCGAGGAAATTCCCTCGATCCAGGATCGTTTCTGGGAAAATGGGTTTTTTTTCGGTCTAAATTATCTCTTTCAATGACCATATGCTAAGGATTTCGAATCTTCGTTTCACTTGAAACAACGAATTGATCGATGGCATCGACGAATTTAATGAAAAATTTCCGTTTTCTCTCGTTTTCCTCTAATTGAATCCTAATGAAATGCTCCGACTAAAAATGTATTTAGCTTGCCCTATGATTATAGATCAATGATAATGCAAATAATAATATGATCCATATTCAAATCAGCTTTCTAGAAAACCAATCAATATGTAGTAAGAATCGGGAGTAGGCTCATTTCAATCAACTCGGCTCGTCTTGATTGTTCGATGATTCCATCATTGCCATTTTGTTGGCAATCATTGAATGGATCAGAATCAGCCGAATGGATAAATCTAGAATCAGTCATCCATTGTTAGCTTTGATCATTAAAACCTATGGGTAAGTTTGATTTGATACAAATGATTTTCTTAGACCAAGAGAATGCCTGATGTTTGTCTGTCAAAGAACAATAGGAGTGCAATTTCTATCATTTTCGAATCATAATCTTATTAATTGGTTGATCAATATTCTCATCGATGTTTTTACATACTATCTGATGTTTATGGGTGAAACATCAATCATAACCATCCGTCAATCACGAATCATTTCCAGTGATCGATTATTGCTCATCTATTATTCAGATATTAATTCACGATTCATCTTTCCCACAATTTGTATCAGCTATATGCTCAGTTTTTTCATTCGAGGCTCGAAAATAATCGAATTGATTGATTCATTAAATAGATTACGATCGATCCATCAGCAACGGATGTCGTATTCGAAAGCAAGTTTGATTCTGATCGCAACATTTCTCGCAAATAATTTGATTGTCTTGGTCTCATTCACCACCGATATGCTATTCGAATCTGATAGAAAATCATCTATCAAATCGACTGCTGGTATTTTACTAATGACAAGTTTTCACACAGTCACTTGGCTACTTTTCTTTATTCAACAATTTTTACTATGCAGAATTCTTGAGGAAATTTACCACGATAGACCTTCGTTTCCAACGATGACCTATATGACAAGAATCTACCAGAAAATTGTCAATATCTCAGAGATTAATTTACAGATACAGCAAGAGTTTTCTTTCTTACTTTTTATTCATTTATTAAACGCTACCACTTATATGATCATCGCAATCACTTATATCACCGTTTGTAGCAAGAGCAATTTTGGATATTGGATTGAATGGCCTCTTCGAATCATTCCATGGATCTATCTCTGTAGAATCAATAAGAATGTGATGCTACATTTTGATTTGATTGAAAAACATCTATCGAACACTGGACGGCATTTGAAATTCTATCAGTGTTCAAAGATTCATTTTCGTATTAAACAGCTGAAGATCTACAAGGATCGCTTTCAGATCATTGTGTATTCTAGCTTCAAAGTTGATCTTTCAACACTTTTATTTCTTGTTTGTTTCGTCACTTCTTACATTACCATTATCTATCAAACAAGAAAATATTGATTCTTATCCGTGAAAAAAAAATCTCTGAAATCTGAAATTTTTGTTGGAAAAAAATTAAAAAAAAATTATTCTCAATTCAATTTGATTCCCGAATAGGAAGGCGAAGCAGTTTACGGATAATCGGAAACGCTTGCAGAAATTTTTTTTTTTCGAATTTTTTCTCTTTACCGCCATCTTTGTTTTTTAAAGTAACCTTCATTAAAATTTCTTCCAACATTGCTAGAAAGAAAGAGATAGAAAGTGTGTTCGTAGCTGCCGGCCTATTTCGAATACCACTACTACAATGATGGTGGATTAATTTTGATCGCATCACAATTCTAATCGAATTCGCTCTCCCTCTCTCTCCATCGATTCCCCTTTCTTTTTTTTTTTTGATTTCATTTGAGTATTGCGCCAAGTGAAAAACACTGGCATGAAGATCGAACCAAAAAAAAAAAAATTTAAATAAATTGAAAAAAAATTTAAACGAATAGATGATGATTTTTTTTCCAAAAAATCATAGAAGAAGCATTTGAGAAGAAATTCTATAGCGCCTTACAGTGATTCGTTTTTTTCTTCTTTCTCTCTTTCTTTCCTCATCAAATTTCCCAAATCTTCGAATTATATAGAATTGGAAGTTGTCTTGCAAAAGAATTCTTTTCCCTTCGTTTTTATTGTTTGTGTATGGATTAACGTACACACACGCACACCACAAGTACAAACTTTAACGTAACATTCTTGAAATTTGAATGCATGGTGCAAAAGAACAAAGAAAATGTGATACTGTCGGGAAGCATTGTTTCGAGTAGGCGTTGCATATCAAATTGTTTTGCGTTCTTTTGCACCGACTTCAAAGCAGCCATTCAATCACAAACACACACACACGCACACAGACATAAACGATCGAGCAAGAAACCAACAATCAACCGCCGAGTGGTATGAATTCAGTTAATCTAATGTTCCTTCAACTTTCTTGTACTTCTCCTCTCTCTCTCTCTCTCTCTCTCTCTTTGTATTGGTTGTGCTTTTTTCATCCATCTTATTGCACGAAACCAAATCGAAACAATACCAATGAGTAAGTAAAATGAGTAAGGGAGTGAATGAGCGAATGGTATAGGGCAGACAGAGAAAGAGAGAGAGAGAGAGAGAGACATAATCGCTTCTCGTTGTTCGCTTCTATTGCCGACCGATTGCCCTATTGACTCAAACATTTCGAATCTTATTCTCTCTCTCTCTCTCTCTCTCTCTCTCTCTCTCTCTCTCTCTTTCTTTTTCTTTTTCTTAGTGTCTTCGATTGCCTTTCAATGCAAAAAAAAAAGAATCGTTCTTTTTTTCAATTTTTTTTTTTTGGGTTTCTTCTCGATTCTGATCTTCTTCATTTCGATTGGCCATCAAATTCGGTTTAGTTTTTATTTTTAAATATTTTTTTTTGTATGTATGTTTGTTTGTTTATTTGTTTGCGATATTCGCATCTTTTTTGCAATTGAAATTGTTTCATTTTTTTTTTTTTTTGTTTTTTTTGAAACATTCTAGATTCTATTTTTCTCATCTGATTTATCTCGTCAATCATCAAGGAATTTGATCGATCGATTGTGAATGAATTGTTTCAATCGTTCAATACGATTTGTATAACAAAATCGATAACGCTTTTATTTCGATTGCATTTTCTTTTTTTTTTTTTTTTTTTTTTTTGAACAAAGAATATTTTTTTATATTTGAATATTTATCTACAATCTAAAACGATCGGATTCTTTCAGTTCGATTGTGAATCTAAGCCATTTTTGTTTGAAAATTTTCTCACAAAAAAAAAACAAAGCAAATTGTGATCCAAAAATTCTCAAAACTCTTAATCAAATTTTTTCCTCGAACAGAGCTTTCGGTTTGAAGGTAAATCATTCTATTGTTATTTGATCCAAATTCGTAATCAATTTTCAATTTTTTGCATATCTTTCAGAACATTCAATTCTAATAATTTGCTGAGTTCCGCCTACATTTGATTTAAATCTTCTATCAATTGCTATCCACGAACCTATGTTATTCCAAAGGTTATTTTTCATTTTCGACTTTAAATAAATAATTTTAATTGATTTTCATTGTTATTTAGCTCGTGAAAAAATTTTTGTCACTCTTGGAAGTGAATCAAACTTTAAAGTTTTGTTTTAAATGTTTATTTCGAGCGAATATCATCATCTTGAAATCAATTCAAACCATATATTTACAAGAAATTTTGCAAAAAATCTAATCAACTTTTAAATAATGTCTTCAAACACGAGCGGTAGTATGATTGCTTCGACCCCTAATCTTGGGTCAAACAAAACAGAATCAGTGACTAATAGTAACAATTCAACAGCTACTCAACAATCTACAACTAATGCGTCAACTACGAATACAGTTAATTCTGCCAATAATTCAATACAAGTTTCATCAGGTGGTGATCTTCATTTCAATAAAGATTTAGACCAATGGATCGAGCAATTGATGGAATGTAAGCAATTGACTGAAGCACAAGTGAAACAGTTGTGTGAAAAAGCGCGAGACATTTTAGCACAAGAATCCAACGTGCAGGATGTCAAATGTCCAGTTACTGTTTGTGGTGATGTGCATGGTCAATTTCATGATTTGATGGAATTATTCCGAATTGGAGGTAATTTTTTCTATCATTATCTATTATCTAATACAAAGCTTTTCTTTTATATAGGTCGTTTACCTGATACTAATTATTTATTCATGGGTGATTATGTTGATCGAGGATATTATTCTGTAGAGACTGTTACATTATTAGTAGCCTTAAAAGTGCGCTACAAAGATCGCATAACAATATTACGTGGTAATCACGAATCACGACAAATAACGCAAGTTTATGGTTTTTACGATGAATGTCTTCGAAAATATGGTACATCAAATGTTTGGAAATATTTCACCGATCTATTCGATTATTTGCCATTGACTGCGTTGGGTAAGAACTCTTATTACATTAATCTCTATTGGATCTTTTGATAATTCTTATATCCATCTCTAGTTGATAGACAAATATTTTGCCTCCATGGAGGTTTATCTCCTTCAATTGATACTTTGGATCATATAAGAGCATTAGATCGATTACAAGAAGTACCACATGAAGGACCAATGTGTGATTTACTTTGGTCTGACCCAGACGACCGTGGGGGATGGGGCATATCGCCTAGAGGAGCTGGTTACACATTTGGACATGATATTTCCGAAACATTTAATCATACTAATGGTTTGACATTAGTTGCTCGGGCACATCAACTTGTAATGGAAGGATTCAATTGGTGCCATGATCATAATGTTGTTACGATATTTTCTGCGCCAAATTATTGTTATCGCTGTGGTAATCAAGCTGCTATAATGGAACTAGATGATACTTTGAATTATACATTTTTACAATTCGATCCGGCGCCTAAACGTGGTGAACCGCATGTTACCAGACGAACACCAGATTACTTCCTTTAGAAATCATCTTACAAAATCTTCATTCGAATCATAAGTAAAAAAATTTTTATTACAAGCTTTGAAAGTTGAAATTGAATTGACAACTAAACTTTGTTGAGTCGAAAAATTATCGTAAACAAAAGAAATTCGTAAATTAAACTTCACATCACAACCAACGACTTACGCAAATGATAGAATGATTCCCGGATCTTCGAAACGAATTTGTAAATATCGATTTCAATTGCTGATGAAGAAGATAATCGGACTTCGAATTAGTGTTTTATATATTTAATTTTTATCTCCAATCTTTTTTTTATTTTTCTTTAAAGAAAAAAATTTCAGTCCCTAGCTTAAATTTCTTTAATTATTTGATTCAAGAGAGAGAGAGAGAGAAAGAAAAATTGTCAATTTTTTTTCGTAACGATAATATCACACTAGATTTTTTTTCTCAATCATAGCAAGAGATTATTCGCGTATTTTACTGTTGATGTAATCGAAAAAAAAACTTTAAGAAAAAGAGAAAAAAGATAGATAAATTTTCCTCAAGATAAGAATTCGAAATTTAAAAATTGCAAAAAGAAAATAAATAAAAACTTTTCGATTCAAAATCGATCAATGTTTGCTTTTAATTCAATACTTTCTTCCGGTATTAAAATAATCAAAAACGGAAACGCAAAAAATTAAATAATTCAAAAAACATTTGGACAGCGAAATTCGCGCGATTTGCTTCGCTTCGCTCCGAACAGATGTTCTCGAAGAGGAGAGATAACAAATGCGAGAGAAGAAGAAGAAGAAGGGTAAAAAACATTCGAATTCGAATCTTATCGAATTGGAACATTTGAAAATTTCGAAACTGTTCCGATTTGAAACATTCGAACATTCAAAACTGTTCCGAATCTAGTCTTGTTTTTATTTGGTAAAAATTTTCCTAATTTCCTTTTCAATTCTCAATTATGATTCTTACTATCTTTGTACGAATTTATTCGTTGAAAATGATTTTCTAGTGATGGTCTTTTATTTTACGTTGTCCAAACACTTCCTAGATCATTTCATTTTGTGTTTTCAATAGTTTTAGTTTTAGATACATAGATTTTTACATTCAACGGAGTCGCTGCGGCAGTGGCATCATGATTCTATCTGCCGCCATGATCACAACCGAGCCGTACGTGCGGATCCTACTATCATGGCAATATTGGAAAAAAAATCCTAACACTAGAAGTGAGAATCCAGCCGCCTGCGCCACTGACTAAGTTAGACAGTTTTGTTGATTCTGCTTCAACATTCAACCGACATCATCATCAACGATATTAGCTTTCGTACCAGTATCATGCAATCGATTCTAGCACTCTGCGATTCCGGCATCATTTGCTCATAAATGCTTTGAAATGGGCAGTTGAAAACAAGAGTGAAACTTCTATGATGCGATGCGATCATAAAATTCCACATTCGATCGCAGCTATAGACAATTCTTCGAAAAGTACAGTTGACCGACCTACTGAACCAAGAGAATCTGAAACGCTAGCGACCACGCACATCAGATTCTAGCTCAAGCTCACCGTAATCACACAGTTCTATCGCTCTCTCTCTCTCTCTTTCTTTCTCTCTCGATATTCTGCAAGACTGTGTGCGTGCGTGCGGTATTAGAGCCGAGCCAAACAAAAAAACGGACCGAATGAAATAGAACAATTTTCTTTTCAAGAGCGTTATACATCAATGTGAAAAAAAATCAAGTGTAAGCCGCCCTAAAGATCCGCCATCGTTTCTGTGGCTGTCATACCATTGACGCCACCGCATAATCTCGACCATCACCATCGGCAACAATCACACAGTGGAAAAAAGGGAAATCGTATGCTCTTGGAAAAACGGAAAACGATAGAAAGAGAGAGGGATAATGTGATGAAGGAGAGCGAGGGAGAGAGAGAGAAAGCAAAACGTTTAGAACCTGTACTATTCTTTGCTGTCATCTTTATTATCCAATGTTTGCTATTATGGGCGAAGTGAACATTTAGTTTTCATCATTTTCGATCATCGCCTCAATTATCATTATTATTATTATTATTATTATTCATCACTAAGCCAATCGAACTTCTTTGCTTGCAATTCATTCATCATTTCAATCTTAATTTAATCAAATTATTTTCTTTTTCAATTGAAGCAAATCAGACCGATCAAAATCAGCCAATTTTCCTCAATTGAAGTCAGCTTCAAAGATCCATATGCTTCTACTAAATCACATCGATTGCTCGTCTTCAATTCAAGCTGATTCTATGTATGAGGATTATTGTGATATGAATCGTTCATTCATTCTTCTTTCGAATGATTGAATGAGTTTGAAATGTTTCCAAATCAATCTTTTGATAATATTGATCAAATCACCTCTAATTTACAATCGAACCTTATGTGCAAGAAAATAAATTTCGAAACATCTTCCATTAGATTTGTATTTTTCATAATTGATCTGGCCAATCATCGATTGAATTTTTTCTTCAACTTCTAAGTTTAAGCTTAAAGGTTTGTGGCGTTTGTGGGTAAAGAAAAACTATCTTATCGAACTATTTATTTTGCATTTCTGAAGCAGATATTTGGTGCAAAGATTTTGATGAAGTCTCAATAGATCGAATTTCATTGACTGATTCTAGTCATCTTCTAGAACAATTGATATTCATTCGAATTCAGAGAATGAACTCAGTTTCTGACTTTTGAAAATATTCTCGAAAATCGAATTTGAAACGTTACACATGCATCTCATACTGCGCTCACATTCGCAAGGAATTTTGATTTTCAAAAAAATAAATGAAACAAGTACAATACAAAAAAAAGACCACTGATCTCGTTCTCGTTGGATTAATATTTCATTTATCAGAATCATTAGATATCAATAGAATAGTCATAAAATTCTATTCTCTGAAAGATGACCACTCTAGCCAAAATTTCGAATTCCAGCTCAATGAATGCTCCAGCAACCGATTATGATCTTTATAATTTCAACGATATCGATCAACGACATCATAAATTATTGCAAAATATTGTGAAAATATTAAAAATCAACAATGTTCTCGAAGAATATCGATTAGTGGTGCGAAATATTCAACAACAATGTTGTTGTAAAAGAACTCGAAATTATTGGGATCGATTAAGCATCCTAGAATCAAAGTACAAAGAACTTATTGTAGATTCTGGTCGTACTTCAACATCTTCATCAATAGGCAAGTCATCAATCGTTCAGCAATCTTTCATCAACAACGATGATGATTGTTTCGTTGATGAGCCATATCCTACTTCACATCAATATTCGATGGAGACTAACATTGATGCACCAAATAAAAAAATGAAACTTCGTGGATCGATGAAAATGATGGCTTTTAATGACAATTCGAATAGCTTATTGTCAAAAGATGCCAATCAATATCAACATATTCAAAATTCAAATGATTCAATACCAAATCAAGTTTCATCCGCTACCGATCATGGATCGACCAATGAAAATGCTAACCTTATGACGCAATTAATGGTTCTAGATGAAAACGATGATGTAAATTTGATCGAGGAAGAAGAGATATTAGAAGATGAAGAAGATGATGATGCCGAAGAAGAGCTTGATATAGAAGAATTTATGGCGCTTTCGGAAATTTTAGAAAAAGAAGGCGGTCAGAATAAATTTGAAAAAGAATTGGATTCTAAGAACGAATTTATTTTAGGTAAATTGATTGATAAAATGTACAATCTTTTTAATTTTTCATATTTTAGTTATAAAAGACATAAATAGCAAAGAAATCATTTGCTATGAATGTACTGTTGGAGGTGCATGTGGATTCCTTTCGCGAGAACGAACAAGAATGGTATATCATATTGCTAAACATTATCAGCAAACTGTTGAAGATGAGGAAGAGGAAGACGAAGACGAGGAGGAAGAAGAAGTTAGCATACTTCAAAGTCGTTTGCAATCTGGCAAAGATGTTGACATATCAATTATTCCAGTCAGTACGGATTCGATTCAGACCAATCTGGTGTCAAATAATAATTCCGAACCGATCGTAATCATCAAAGAAGATACAATATCTAATCAAGGAATCATCGGATTGAGTAAATCTCGATCGAGCGTCGATATGCTTAATTCTACATCTAAGTATCTTAATCAACAATCACAAAGACAAATGAATTCTTCGATCAATACTTCTTCAAAAATGAATATAGCAAACAATAATAATACATCGAATTCTATAAATTCACAACCTTCTCCAACAACTTATTCTCGAATATCATCAAGTAATCAATCTAATAAACAACAACCGCCTGTTAACAAACCGATCAAATGTGAATGGGAGAATTGTGTTTTCATGTGCGATCAAAACTATAAATTGAGGACACATATCCGACAAGTTCATGAGAAAGTTCGTCCCTATCTTTGCGATTGGCCGGGATGTTTCGGAGCTTATAAGACTAGATCAAATTTAGCAAGTCATAGAATGGTACATACGGGTGAAAGACCATTCATTTGCGATCATCCTAAATGTGGGGCTAAATTTGCGAGAAAATATGATTGTGAGAGACATCGCAGAATCCATTCTGAGAAAATGTATCCATGTGAATGGCCAGGTTGTGGGAAAAGGCTATGCGATCCCTACAACTTAGAACGTCATATGATGGTGCACAAAGGCGAGTTACCATTTCGCTGTCCTATCGTTAATTGTGTTCGTGGATTCAGAGAATTACGATACTTACGAGATCATATGGTCAACACTCATAAATTTTTGCCTGATACTAATCAGTTGCGGATGGCATGCTCCAATTCATCGAAAATGGTCAGTATAATTGGTTATAATTTAAAAGAAAGTGGTGGAGTGACGTCTAATAACGGATCGAATGCCTCTGGTTCTTTCATGGCCATCAACAACAATAATGTTTCGAACGATTCTGTCGTGACTACTCCCATAACAACCTTGATAACCAAGAATTCTTCTCAAGTTACAACTGGATCCACAAACTCGTCCAACAAATCCACAACTTCAGAAGGAATCAAAAAAGAGTCACCATCGCCATCTTCATCAGTGCAGAGTTCAAATTCTTTGACTTCCTCTGTAGTGAATCCAACAAAAAAATCTAATTCTGAAACGATCCAATCTTCCAGTGTTGGTAACGTCGGTAATTTAATTCCTCAGCGAACCATCTCTACTCGATCTACTCCCATCAAAGTTCAAGACATCATTGATGATTCTAAAAATGAAGATTCAAACACAGAGGACAATGAAGATGAAGAAAAAACAGAGAAAGAAAGTAGTTCTCTCGCAACATCACTTCAAACTTCGCAAACCTCTAAACGATCAAAGCGGATACGCAGTTGATTGAAATTGCCATCAAATTAACAAGATCTCTCAAAATAAATTCTAGTCAAAGATGAATTAAAAACAACAGAACAATTCTATGGCATAAAAAAATGGAATTTTAAATCTGGATCATATATCAATGGAATCGTCATTTTATAATTCATCATAAATTTGCAATAGTAAAACAATCATTTCCATAATCTTTCAACAATCAAAACGGAAATTCAATTCAAAAAAACGTGCAACAACAGATTTGAATTCATTTATGACCTCATTCTTTGATTTTTTTTTTTGAACTTTGTTTTTTAAAAATATTGTTTGACCAAATCTTTATGATTGCTTTGCGCGATTATCTGATTTATTCCCAAGAAATTTTCAAAGCTCATTCTGTCAATCTGACGTCGCGAAATATTTAAATAACAGATTCAAATCGATCTTTATTAGCTGATTAGGAATCAAGAATTTTTTTCTCTTTATTTGTTTTTATTTCCATTTTTAAAATTTTATCGTATTGTTTTGTTTGATTTTGTTTTTCTTTTAGATTTGTTCGAATAACAATTCTAGATCATTTTTTGTTCTTTTGATTCTCTTTAGAAAATTTATTTTGTTTTTTTTTTTTTTTGTTTGAATTCATACAATTTTCTCATTCTAAGTACATCTTTCTAAGTATCTCTCTTGCATGCAATCATCAGTACAAGATTCTTCTCTATGAACCAATCTCATCATTTAAATCAAATTGAATTGTCAATCGAAACGATTCTTTTTTTTTCTCTCTCACGCCAATACATAGAGAAACAAATGATTTAAGGATCTGTATAAAATTTCTCTAAGTCATCATCTAAACTATTACCAGTCAAAGATGTTTCGTTTATCTCGATGTGACAAAAAAAAAACAAACTACTATTCGATGGAAATTTCTTCACTTCGATTCACTAACACTTCGAACATTCTGCTATCGATTGGAACAAAACGAAAACCGAGAGGATATAATTTTTCGAGCACAAGAATAAAAAAGAAAATTTGCATTTTAAATATACTGATCAGATTCTTTTTTTTTTTTTTTTTTTTTTTTTGCAATTAAAATCTAAAGGTTTCAATCTTCGATTTGTGCGATTGAGATCGGGGATCACAGAGCGAGAGAGCGTAAGAAAGAAAGCCGTACAGCTATATTATTTGGGTTATCGAAGAAAGCGAAGATTTTATTTCAATTGTAGCGTTTAGCGAAAAAAAAACATCGAAACATTGAAAGCTAAATTGTTCTAATTTCAGATTTCTTAATTTTCTCCACCGATAGAGAGAGAGCGAGCAAAATCTAATCCGTCTGATTCTTTGATTTGATGGCAAAAAAAAATTGCGATTTATCAATGAAAATTAAGAGCTCGATGATATAAGACAAACGACTCAGAGAGAGAGAGAGAGAGAGAGAGAGAGAGAGAGAGAGAGAGAGAAAGAGATGGATCGATGAATGAATCAATCAATTTTAATCTGAGAAGATTCAATTTATCTCTCAATCGATACTTCTTTTCACTCTCTCTCTCTCTCTCTCTCTCTCTCTCTCTCTCTCCGAAATGAATCGAAATGATTTCATCGTTTTTATGTTTTCGAGAAGATAATTTCGATTCGTTTTTTGCTAGTGTTTCGTTTCGTTAACAAAATTTGTATTCGAATTGTGCAATCGAAGAGAGAATTTTCATTGCTCTGCTTAGTCTCTATGTATCACTATTCCCGATCGATTATTGTTGAAAGTGTTCCCCTTACGATCTGTTTCGAATGAAATGAGCCATAGTAAAATGGCTATTCTTTCACCGAAATGTAAAGTAAATTTCATTTCGATATGATATTCTTAGTTTGGTTTTTTTTTTGGGTTAATTTTTTTTTTATCGCTTCGAAAGCGTATAATCGTCTCGAATCGATTCGCTCTCTACACTGGTTTCAGTGTGATGGCCGGTGTCGTTTGTGGTCTTTGCATCAAAACGATTCTATGGTCCGATGGTAAGGTGAAAATCGATCATCAAACTCTTCGGTATATCGCATTACCTGGTGTGATCTATATGCGATCATTTATGCTTATCATAGCGCCATTGTTGGTCACCTCACTTTCGCTTAGTTTTTTACCATCGAAAATCGAGAATCAATTCGATAAGCTACGAAGATTCAATGGGCATCAGCGAACAAATCAATACGAGAATAGAGCTACAGATATCAATCACAATCGATTCGGTGATTCTTCTAACGAAACCATTGCACATAAACTCATCTGGGTTACATTCATCACATTCGGGCTACTTTCATTGTTGGCGGCAATTTTTGGTGCTTGTATGATGCTCACATTTGGTCCATTGGTTTATAACGAAAATGATCCAAAAGAGATTCTCTCTTCGTTCAACGATACTGGACAACGATATCGTTCGGATAGTTTTCTTTCAAGCAAATCTTTCGAATCGAATCAAATCAGTTCGGAATTGATCTATCGTCGAAATCTATTGATTCATAGATATTATCAACATGATACTGTCTACAATATTCTACTGTAATCTATTTTTTTTTATTTGATTCTGGATCACTTTTTAAATGATTCTTTTTTTTCTGTTCTCTTCTTCTCTACACCGAAAGCAACATCTTTCCCGACAACGTTCTGACACCATTCTTTCTTCATTCCTATCGTAAAACAAAAATTCTATGGCCATCCGATCTGAATGAATTGATGAAAGAAGAGTACGAGATTAAGACCCGATCGGAACATCTTTTTAGCTATAAAATCAACATGTTAAGTCTTTGTATTCTTTCGATATTCTTCGGTGTCATTCTACATCGATTAGGTGCGGAAAAAACTCAAACGATACGAACGTTGTTGTATGAAACCGATAACATCATTCACTACACCATGCATACTTTGATGAAGTTAGATCGAATCGATACATTCTTGAATTGATTAGATTTGAATTTAGTTTGTGATTGATTTAATTTTGAAACTCTTTCTTTTTCTCTCTTTCTCTCTCTCTCTTTTATTTTATCGTTTCCTTTGAAGATTGTTACCAATCGGTATGTTCTTTTGGATGCTAGCCGAATCGATCAAAGTGAACTCTATGTTAGAAATGGCTGTAAAATTAGCCTATTTCTATTCATTTGTTATCGGTTCGTTCATGTTTTGGTTGTTGATTTTCTATCCAACTCTTTATCTGATCATCACACACGAGAATCCATTCCGATTGTACAAGAGTATTCTTTCCGCAATCTTTATTGCATTCGGTTCTTGTTCCAGTGCCATAACACTACCGGAAACGATGAGATGTATGCGAGAGAAATGTCATCTTTCTAATCGAGTGTGTCAAACAGTGTTACCACTTGGAATGACTCTCCATATGAATGGTCCGGCAATGTTTTTCCCTATGACCGCAATCTTTGTCGCCTACATCAATCAATGTCCAGTGGAATTCTACTCTGTGATTGTACTTTGGTTTGTTATTTCGATCTTCGTATCATGAATTTCTTAATTAATATTCTCTTACAGTCTGTTTGCAGTGATTCTATCGATGGGAGTACCGCCTGTTATTGGAACTGGAACTACAATGCTAAATCACATAGCTGTCGCTTCCGTTTTGGGTGTGGATAATCCTCATGAAATTCTTGCCTATGTTTTGGCTTTCGAATGGATGATGTAAGATGATTGAATTTAAAGAGAAATTTATTGTCTGCGAATTGAATCGTAACAAATTCCATTCTACATAAATCTAGGGAACGAATCCGTACGATGTGTAATATAATTGGCGATTGTTTCGCTGCAAAATGTATCGAACGAATATTGGATATCAGAGATGATGATCTAGATCAAGATCATTGGGTCGAAACTGAAAGTGAAGAGAAATTATGAGTTTTGAGATTCAATTTTCTGTACGTTCTGTATAATACGACTATGTTTTCAAAATCATTCTCATACTTCCACAATCGGATCCGATCTTCTCATCTAAACATTAAAATTTCGAAGGGAAGAAAATCTAAATTCTACTGATCGATTGATTATTTTAGAAAATCATTTCATAAATTATATTCGATTTCATTCAAGATCATATCATTACACTAATTTAAAAGCAATTTTATTTTCCGCAAATATTCAAATTCAAAAAAAAAAGTCACATCAAACGAACGATAGATGTCGTTTTGATCGAGAATGGAATCATCCAATTGAAACATGCCAAGTTATGATTACGTTCGATAATCAAAAAAGAAAGCGAGAGAGAGAGAGAGAGAGAGAGAGAGAGAGAGAGGGAGAGAGAATTCTATCGCAGCCATCGCCACCACCACAACAACAACAACAACGAACTCACTCATTGAGAGAGAAGAGAGTGAATCTTTTTCGCCGGTTTCGTTCGATGACCACCACCAGGCATTGTTGTTCCAATCCTAGATTCTCCATTTCTTAGAATGATTGGAATTTTTTTTTCTGATAAATTTATTATTCGATGATTTTATAGATTACGAAAAAAAACTTGATTGAAATTTTCAAAAAGATATCGCTATAATTCTTTGTTCTGGATTTCTTTTTTCATCTTTGTTTGTTTTTTTTTAATCTTCCAAACGGCAATACAAATGGCCACCATCGATTGATTGAATTCCGTTCGATTCGATTCGATTTGATTTCGATCAGAATTAGATTAGTGTCTAATCCATTAGACAATCTGATTTGCTCATCTTTTTTTTTGTTTTTTGCTAATTCTATTCCCATTCTTTGTGTGATGAAAATTGTTAATATTGATATTATTTGATCTGATTGATAAGATTTGTAAAAATATTCTTATTATAATAAATAAGCTTTTCTTCAATTCTTTCTTCGAAATTAAAATGGGATCGAAATATTTCTTTATATATTTGATTGTGATAATTCATCTGCTATTTTGCTTCCGAAATGGTTAGTATTGTTGAAAAATGGATACTTTTTTTCTATGTTTAAATCATTTCTATGTTTTCTATGTTTGTTTAATTTAAAGTCTATTCGGTCGCTGTTATGTCTGTCGATCTTGGATCGGAATGGATGAAAATTGCTATTGTTAGTCCCGGTGTACCGATGGAGATCATTTTGAACACCGATTCACAGCGCAAAACTCCGATGGCTATCGCTTTCAGAGATGGTGAAAGATTTGTCGGTGATGCAGCGGTCAATATCGGTACTAGATTTCCGGAGAAAACTTTCACACACTTTCTCGATCTGATGGGAAAGACTAAGTTGAGTTCGAAATCGGTTCAAAAATATCTTCAACAATTTCCATATCATACGATTGTCGAAAAAGACAATCAGAGCATAGCTTTTGTTCTGAACGATAACAATGAAGAAATCACTTTCACACCAGAGGAATTATTATCGATGATGCTAGCTAAAGCGAAGTATTATGCAGAGGCTGCATCAGCATCGTCGTCGCCCACCGGTCAAGCACAGATCATAACAGATTGTGTCATTACTGTGCCACCTTATTTCTCACAAAAAGAGCGGAAAGCTTTGAAAGTAGCTGCCGATTTAGCTAACTTGAAAGTTCTACAGCTTATCAATGTAAATACCGCTTTCGGTCTAAACTATGGCATCTTTCGACGAAAAGATTTCAATAGCTCTAATCCGACGAATATTCTATTTTATGATATGGGCGCCGGATCAACTATCGCTACCATTATCAGCTATCAACTAGTTAAAAACAAAGATCGTGGTTTCACCGAGATCGATCCACAAATGATAGTTAAAGGTTCAATGATCATAAATTCATAAACATTCACTGAATAATTCATCTTTGAATTTTCAAAAATCCAGGTGTAGCTTATGATAGATATCTCGGTGGTCTAGAGTTGCAATTACGTCTTCGTGATCATCTGGTGAAACTGTTCTCGGAACAGAGTAAAAAAACCATCGATGAAATTCGAAAGAATAAAAAAGCAATGGCTAAATTGTTAAAAGAGGCTGGTAGATTGAAAAAAGTTTTGTCTGCTAACAGCGAACACAAAGCTCAAATCGAAAATGTTATGAATGACATCGATTTAAAATCGATTGTGACTAGAGAACAATTCGAAGAATTAACGCAAGACATTATCAACGAAAGAGTTACGAAGCCATTGGAGGATGTGTTCAACTTATCTGGATATCAATTAGCTGAAATAGACCAGTTCATCATCATTGGCGGTGCTACCAGAATACCGAAAATACAAAAATTATTAGAAGACTATTGGTCGAAAGAGTTGAGCAAGAATATCAATGCGGATGAAGCGGCCGCTTTAGGAGCTGCCTATCAAGCTGCATATCTTTCCAAAGGCTTCAAAGTGAAAACGTTCATCATAAAAGATTATAATCTCTACCAGATCAATGTCGATTTGCAGCGAGATCTTGAAGAGAATCAGAAAAAGATTGTCAGCCGAACTTTGTTCGGCCGAGGAAATGCATTCCCACAGAAGAAAGTTATCACATTCAACAAGAATCAAAATGATTTTCAATTTACAATCAGCTATGTTGAACCGATACCACAAGATACAGAAAAATTTATATCAAAAATCAGTCTGGAAAAAGTGAAAGAAGTATTTGAGAAGCATTCCAATTCAACTACCGAATCGAAAGGTATTAAAGTACATTTTCGTATGGATGAGAGTGGGCTTTTGTCTGTGGAAAATAGCGAAGCTTTGTTCGATATCGAATATGAAGTCTCGACAAACAAAGACAGTGATCTAAATCATATCAGTGATCTTGTTGGAGATGCCATTTCGAAATTCGGAAGTAAACTTTCAAATTTATTCAGCAACAATGAGGTGTGTAGCTTTTCTGCCCAAATTTTTTTCGATTCTAGTTTCTCAAAACTTTTTGAAAAAGCACTTCTTAATGAGCTTTTTTATTTGAAGCTTGAATTTTTTTTTCTCTTTGTTTCAAATAATAATAAAAAAGTTCCAACTGGGTGCAAAAGTAAAGCATCATAGGCTTTGTTGAGTTGATGTTTTAATCGAAATCAAATCAATTAAGATTATCAGATCGTAGGAACATCGACTCTTTTGTCTTAATGGAGTTTGGTATCTTCCATTTAAAACATCTTAGTATTGAAGCCTACAATATTGTTTTTCTATTTTTGAAGTTTTAATCTTTTCCAATGTCATTTTTATCCAATGAACAAAGGAGCTTGAAAAAATGGTGAAAAATGAAAACGGTACAGATACTGCTGCTGAAAACACTACCAATACTAATGGAACTGGCGTCTCTGATAAAGAAAATGTTTCTAAACAAAACAAAACTTTAGATACAAATGATTCTCAATCATCTCGAACGGCAGAGGAATCGAATAGAACCGAAGACAATGAGGTTCACAAAGAAATTAAACGTAAAATCGTCAAAGAAGAATTGATAACCAATGTAGAGAATTTAGATGGAATTAATTTTTCAGCCGAGTCGATCATCGCTTCGAAAACTAAATTGAAAGCTTTAAATAAGAGGTCTGTTTATTTTTTTCTCATTTTGTTCTAGAATCTTGATTCCATATGCTTTCGCCGCTCTTATTGTTTCAATTGTTGATTGTTTTTTTTTTTTTTTTTTATTTTTACTTTCTAATTTCATACAGAGAGATGGAGAAACTTGAACGAGATCGAATGAAAAATGCATTAGAATCATTCATACACGAAACTCTGGATAAATTAAATCAAGAAGAATATATTGTTGCAGTTAATGATGATGAGCGACAAAAAATAGAGACAGAGCTCAAAACAGTTTCGGAATGGCTCGATTATGAATCAGATAATGCTAAAGCAGATGATTACGAACAAAGATTGGTCAAACTTAATGGTATCACTAAAGATCTTTTTGAAAGAGTTCGTGAGCATCGATCGAGACCGGAAATGATTTCATCATTAGAGAATATTCTAAACATTGCCGATATGTTCCATTTGAAAGCTATAAATGTTAGCGAAACTGAGCAAATATTTACCGAAATCGAAATGAAAACTTTACGCAAATTAATTGATGAAACTCGTGTCTGGATCAACGATAGTGTTAAAGAGCAAAATGTTTTACCAAAATCTTCTCCGCCATTATTAACGCTTGCTAATATCTCTGACAGAATAGCTGCTATTGATCGAGAAATGAAATATCTTCTCAATAAAGCTAGGATTACTCCTGGAAAGAAGAAAACTTCTGAATCTTCTAAAACATCTAACAGAACAACAGAGAAGGTAGAGTTCAATTTTTGGGGAAATTAATAAATCACTAAAAGTTTTACTTAATAATCCAATAGGATTTCCCAAAAGAGGATGAGAAAAACCAGACTATCATCGATAGTGCAACCAACGAGACAGCAGAAGAAATTACACCGGAACCAGTAGTTGATTCAGCGGGTCCAAGCAAAACTGAATTATAGTTTGATTTTTTTTTTAAATTATTTTTTTCGCAAATTTTTGTGAAGATTGTAAATATCTGATTAAAACTCGAAAAAAAAATTCGAAGACACATCTACATTGGAATCTATTCTGTCTAGAACTTAGTCCAGAAAAGTAATCGAGAGAGATCAATAAATGTCAATTTTATTGATTTTGGACGCTTATCACAGTCGGTTAGAGTAATTTTTCTAGGGAAAAGATTTAAAATTTCGAAACGAACAAAACATTCGTGTTGAGAAAGGTATTTCGTGAGATATCTAATGAGGCAATTGATCGGAATCGATTATGAAACGCCACAAAACCATTTCGTTCGCTGATGGATCGCTGTTGTTATCGGTCGCGCCATAATCGGAATGATTCTCAATCGAACGTTGTTGTTCAATCATATGATTCGTTGATGAAGATGAATCCGATTGAACCGAATGCGAATAGATTAATGGACCCTCAACAGTATCCATCAAAGCGACTCGATTATTGACGCCAATATCCGGATGTTGTATCGACAGTGTTCGAAATTGATCTTGATCTTTGTGTGAAAGATTTTGAAGCAAATCATTTTGTCTATGATTAGGCTGACTAATCGGCTGATGTAAAGATGTTGGAAAGAGATTTCGTATTGAATCTCGATCGATAGTCTTATAATCTAAACTTCGATCTTGTCCATCGATTTTCGTATCGTTCGAGATCAAATAGAGATCTTGAAACTTAGATCTTTCCTTCAAGCTCATTTGTTCGGATCGAAAAATTTCTCGATCGTTTCGAATCGATTCGTTTGGCTCCATTAGATATCGTTCCGATGCATTCAAGGTATCAATCATTAGATCAGGTAACATATCCATTGTTTGATGTTTGGTGAAATAATTTAGCGATGTTTCTCGAGAGATCTCTTGATGATCAGAATTTTTGATATTCATCGAGACATGATTGGAATCGAAATTAGTCAAAGTGAACAATTTAATCGAATCAAATCCATCCGATTGAAGTGGTCTAATCTCAGTTTCGTAATCTAAAAATTCCATACGATCATTAACTTCGATAGATTTCTTTTCGAAACATCTTAAGCGAGAGAGAGAGAGAGAGAGGGAGAGAAAATAAGTCATCTTAATTGAATATAATCTCAATACAATGGAATAAATCTTACCTAGATTTTGATCCAATATCATCATCACCATCATCATTATCATCTCGAATCTCGATACTATTCTCTTTGATGGTATTGGCCGTATTGCTAGCCGTTACTTTAGAATTCGATTTAGAATCCAAACTATTCTGTTTGGATTGTCTTCTAGAATCGTTACGTTTTCGTATATCTAAACGAATTTTGATCAATACGATGGTGAAAAGCAAAGCGAAAAAAATCACCACCAAAATGATCATCAAAATCCAAATCAATGAAAGTTGATGTAGATTCAATGTGGTTCTCTGGAACGAGATAGCATTGGTTTTCGTATTCAACGATGATGTTGTTGCAGTGATTTGATTCTGTAACCGATACAATTGTAAATTATTCTCACCACCATCGATCGGATCGGTTTCGGATCGATCAAATAAATTCTTATCAATTAGAATATTTTTATTACTTGATCGATGATGAATAGTGGAATGATTAAATGATCGTTTTCGTTCGAAATCTGTATCGTTATTTTCGTAAATTTTTTCATTCGCTATCGAAAACGATCGTGTTTCGGTCACGATCGAATATGGATATGATTTTCGTGGCACTTTAAACACTAAACTAACATCACTTATTGTTCGACCATCAAGCTGTGATGAGATTTGCATAGAAAAATTCTCATCAAAATCAAAATCTTTCAACGAGGTTCGAGTCAAACGAAATTGTGCCATTCGAATCTCATCGATATGGATTAAAAATTTTGGTTCACTAGATGTCAAATTGATTAACTGATCTCTTCGATTGATAGCGAAAGAAATAGAAAGAAAAAAAAATGCAAAATAGAAAAATGAAAAAATTTTTATGATTTCTGAACGATTTCGAGCGCTTACTTTTTATTATTGAATATTTTAAGATTGAAATTTATCGAAAATTTTCTCGACCAATCATCATCTTTATCACCATCACCATCATCATCAGCATTCTCGATAGAATATTCTTCAGCATCGATAATCTCGTGATTGGTTCGATTGATTTTGATTGAAGAACGAAAATTTTTTTGATCAAAATTTGGTTGACATTCAACTTCGATTAGATCGTGGGCGATGTTCGACGAACAAATCAATTGATTTTTTTGACGATTCTCTATTTTCGAGAATGGAAAGCAAAAAAAAAATGAAGAAAAAAAAATCCCCAAAACAAATTAAACTCTCTGGATGTTTATAGATTTTATGCTTCGAAAAAAAAAATCTAAAGAAAATCTATTCAATAGAAATATATATTTTTTTTCATGTAATATCAAATCTTTGAGAGATTGAAAGAAATCAAAAATTTTCATCAAAAAAAAAAGATTGAAAAATTAAAATATTTAATAACAAAAAAAAAATCCAAATCTTAGGGGAGAGAAAAAGAAATGAATCGTTTCGGATGAGCCAATCTAATTCTATCGCAAAAGATAGGCTCGAAAGAGAGAGAGAGAGAGAGAGAGAGAATCAAAAGATCGGAATCCAAGCAGAATCCTTATCTCAAGAATCAATCTCGATGATTTTGTTGTGCTCCAAAATCAAATTCTGATTCTTAAAAATTCATTCGTAAATCGGTAAGATATCAATGACTCGAGCTTATAGATTTGATCCAAATCAAAAATCGAAACCTAACTGATTTGGGTGTAGTTTTATTAATTTTTATCCCCTCACCCCCTCTATCTTATTTTTAAAAGGTAGAGAATGGAAACTAGATTCTAGAATTGATTCTATCATTTTTTTTATCTCTATTTTTTTTTCTCGAATGAAACTCTTCTCCAATATTGACAATTAAATTTCATTAACTCTCGAAACGAATGCATACAAGATTGATGGGATGTTTCATTGGAGCTTTAAGAGGCCAAAAAAAACAAAACCCAAAAAAAAAAGAAAATAGAAAAGCTCTTGAAATAAAATAAATGGCCAACCAAAAAAAGAAAAATATTAATAGAAAGATATTTCATAATTACAGAGAATTCGATCAGATCACGTAGGTCTTGGTGTTTGGTCTATGTGTGTGTGTGTGTGTGTGTGTGTGTGTCTATGTGTATGTGTGTATGTGTGTGCGCTTTCGATTTAGAAAATTGATTAAAGCAGCTCTATATTGTAAATATGTAGCACTAAAGCTTTTATGATTCTCGATCGAATTCGATAGGATTTGTTTTCGAGAGAATCGAGAGGTCGAAAATTTTTCTCAAAAAAAAAAAAAAAGAAAAATTAAATAGATACCTACCATAAATATTGTAGAGACAAGGCTCTCTTTGCTCTCCAACATCATTATGTGCCCAGCATTGATATTGACCAAAATCATCGGATGATTCGATTCGAATCGCAAGACGATTTCTAACGATTCTTGTTGGCGAAGATGTCAATGTCGAGAAGATTCTGGAATATTTCTGTCTCGAATCGATCATTTTTGGTACACTAGCATTATCATCTTGTAAAGATTTTAATGCTAATTCTCGATGCTTTGTTCGCCACCGAAATTGTACATTTCTCCATGGATTGCTTCGGACCTCGCAAACCATCGTCACCACACTTCCGATATTAGCTGGTATCGTTTGGATCGGTGTTACACAGCTAGGCTCATCTGATTCGATTTGGGGGAGAAAACAAAATGTTAGATTACATAAATTTCTAAAATCAAATTTCACAACTACGATCTTCACTCTTTGAATCAAGCAAAGAATTCTTCGTATCGATCTCAATCGAAAATGATTATTTGATTATTCGAAAGTTTGTGTTTACAAATCTTATCGATTAATTTCATCACTGACCGATAAAATTCGATCAAAATAAATGTTGGCTAAATAATTTTCTTAGTCGAAGTTCTTAAGAATATCCAAAGGGAAGTTTTCTTAAAAGTTTGAAAATTTGATAAGAATATTCGGATAAAGTTGAAGAATAGATGGAGAGAGGGAGGAGGCGAAACGATTGTTTTATTTCGCATCAAACATTTCGAACAAAACTTTCCGATGGATAGATCCACTATTGATGGATCTATTATTGAAGTTCGAATCAAAAATCAATGCTAAAGTTTGAGTTGGAATCTTTGTCAAGATATTTCGATTCTAATCTTCTAACCATCTAAAATCAACCACAAACAAACCAAAAAAAAAGAAAAAAAAGTAAAGAAAAAAAAAGATTAGAAATCTCACAAAAACTTTTTATTATTGATCTAATTTTCGTGAGAAGTAAACTTCACTGCCTAAATTCAGATTTATCACTATTATTTGAGCCATCGCTTCTCGTCTCGTTCGCTAATGTTTGCATTGATTTCAAAGAGAGTATTTTGTTCTCTTTTTATCTAAGTTAAAAACTCTCAGTTATCAGAGTTAGGCAAATGAAACCGAGGCGAATTTGATGGATAATTTCTCTTTTCTCTCTCTCTCTCTCTCTCTCTCTTCGTTCTGATCCAATCCAATTCAATATTCTTTTGATTCGAGTTTATTATTATTATTCGAAAATTGAATCTTTTTTTTTCTCTAATTCTTTTGAATTCTATCCGAATATATAATTTTGTTGATTAATTCTTTCCATAACGAATTGCTTTCGATTGACTATCGAATATTAATCGAAAAAAAATCATTCGATTGAAGCTTAGCTCAAAATGGTTTGTTTGTTTCTCTTCGATTTCGTTCTCCATTTTTTTTCTCCATTTATTTTTCTCTCTCTCTCTTTTATTTTATTTTATTTTTTTTTTTTGCTAATCGGAGAAAATTTTCTTTCCTGACAACAGAACAAAATTCTTATTAAATAGATTTTTGGTTTGTTGTTACCAAAACTAGATTGTTGGGTTAGTAGTTTGTTTTCATTCAGTCTCGATTCAATCGCCAACAACAATGATGATAATCAAGCAAAATTGAATTAATGAGTGAATCCAATGAACTTCATTCAAACATCAACATTTGTTCAACATCATCATTGAGTAGAGACGAAAACGATCGTTCTTTACCGAGACATTAATTTACTCTACCAATTTTTCATTCACAAAATTGAATTACATATTTTTCTCATTGTCATTAACAACTCGATGTTTTTTTCCACTCAATGTCCATTTGATCAGCTTACACATTTGATTCTATCATCGTTCGCAACATATCCATAAAGGATCCCAATGTACGAAAGTACTGGATCGATATCTATTCGTTAGGTTCTAGCGAGAACATTTATATTAGCAAACAAACTAGAACACTGTGATGTAGATGTAGCTAAGATGCAATGATAAGGAGAGAGAGAGAGAAGTAAAATCAAACATAAAATTGTTTCGAAACAAAATAATAATAATAATAATAATAATAATAATAATTGAGATATAGATGCGATCCTGAATCGAATCAATTGCAAGCCAAATAGAAGTTGAAATAGATTACAATTTTTTTTTATCATCGCTTTTTTTTTCATTCCAGCTACTATCTTCATCTTGTCTTGAAATATTTCTTATCTCTAAGTCATCTCCTTTCTCCTAACCATCACCATCATCTTTATTATTATTATTATTATTATTTTTATTACAATTTAGTCTTTCCGGTCTTTTCTACTTCAAAGGTATCGTTTTTATTCATCGTCTCTCTCTCTCTCTCTCTCTCTCTCTCTCTCTCTCTCTCTCTCTCTCTCTCACTCTCTCGTTTATTCATAGTATTATTTAATGAAAAATTTCCCTATCTAATGTCAAGTGAGTGAGTCAAAAAGATTCAATAGAATTTTCGTTTCGTTTTTTGTTACCCCTAGGTCCTTAACTCTCGAACCGAATCGAAAGCGATTGAAAAAGAAAGAAGGAGAGAGAGAGAGAGAGAGAGAAAAGGATCGTTTAGTTTAATCAGTTACATCTTACATCAAGAATTCACAAAGAGTTACCGTTCTAACTATCTTCTAGATCTGACATTCCATTCCTTTTCTTTTCATTCATTCATTCATTCATTCTATCATTTCATCTCTCTCGTTTTCAAAAGGAAATAGAAAAAAGAGAAAAAAAAATTCTCTTCACCGTTCTTCGTTGCAAATATGCATCAACTGGTGATGACAATTTTTTTTTCGATCGGCAGCTGTATTGTGATTCAATCTCAAACATTCTCAAAATACTTCAGAGTTGATTTTTTTTTTCGAGAGAGAATTCTTCATCTCACATCTCATTTTGGTTTCTATTTCTGAAGAGAGAGAGAGAGAGAGAGAGAGAGAGAGAGAGCTCTTGGATCGCTTTCATAGAGAAAGAAAATCTTTTCGAAAAGAAAAAAAAAATTTTTTTTCCTCTTTTCTTCTAGAAAATCGATTGTTGTCTAATATTACATAAAGATTCATTCATTCATTCATTCATTCATTTATTTAGTTCCAGTCTCAGCTACAACGGCGCATTTATTTTTAGAATATTTTTTTTTTCTTGTGAGGAAGGGGATGGAACGAAAGAAAAGATTATAAGATATTATGTCGTCGCTCATAAATATCCAAACACAAATTGTAATATTTTTTTTTTTTTTCGTTCCAAGATTCTTTCCGATATCGTTTTCGAAGATATTGAATTGAAGATTTTTTTTTTCGTTTTAGCTCAACGTTGGTAGGTTTGGTGATGATGTTGGTGATGAAGATAGTCTTGTCAATCATTATTATTATTATTATTATTATTCGAATAAAGATCATCATCATCATCATCATCATCATCATCATCACCATTATTATTATTATTATTGCTATTAATAAAAAAATGGAATAGAGTATACAAAATTAGAAAAGCTATTCGATAATAGAAAGCTATTGGTTGAAAATCTAAGCAAAAAAAAAAAAAGAGAGAATATCTTTAAGAAAAAGTTGGTAATTGAAAATATGTAACGAGAGAATCTTTTGATTACACAATTCACTAAAAAAAAAATAGCATAGCAATAAACGTAGAGAGCTTAGTTGAAGCTGAGCGAGTGAAGTGAACAAATCATACAAAAACCGAGATCCTATTCTTTTGGATCTTGGAAACACTTCCATCATAGACCATCATCATTAGATTCGTTTAGTGATTTTCTCTCTCTCTCTCTCTCTCTCTCTCACTCTCTTTCTTATGGTAACCAATCCATTTTTTTCTCAGCTATAGCTATAGCTATAGCTATAGTTTATGTTTATTTTGGATCTGAAACCGATCCGAAATCGAAATATTGAAGAAAGAAAGAGAGAGAGAGAGAGAGAGAGAGAGAGAGAGAGAGAGAGAGAGAAAATGTTCGGTTCAAAATGATTGTCTCAAATGAATGACTTGATCAAAAAAAAAAACGAGAGAACGAAATGTAGATTTGTTGGAATTAGTTAGATTTTTTTTTTAATGCATCTGTTTCGCTACTTTCGTTTAGTTTCGAATCTTTTGTTGTGGAGAAGAAGAAGAAGAAGAAGAAGAAGAAGTAATGGATTAGAACAAGAAAAAAAAACAATCGGTTTTGATACAAACGTCGGTGAGAGAGAGAGAGAGAGAGAGAGAGAGAGAGAGAGAAAACATATCTAATATCTCATAATGGCACCAAAGAATCATATTGAGAGAATTGTTTTTGTTTTTTGTTTATTTTTTTTTTTTTTTTGGTCCAGACTAGCTTAGACTTTAAGTCTTAGAGAGCCTAGATTTTTTTTTCTATTGTTTCGAGGATTCGATCCCACCAATTCGAAGAAAAAGAAAGATCTCTGGAACAGATTCCGAAACGAATTTTCGTATCTCTTCTTCTTTTCAGATCATTCAGAGCTTCTCATTTTATTTTTTTTTTTTTTTTCTCACTCCACCTTTATTTTGGAATTTTTCTCGCAACGAGAAAAAAAACTATTCTACATTAGTATTCTAAGAATTTTGGGAATAAAAAAAAAAGAGATGTCAAACGTAGATAAGTTTCTTGCAGAGAGGTCAAAATTTTATTGATTCTTTAACCCATTCAATCTTTTTGTGGATGAATCTATAAGAGATGGGGGCGTTCTCATTGCTCCTCTTCTCTCTCCTCTCTCTCACTTTTGTTTTTGTTTCTTAGGGTCAGTTTTGAGTTGAAGTTTAAGAGGGGGAAAATTTCAAACTTTATCGATGAAATGAAAACAAACACACAATAAATGAAAAAGAATCGACTCTTTTTCTCTTCCTTTTTTTTTTGATTTCAATCATACAAGATACATGAATGAGATACACAGATTAAAAAAAAAACAAACAAAATAACGCTCTCACCCCCCTCCCTCCCGAAAGAAAAAAAAAATATCCAAATCAGATATTTCTAACCAAAAAAAGAAAAAAAAAATAGTGAGACTATTTATTTCGATTTCCTTCTCTATTTATTCTCGATTTCCGTTTCGATTTATCTCATTTCAACTGGATTCCGGAACAAAATTATGCCTAAGAAGAAGGAAGAACAAAAAAAAAAAAACAAATTTTTCTTCATTCCACTTCCCAAAAAAAAAAGCAAAAACGAAATGATATGAAAAAAAAGAGAATATTCAATGCAGAAAAATATTCTAAACAAATATAAATCTCATCAATAATCATCATAATCATCATAATCATCATCATCATCATCAATGAATCTGGATGGAATAGGATCATAATGATGATGATGATGACGATGACGATGATCTGAATGAACAAACACAATGCCGAGAGAGAGAGAGAATAAACCAGTATAAACATAGAATTGATATTATTAAAATAATTTGCATGCCATTTATTATCTGTCCATTTTGGTTGGCATTCAAATAGCGAAAATGTTTGGATTCTTTCAAACCTCTCTATCTCCTCTCTGCCTTTCTCTCTCTCTCTCTCTCTTTGCCTTTCTCGTTCTTATCATTTCATAACTGATTCGATCCGAAAGAATCTGAAATGAAAGATATTGGAATAATTTTCTTTCTTTCTTTCTATTCGTCTCTAGAATATTCGATTGCATCTCGAAGTTCTATGGTGAATCTGAATCAATTTCCTGCCTCGTTTTTTTCCTCTCTCTCTCTCTCATTCTCTCTCTTGTTACATTTTTATTGTTGTGGATTTGATGATGAAAAAAACAAGAGGATGATGAAAGCTGGTAGCTTAGGCAAAAAGTTTTGATTGCTCTCTTAGGCCAGTCTTTAGCTTCTTTGAGCCTTTGACCAAAATTGATGCGATGGGTGTACACTAAATAAAGACCTATTTTGGCCCACAACTTCGGAACTTTTCACCGGACCCAAATAGTTAAGTTCTCTTGAGTTTGGTTATTATATTTCTCACTTTGACTTTACTTTTTTTTTTAAAAATCAAATTCAATTTTTAAAATTTCGAAAACAATCAGCTAGTGAGAAGAGCTATTCAAAATGGCGCAATCAGAAAAGCAAAGATTTTTTCATAGTTATCGTTTGAGCTTTATATTTATCTCTATGAATCTTTAAGATATTCGTTGCGAAAATATTAAAGAGAAAAAAAAAGAATCATTTTTATCTCTATTATCTCTCTATCAATTTTTCACCTTCTTGATATTAATGAATCCCAGGTGTATAATTTGTTGATTTATACATTTTCGTTTCTGAATAAGAAATTCATTTCTAATAGAGATAGATGGAGATGAAATAAAAAAAAAATTCAAAACGAAACACCTTCCACTTGGTCCATCATCAAGATTATTATATGATCAGAATATATTAGCAAAAAAAAAAAAAAAAAGAAAAGATATTAAGATAGTCTCTATTAAAAGATAGAATCCAATGAGAGAATGATGGAGATAGAAAGAAAGAATCGCTACTTTTTTTGATGTAATTAATTTAAATTAGATTATAACAATCTCTCTCACTCTCCCACTCTCTCTCTCTCTCTCTCTCACTCTCTCTCACTCACTCACTCAGTCGCACTCACTCACTTTCTTTCCCTTCTTCTTATTCTTCTTCTTCTCATCTAGGTGATAGATTAAACTAATTATTTTCAACAAAAAAAAAAAAATAAGATTCGCTTGATTTTATTCGGAATTTTATTCGGATTTACATTTTGAGTCTTCTTTTGTTCACTACGTTTAACAAGCGAATAGAGTGTAGGCAAAGAAAGCTATCTAAGCTTGAATTCATTGAAGATAGATTTCGGTGAACTTATTGGAAGAAAGATTTTTATCATTTTAGAATAATAAAAATAAATTTCTCTCTACCCTAACACTAAGATCTAACTATTCTTATCTAACTAGTGATTGCTATATAGAGATGAATGTAACCCCGTTATGAATTATTTTTTTTTTTTTTTTGAAACGTTTGAAACGATTCAAAAAAAAAAAAAAGAAACAATTTGAAACAATCATTTTGACTGTGAAGAAAAAAATTCGAAACGTTTTTGTTTCAATCTTTTTAAAATGGTTGAAAAAGTGAATCCAAAAGTGAACGGAAGACAAATTTGACAACTAAATAAAATTACCAAACATTAAGATTTTGAATGTAAAATTTGGTGATGAAATTTTATGCGAAAAATGTGCGTGTGTGTGTGAGAGAGAGAGAGAGAGTGAAATGAAAATATTAATAGCGTTGCAAGAATAAAAAAAAAAAAATGTATGCGATATTTCAAATTTTTTTTTTTTGATAGACCAAACATTTAGATATTAGAGATGGAAGGATTCAACTGGAGAGGGGGGGGGGAAAAAGAGAAAAAGAAAAGAAAGAGAGAAGGCTTGGAATTCTAAATTCTAACACTCTCAACACATCACATAGCTTGAATTCTATTGAGAATCACATAGTGATTTCAATTTTTCTATATTTTGTTGTTGTTTTATATGCAACAAAAAAAAAACAAAAAACAAAAACAAAAAAAAACAAAAATTTTTGTACTTCATTCCAACATCGATGTGATACAAATGTGTTTAGTTAACACAACATTTCTCAAACCTCATCTAATAAACAAAGTTTTTTTTTTCGGTCGTACGAGATCGTTGAAAATGATTGTTGATAGTTGAAACAACAAAGATAAGGATCAAAATCCGAAACACAGGAGAAGATCATCGAGAATCGAGTGTAGGTGTTGCTGTTACACACACACACACACACACACATAGCCTTGAAAAAAAAACAAAGAGCTTTTTTTTTTTGGAATGTGTCGAGGGGAAAAAATGTTTGGATTTTTTTCAAGAAAAAAAAAAAAAATAAAAAAGCTATGAAAGATTGTTATGAAAGAAATTGAGCACCAAAATTGTGATCTAGATCGGAAACGAAACATTGTATCAAAATGCTTTTAGAAAATAGTCTCATTAATTTCTCTAAATAAAATCTAATTATTTCATTAATTAATTTGGTAGGAAAAAAAAAATAATTTTTTTCTTTCCCAATAAAGAGATCGAAATCAATTAGAAGAATCAATTAATTGATTTCGTAATCATTTGAGTGAAACGGTGAAAAAAAAAACATTCACAAAAAAAATTTCTAGATCCAAAACGGATCAACGTTTTTTTTTTCTTTTTTTTTTAATGATTATTGTTTGTTTCTGTTTTTTTTTTTTTTTGATTCCCATAGTTCAATACAAAATTGTGATTAGTATCGAAAATTTGAGATGAGAATTTAAGAATCATCAAAAAAAAAAAAAAGGAAAAATTTGATTGTGGATGTTTCTAAAAGATTTAAAACGTTGTTGGAAGAAATTCGTGCGAAAAAAATCTAAACATCTTCAAATCCGATCGAAACCAAGAGAAATCAGAACAGATGGAATCGATTTACGGCGTAAAAAATTTCTTCGAAAACAAAGCCCATCGATTGTTACAAAAATTGATCTCGATTATCGTCAAGAAGATGAGAGTGATGTTTCACAAACAAGCAGAATAGCTCCACTTCCATCTAGCCCTTCACAGATTCGTACCGAAGATCTAACCGATATCTATCGCTGTCAAACTGGTGGATTAACGGTGGATGAGGTGTTGAAAATCAACGGCTATCGTCTCGGTCAAGAGCTAGGTAAAGGTAGCTATGCTATTGTTTATCGAACAAAAAATCTTCTCAACAACACCACTGTTGCATGCAAAGTGATCGATGTGAGTCAGGCGACCAAAAATCAATCGCTTTCAGTGAAAAATGAGCTTTTTATTTTGGAACAAACCTATCATCCTCATATCATCCAACTATATCGCCATTTTATAATCGAATCGACAAACATTCGTCGAGTCTATATCTTTATGCAATTAGCTAAAGAATCTCTTTCGGTCTATATGCGTCGAATGGATGTTGGTCTTGAAGAAATGTTGGCGAAAAAATGGTTCGCACAGATTGTGTCCGCTTTGAATCATATGCATCAGAAGGGTATCGCACATCGTGATATCAAAATGGGTAATATTCTTCTCGATCAAACCAATGATTGTTTGGTTACCGATTTTGGTTTGAGTAGGATCGCGTTCCGTGAATCCAAAGGTGGTAAAATACTTTCGAACAAATATTGCGGAACAGTTCCATATATGGCGCCAGAGATTATTCTCACCAAAGACTATATTCTTAAATATGATCCATTCGCTGCAGATATCTGGGCCTTAGGTGTGCTTCTCTACTGTCTAATCAATCATGGCTATCCTTTTTGTGAAGGAACACGAATGATACGACAGCAGCTATCGAGAAAGATTAAATTTAGTCGAAAGATACGATTCGAGCCTACGAAAGATTTGATTGATTTATTGCAACAACTTTTAGAACCGAATCCTGATCAGCGAATCAAAATCAATCAATTAATAGAGCATCGATGGTTTAAAAAACAATTCGATGATGTTGAGATCAAGGTTAGAATTTTTATTCAAGCTGCACAACAAGATCAATCGGAATCGAAAACATCACAATCTCGTTTCAGTAAGACTAGATATCGTCTCTTCACACGTAATCCATCTTCGATCTCATCGAGACCGCAGATTTCGAAAACACCCTCACAGCAAATAAAATCCTCTCCATCGTTGAAAAGAAAAGCATCTCGTTTTCGTTTACCGAAACCATTCTCATCTAATGGAGTAATGAAACGTAACTCATCGCCTAGAAGTACTCAAAAATAGTTCTAGGCGATCAAATCGGAATCGCTTCTGAAACAAAACTATCGTTACGGACACAACGAAAGTGACTAAATTTTTTCGAGCGAAAAAAAAAATCAAATTGTATCATCTCGCGAATCACCGAGGGGAGGAGGAGGATTAGGTGGTGGAACAAAAAAAACTTACACAACACTTGTATTCGTAGATGATTACTGATACCGGTTCCGAGAGAATTTTTCGCAACACATTGATACAATCCTTGTGATTGTTCTTCGATCTCATTGATTCGCATAACAGTGCCATTGTTTTCGAACGAAATTTTTGATCGGAAATTTGAATGCTTCAATTCTTTTGGAATGAAATTAAACAAAAAAAAACAATATCAGATTAAATAGTGATCAATAATATGGAAAATATTATTATTCTATAATAAGATTCTCAATATATCTCAATACATCTAAGAATATTATTAATTTAGGCCATCTTTTGTCTTCAAGATTCTAGCCACAAGAAAAAAAAAGACCCGACTTAAAAGATCGAAATAACAGAAAGAGAATGAAAAAATTCGGAAACCAATGATGATTGAAGAGAAATAGGCAACAACTTTTGTTTTTTTCATCCCCATTCCCTCCTGTCTGGATCCTGGATCCAACTGATTAGTCTAAATTTGGTACTCTAGATCTCTAAGAATCAATCACTATTGTTTGTTTTTTTTTTCTCATTCTTGTCTGGATCTCACAAAAAAAAAATTAGTCTCAACAAAAATCAACTCTAGAATTGAGTCAACTCTTGATGATGATGATCATAATCAACTCATAACTCCTACATCATTGCAAAATTGTTCCTATCGATCATAGAGGTCTAGATTTTCAAGATAATCAAAAACTCAGAGAGAGAGTCAGAGAGAGAGAGAGAGAGAGAGAGAGAGAGAGAGAGAGAGAGAGAGAAAGAGAGAGAATGAAAAACCTCAACTAATTATCTCATTAGTGTTTGGTAGAGATAGTTTTACAGAATCTTCATCATCATCTTCATTCACATCTATTTAATATGATTCTATTTGATTGGATTGGATGGAATTGCATCCATCGAAGAGAAAGAGAAAGCTCTTATCATCGAAAAAAAGAGATAGAGAGAAGAAATTCTTTTATTTATCTCTGGTTATTTGTTTTTGTTTCGAATTTCTGAAGAAAAAATTTTTTTTTTTTTGCTGTTCCTTTGAAGATTAGAAACAAAATTTGCTCGAATGCGATAAATGGATAATAGAAAAATGTAATTATCTTCATTATCGTTATGATCTCGATATGAATTGGCTCATTTTTTTGTTAATCAAACATCTCGGATTTTTTCGAAATTGATTCTTTTCTAGCGAGAAGATTTTTCGAAAAAAAAACAAAATTAAACAAAATCGCTTCAATTAGATCAAGAAAAGAGAATTGATCTCATTGGTCTCCGATCGAATCTAGATCCCTATCTTGGTCTCCGATCGAATGAAAAAAAAAAAATGGTATGAAAATTTCGAATTTTAAAAAAAGAATACCATATTGGGAATAAAACTGACCAGATAAGTTTGAATTTGAAGATCGAATCCAAGATGACTTAAGATTATCAAGATCATTGACATCGAAAAAATCTAGATGATCGCCATTGTGATTATTGTCATCGACACTGCTCATCTTATCAGTTTGATTCGATTCTATTTGATTTGTTCCAATATTCATCACAATCGAAGAGGAGTAGGAGAAGGAAGAGGAGGAGGTGGTGGTGGTGGTTGTTTCATCACCCATCGGTAGAGCTACGATCGGAACAGAATCTTTGAACCAGAATATATTCGAACTTTTGACGTGTGGATTTGCGATTATATTGCATGATAATCGTAGTGAATCACCACGAACAACATAACCAGAAAACGATGATAATGATGTTGATGTTGAAAAAGATGATGATGATATTTTACTATTCATCGATGATTTCATCAGACTCTCTCTAGAATATCCGGCATTTTTGCTCTGATTGTTTTGATCTTTCTGTTTGATTCTGTTTCCGGAATAAGTTATTTTCCGGTTTTTAGAGTTGATTTCGTTCATCAACACAATATCTTCATCTTCGTTTTTATCGCCAACAAGATTCTTGCTATCATTTCGATCGCTATCAATCTTGATTTGTTGTAGAACAACTTTTGGTGCAACTTTTTTTTGTTTCCGTTCGACAACATAACACATAACACACAACAAAAAGAAAATCGAGAGATTCGAGATGTGAAAAAAAAAATGTGAAAGGAAAAGGTTAGAAAGAAAGAAAAAAAAATATTCATCAATTAGCTAGCATTCACAAGTAAATATTTTATTGATTTCATCATTCACTATAAGTCTAGTCTACATAAAATAATTGATCGTATGTCTTAGATCGAAAAGTTTACAACGTTTTTTTGGATCATAATTGGTTGTCTCCGATATCAACTGTTCCAGAATAGGATCAGTAATTAATTCTGGATCAATTTTGGTCAATATTCGAGCTTTTTTTCGATCAAATTTATTATTAATAAAATTGATCACAATATAAATCATCAAGCCAAGTGAATAGACATCGACTGGTTGTGGATCGAAATCTTCACGAAATACTTCCTCTGGAAAGTGATTATCACGAAATCGATGTCTAGTTTCATGGCGTGAAAGTTTTAGAAATGATTCTCGATTTGGATCGAAATAAACTGAAGCATTTCCGAATCCAGCAAGTTTTACATGTCCTTGCAAATCGAACAGTACACTTTCTGGCCGTATTTTAAGATGAGCGATTGCACGTTGATGTAGAAACTCTAGACAAGATAGAATTGTTTTCATATGTTGATTCAAATCGATCATCGAGATTGTTCTCTCTTTAGCTAACTGTAAGAGATTTTTCTTTCCACATTCATCCATAAAGATGTAGACTTTAGTTTCGGTTAAAAAGATCTCAAACAATCGTATCAGTGTCTCATGTTTTGGTTGCGTTTTCGAGAGAAATCTTCGAATTTTTGTCGACTCTTCAATATGCATCTTATAGCCAATGTTACGATCGGTCATCACCACCACTTTCACACAGCATGATTGATTTTGATATGATCCCTCATAGATCATACAAGTATTGTTTGCGACAATTGTGGAACCAATTAAACCTTGTTGGCGTTTCAATGCAAACTCATCCGCTAGTTTGATTGTAGATGGATAGTTTTTATAATCGACAAGAACTTTTTTAATAAAATCACGTCGATCCATTTCGGTTATGGGTAAATTCGATACTCTTTCTAATCGTACACATTCATTTTCGAATAGTTTACGTTTACCTTGAATCTCACTCTCTAAAATCTCTTTCAAACGTTTTCGATCTTCTTCAAATTTTTTTCGTTTCGATTCTGTTAAAGTTTCAATTTTCTTCTCCAATTCTTCTCTCATTTCAGTTGCTTTCAAATTAAATTGATCCCAAAAATTTTTCACCAACTTCTCTGTTTCATCATCGATATTTTTTTTCTTTCGAAACAATTCCGCATCCATCTGTATCTTTGCTTTAGTCTCATCATTACCATTGTTCAATAATTGTTGCTGTTCCAATCGTCCTCGTTTATCGTTCAATTTTTTCTCAAACAATTTCTCTAACTCTTTTTCTTGTTGTAGAAATCTTTCCAAAGCTTTTTGATATTCACCACTGATTGCCGTATCACTGGTTAATAGTTTTTCCCAATCGGAACCATCGGCTTGATTATTGCTGTCTTGATTGGATGAGAGTGAACTTGATGGACCGGAGACGTTCTCCGATACTCCGGCCATATTTGTTTCGTTCTTCGACATTATTCTCTTTCAATAATATTTTTTTTTTTTTTTTTTTTGAAAATTTCTACTTTTCAATCTCTCTCTCTCTCTCTCTTTCATTTTGATTCTTTTTATTTGCGCTGGATTATTTATCCACTTAACTTTTGATTGCTTTACTTCTTGATTGATTCTTGATTGTAAGCGTTTTTTTTTCTCTCTCTTTCTCTCTCTCTCTCTCTCTCTCTCTCTCTCTCTCTCTCTCTCTCTCTCTCTCTTCTAATTGAATAGAGAAAATTGTTTTGGTCAAATTCAAAGATTTAATTAAAATCATTGATTGATTAATAATTAATTTTCTATCCAAAGAGAGTGAAAGCAAAAGTAATAACCTATGCACAGTAAAATGAGTAGATTATAATTAATTAGATCAATCATTAATCGAATTGGATTTATGACTCTCCTCATCCCAAATCCGATTCTCTGTCCCCCCCTTGGAACAAGATTTCGAACAAATATAGATAAGACTGCATATCAAAACACGTTATGATGGATTATTATCATCAAGTAGCACTTATGAAACATTTCAAATTTCAAGTACCATTCAAATGTTTCCGAATCCGATAATCATCTAGATCACAATACTGAATTTCCAAAACTTAAAGATCTTGTCTCGATCTAACAAACTCTCGATTTCGGAATGCATATTTCCTGTTTGATTGATTTAATTGGAAGAGAATATTATTATCAATGGCTTATTTTGGCTATGTTTTTGTTTTCAAAACCTAAATCGATAAGAAAAAAACTTTTTTTCTATGCCATTCGAAGCATTTGTGAATTAGTAAATTTAAATCAAAAAGATAATTTTTATTCAACGTAGAAAGAAAAGAAAAAAAAAACAAAAGACTTTGATCCAAATTAGTTTCTTCTATAGGCAATCTCTCTCTCTAGAAGCTTGTAGATCTAGATGAATACATAGAATCGATAGGATCTACTATTCTATCACATCCAAAGCTATTAGTGATTTCAAATGAAACGAGAAAGGAAAACTAAAACTAAAACTAAGACTAAAACTAAAACTAAAACGAAATAATTTATTGGTTACTCTTAATTTTTTCTAGAATCTAAAGAACGAGAACATTCATTTTGACTCATTGAGACGTGTGTTATTATTGTTGTTGTTGTTGTTGTTCGATAAACTAATCTAAGAAAGAGAATCGAACAATGAAAAAAAAAAGAGAGGAAGGGTGTGTGTGTGTGTGCGGGTGTGGGTGTGTACATTAGATGTTTCGAAAAATGTTTCAAATGAAATGAACAATTTTGGTTTCATCTCTGGTCCATTTTTCTTATTCCCTCTCTCCTTCTCGCACTTAGTTCTCAAGATAATTTATCTATCTAGTTATTTATTTATCTATTGCATTTTTGGAAGTTTTTTTTTTCTTTAGATATCTTCCAAACAGTATTGAAATCTTCAAAAGGTATTCGAAGAGAGAGAGAGTAGTGTTTGGATCGATTTCGAAATTTGATTCAAACCATTTAGTTTAACGAACGTAAAGATTCACATTGTTATTCTCATAGAATGTTATTCGGGAAAAGTCGTTTCGATCTCGATAAATAATGTTTTAACCTTCATTTTTAGTTCGATCCATAATTAGACGATCGGCCATTTCAAACCAAAAAAAAAATTGGGTTAGTTTTATTGATTCTCAAATTTCAAGACTAAATGTTCGAAAAAGATTTTCTTGCCAAGCTAATTGACTAATCTCTTCTAACTTTAATGGCATTCCGTTTCATTACGATTCATAATCGTCTAGAAACGGTACTTTAATTTCAAAACAGAATGACGAAAGAGAGAGAGTGAGAGAGAGAGAGAGAGGACACAAAAAAAAAAGAGATTAGTATTTTACTTCTGATTAGGACCAAAAAATTCTCAATAGAAAAAAAAACAGAAATTTCCAACCCCTTACCAAAAAAAAAAAAAAAATCAATCCGAATTAG
The DNA here is from genome assembly GCA_020844145.1 of Sarcoptes scabiei. Lineage (NCBI taxonomy): Eukaryota > Metazoa > Arthropoda > Arachnida > Sarcoptiformes > Sarcoptidae > Sarcoptes > Sarcoptes scabiei. The sequence continues at coordinate 6,384,934 of CP080487.1, forward strand.
TTAATGAACAAAAAGAAAAACAACAACAATATCGATTCGATCGCATCGAATCGATTCTATTTCTAATAAAACAATTTGTTTCATTTAGATTTAATTCTTACCAAAAAAAAATGAGAATATTCTTATCTCTCTAACTCTCTCTCTCTCTCTCTCTCTCTCTTTAGATATGGCTACCCATCAAACATCGATCATCGAAATCATCTTCATTGTGAAATAATTATAATCACTGACAACAACAACAACAACAACAACAACAACAACAACGACGGCAACAATAAAAATTGAGATTGGAAAAAAAACAACAAATCGAAGATGAAAGAATATTAGCCTAATGAATCGTACGAATTATCGTTACGTATCGCAAAGATGTACGATTGTTTTGTTTCTGATTCTTTACGGTTCTTGTTTTGTTTTGTTTTTCTTTGGTTTCTGCTTCATTCTTCATTCGTACGTTCATTGATTGTTTCGATGCTTCTTATTCATTGGTTTGAGTCATTTGGAACAAAAAAAAAAAAAAAAAAGAATATTTCCAATAGCTTTTGTTTTTTTTTGTTCTTCAAACTTTTAGTTTTCGTTGTTTTCGATGTCAGATCTCTCTCTCTCTCTCTCTCTCTCTCTCTCTCTCTCTCTCTCTCTCTCTCTCTCTCTCTCTTTCTCTTTAATCTTTATTCATTTAAAAAACTATACAAACTATAGCACAAATCGATTGTTTAGGTTCTAAGAAAAGAATTGATTGGAACAATAATTCCGAGATCAGGAAGAGAGCGAGAGAGGGAGTGAAAATCTAACTAACTTTAACTTTTCATTATTTTCATCAACCGATCTATCAAAAGCGTAAAGAAAGAGGGAGAGAGGAGCAAGGGGAAGAAGGGAAGAAAATCTTTGCCTTCTTTTGTAAAGCGATGATTGTTTTACGAAAAAAAAAAAAGAAATTATCAACAAAACTGTTTCAAAAATGTTCCAAAAAATCAGCGAATAAAATTATCTTCTGTATAGATTCTCATCAAATTCGACGTTCTTCCTCTTCTTCTTCTACTTTTTTCTTATTCTTTTCTGTCTCGGCTGTTCACTTCCTTTTGGCCCGCAACCGGAAAGTATTGTTCTGGCTGTTGTCTTGCAAAGATTAATCCTTTCGATATGGTTCGATTCAAGAGAATCGAGAAGAAAATTTTTCCCTCAATCAATTCATCTCTCCACTATTCATCATCAATATTGGTTGGTTTATGAAGATTTTTTTTTCTCTTCTATTTGTCCTCAATAATTCTCGTCACCGAATTTTCCATTATGATTCGAAGTAAAATTAATCATTTGATGCACAAGCAGATTAATTTTTTTTTCTTTTTTTTGATCTAAAAGTAATCTTTTTGTTTTCTTTTCGGATCGAATCGAAACAATAGCCAAAAAAAAGATCCATAATCGATGGATGAGGTGTGTGAATAAGTGTGCAAGGGGGTAGGAGGAGAGGGATGAAATATCTTTTCTATCTGCTTTTCTATTTTTCCATTAGCCATATTGAATTCCTTCGAAAAGATTACTGTCTTTTTTGTTTTTCTTTTTGGTGCTCTCTTTTTTTTTTGATCTCGAACATCGATTTAAGAAGAACATCTAATCTAATCTCACATGACCATCATCACCAACACCATCATCATCATCACCATCATCATCGAATCTAGTTTGTTTTTCTTCGTCTCTCTATCTCTATATTCATTCCATTCATTGGTACGGTTTGATCGAAGATATACAGACAGAGATAGTGAAAGAAATGAACTTCATTTTCGAACGGAAGTTAGATCTTTTAATAAGCGATTTGTCAACGATCGCGATCATCATCATCATCATCGTCATCACCATCACCGCCTCATTTGTGATTATCGTTGCTATTCGCTATTGATTCGAGAGCTGTGATTTTGTTCCTAGTCTCTTCTAGAATCCAATACCGAACACTCAACTATGACAACAAATTCTTTATGAAGATTTCAGATTGAAATAGAAATATTTGATTGAATAACCGGAGCTAAAAATGAATAGAATCATTGGATGATGATAATAATAATAATAATAATAATACAAGAATCTCTTGGATGAAAGTGAATGGAATTTGGTTTCAATGAAACGAATTCAAAGAAAAAATATTCGAGAGAGAGAGAGAGAGAGAAACTAGAAAAAAAGAAGAGATAAAAAAAAGCGAGAGCTTATCAAGAATCTATCAAATTCTGAAATTAAGAGCCTAGACACCGACCTAACAAAACAGAAACCTAGTCTAGAAGAGAGAAAGAAAGAGAAAGAGAGACCTAGTCAAAGAGAGAGAGAAAGAGAGAGAGAGAACATCATTGATTAGAGACTAATTCTCAAGTATCGTAACCGAAAAGAGATCGTATATGTGATTGGAACTTGTGAGAATTTTGCTTCCATTGTGGACCAAAAAAAAAAAAAATAGAAGCAAAAAAGAGAAAAAAAACTAAACCCAACTCATTCGTTAAAACGACATTGACAAATAACTAACAGATCTAGAGAGAGAGAAAGAGAGAGAGAGAGAGTAGAAAAAAAAATAATATTTCTAGGGATCAAGATGATGATTATATTGTGTAATCATCAACAACATCAAAATTATCCCATTATTATTATTATTATTATTATTCTCATTCTTATTCCCGTCTGTACTTCTATTCAAAATCATTGTCAGTATTTCCCTATCCTTTTCATATCGTAGAGAGAGAGAGAGAGAGAGAGAGAGAGAGAGAATTCTCTCTTTTTTTTCGTTCCAAGAGATTCGGAAAAGAAATTGACAAAGTCAAGAGAGAGAGAGAGAGAGAGAGAGAGAGAGAGAGAGAGAGCAAGGGACAAAGAAATAAAAAGATGCCTTAGTTTGAAGAGATTAAATAAATAAGTAAATAAATAAATAAAAGAAGAAAAAAAAATGAAGCACCAATGAAGGAAGCAGAAAAATCTTCAAGATGTTCTAGCCTCTATCTTGTGCTTGGCTTTCATACACTTCTTGAAACTTTTTTTTCTCTCCCCCCCCTTCTCCCATCAAATGATCAATGATCATAGATTTAAGATTAGTATGGTCCATTCCATGAGATGATTGAACAACAAGAAGAAGAAGAAGAAGAAGAAATATAAGATAAGATCTTTTGAAAGTTCTTTTGAAAACATTCCAAAATTTCAAGTGATAATCTCTCATCTGAAGTTTACGTAGATTTTAGATTACGAATTTTATTATCTTTCATCGTAGAAAATTTGAAATCCCAAATCCAAATCTTCGTTTCTCTATAAAGATGGAAATAGAGAGAGAGAGAGAGAGAGAGAGAGAGAGAGAGAGAGAGAGAATACGATTGAATGGATAATTTTTTTTTTTCGCTTTTGGAAAGCTAAATCATCGGTTTGATTCAAGCGTAACTTCCAAAAAAAAAAAGAGCATTTCCTTTGATTTGTTTTTTCTCAATGACATTTGAAATTGAAATTTGAATTTCAATCAGCACTGAGAGTCAAGATTCTTAGTGAAATTTATTAAATTAAAAAAAAATAATAATAATAAGTGAACTAATAGAATTTGAAACCAAATCATTTTGGTGTCTAGTTTTCTGGTGGCTACAAACTGCTGCTCTGAGAGAGAGAGAGAGAGAGAGAGAGAGAGAGACGAAAAAAAAATTTTTTAGCGATCGCGTAACAAAAATTTTAACCCCGAGTGAGTGAATGAGAGTTATTCAGTTAAATCAGATTCGATGACATCCGTCTCTCTCTCTCTCTCGTGAAAATCTATCAAATTTGCGAAAAGATTTTGCTCTTTTGATTTTGGTGGGAAAAAAAATTTCATTTCTTTTTTTTTCTTCTTTTGCTAGGACTAGATTTTTTCGTTTTCGTTTTCGTTTTCTTTTTTTTTTTTTTTGCGAATTATAATTGATTAATTTGATGTTTGCTTTTTGATCGAAACCGATCGTCGAATATTTATTTTTTTTTTTTTTTTGCTTCAACAAATTTTGTGTTCCAAAAAAATTAAAAAAAAAATAAAAAAAAATCCCATTCCCTCGTTCGTTCTTGTCGTTGTTGTTGTTGTTGTCTAATTATCATCAAAACTTTTTTTGCATTCGAATTTATTTCATTATGATTGAATACTTACATTGAATATCTAACAGATAGCTTTGTTCCAAGGCACTTTTCTTATCGAGAAGATAATTTTGAGCACGACAAACAATTCTATCGCCATTGTTTTCGGTTTGTACGAGAAAACGAATCATTGATTCGGTGATCGATGTAGAATCATCACGATCAATATTATCATTATCATTATCATCATCATCATTATCATTTCGGTGGTGATCGTTGTAGATCGTATCGTAAGATTGATGTTCATCATCTCTATCACTAGTATTTACGTTCAATGTGAAAGAATTTATTCTCTTCAAACTTTTCGGATCGATTACATTTTGTCTGGATCGAATTGAAAAAAAAGGGAGAGAAAATAGAATTTTTTTTTTAATCGAACTTAAATCGAAAAATGGACCTAGATTGTATGCTAGCTAGTGTGTGTATTTTCTCGATACGTACTCGAGGATTGTTAGTGAACGACCCGAAGGCATCAAAAACCAGCTGTGATTTGCCGGTGGTCTCGATCCAAACGATCGGCATCGAAACGTGATCTCATCGTTGTTGATCCAAGATTTACGTTTCACTTCACGATCGTTCGATGAATCGAACGAATCATTCGTCTTCGAAAAGCTATTTAGTGGAAAATGTTTCGATCTCGATGGATAAGCATTGATTTCAACTTTTGTTGGTTTCGCTACGATTTCGAAAGAGAAAAACAATTTCATTAAACGAATTTAATTTAAGTTGAAAAAAAATTGAAGCAAAAATTTATAGGGTTTTTTGTTTTAAATTTTCACAAAAATTCAATAATCCCAAAATCAAGAGAGAGAATTTTTTTTTTTCGATCAATTTCTCTCTATGATCTCTATACCAACTAACCATTGATTAGAAGCTGAATTTGTGAGCTAAAAAACGTATGATTATCATTACTCGATAGGCACTTGAACCAGCATCGATGATCAACGATCCGGATCGGTGTCAAATGTAATTCACTTTGTAGGGTTTGATTTTTTGTTGTTAACACATGAAAGATTTGCTTCCGAACGAGCTCATTGTTTCGATACCAATTCAATATTGGCAATGGTTTTCCTGGTTTTCGATTAGAACAGAGTGAACAACGAAGAGAGCGAGGAAAAAAGACCGAAACCGAAACCGAGAAAGCAAAAAAAAAAAAAAAGACATGGAATCAGTTTGATCTGGAGCAAAAAATCTAGTCCTAGGAATTTTCTAGGAAAAGTTCTAGAATGCGAACAAAACCAGATAGAATCGAATCTGTGAGAGGCTATACAATTACCTCCTTCGGAGAGACAAATTAAGGTAACAGAATCGTCTTCGTTCAAAATCAAAGTTTGATTTGGATTCAATTTCTCGATGACCGAGATGTTTTCTGATTGCGTTGATAATACCGGAACTGATGATGGAAGCGGTGTTTGATTGGGATTGATTTTTGTCTTCTTCGATTGCTGATTTGTTCGTAGCAATAGTTGAAGATGTTTCGGTGGCACTTTATGGTTTAGAAAATAGATACCATAGAAAATAAAACAAAGATCAGATCAAATCAGATTGTTAGAAGGGGATGGGGAGGGGAGGGAAAAAATTTCGATTATTAAAGCGATTCCGATCACTATTTGATACTAATAATTCGACAATTATCAATCAGTCAGTGCTTCAATTCTTCTAAGTTCTCTCAATCGAAGCTAAAACAAAAAAAAAAACAATCGATGGAATTTTTTTTTTGTTTTATTACTATTGCGCTTAGATCAGCACAAAATTAAATCGAAAATTAATCGAACCTTAAAGAAGGCTAAATGGATCCATCGTTTTTTGATCTTCACTGAAGAAGAGATTTTTTGCTTTTGTTTTTTTTTCTTTTGACCTATCAAAAAAAAAAAAAACAAATTCAATCAAGCTCAATCTCCACTCACAGCGATCTTCGATATTGATTTTGTGTCTCTAGCGGTAATCAAAAAAAAAAAAAAAAATCAATAATCTTTCTAATTTGGGAAGAGAGCGTTTAGAGCGATTCTAGAAACTTATTCAAGAATATATTGATAATCTCGATCGAAACACCTAACCTATCGATTCTCTTGTGAAGTTATTGTGAATTTCAAATTGATTATCGATTTGATCGAAAAAAAAAAACAAAAATTCATCGATTCCATTCGATCATAGTGTTCGATTTCGATGCAACGTGATATGTGATTAATTACTTTGATCAATGAGTTTACACCGAATTTCAATTTACTATACTGTTCATTATTATGGTCAATTATTTGCCGAACTAAATCTTTTCGTTCGGCTAAACAATTTCATTGATTCAAAGATTGAGGAAATTAATCATTTCCGTTACGCTTAGAATAGATTCTTAAATTTCATTTTAAAAATATTAGCTTATTTTCAATTTGATGAACTAATCAATTTGAAGTTTTTCGTTCGTTCGGATCCCCAAAAAACAGACAAGATAGTTTTGAAAAAAAAAATACGAGACAATTGTCTGAAAAAGATTTGATTACGAAACGATTGTTTAAACCTACCGATCACGTTCAAGTTTACGGTCGAAATGGTTGTTCGTTCCCATTTGTAATCGACTCGGCACCAGTAGAGACCCGAATCATTCTCTTCCACCGGCATCATAAATAAATGTGCCGTTGATTTAGCTATCGGTTTGATATTAGATAAAGTTGTTGCTTGTGATGTTGCTATCGTTGTTGATGATGTCGTTGTCGTTGTTGTTGTTGTTGTTGTTTTTGTTACAAATCTAGAGGTTACATTTGAAATAGGTTGATTGTTTTCGTTTCGATGCTCATTGATCATTGATAATGTTGATCCGATTGTATCACTAATTGAATGATTCTCTTTACTAAACAATGATTGTTTGCTTTTGATTGAATCTGATTTCTGATTCTCAAAACGTCGAGATGATACTGACACGGATGATGATGATGATGATGATGATGATGTTGTTGTTGTCGTTGTGGGCAATTTAATTTCAAACTCTTCCGATTCAATCGAATCGTTTGAATTCAATGTGAAATTCATCGAACTTTTTCTTTGATAAGATTTATGAAGAAAATATTGAGCATTTTGAAACGATTGATGTCTTGCATCAAGACTGAAGATAGGTTGGCCAGAGATATCATCGCCTCGATACCAAAGTACCAACGAGATCGAATCGGATGGACCTAATGTTCGAACAAAACAAGGCAATCGTGTTGAATGGCCTTCGATAGCATTCACATCACTATAGACTTCGGTTTGATCGATTGAGAAGAGTTATGGCCCCCAGCGTTTCGATAATGTCGATGATGTCGATGATGATGATGATGATGATGATGATGAGATGAATAGATCCCCAAAACCATAATGGAGAATGAAATGGATGGGAAAAAAACGAAAAAAGCGAATATGGCCGAACGAACACACAGAGATAGAGAGAGAGAGAGAGAGAGAAAAAAAAGAAAGAAACAAATGAATAGACATAGACACACAAATCAATCAAAATATTCTCATCATTTAACTAACAGAACAACAACCAAAAAAAAGCTAGAAAGAGAGAGAGAGAGAGAGAGAGAGAGTTTCGAACCAGAATCATAACCAGAACCAAAGAAGAACCAGAGATGAGGAAAAATTCTTCTATTCTCTCTCTCTCTTTTTCTCCTAACTCTAAATCTTTCAAAAAAAAAAAAAATTCATTACAATGACATCATTCTCTTATGTCAAAGAATAGGGAATGAATATTGAATCAAAATCGAACCGAACCAAATTTCGAAATAGAACAAATCTCTTTGGCCATAGAACAACACACATACAGACACACACACAGACACACACATACCAAAAAAAAAAAAAAAGTCGATCGATCAAATGAGCTGTAAATGTTGGTGAGTATCTTATGATTTCGAGAGAGAGAGAGAGAGAGAGAGAGAGAGAGAGAGAGAGAGAGAGAGAGAGAAACGAAACTAGAAAAAAAAACAGAATGGATCGCGAATAAAAAAACAATTTTGAGGAGGGGGAGGGGGGGCTGGTGTGCGAGGTCATTTTTTTTCTCTCGCTCTCTGTAGACCCAACAGTGGACTAAAATCTTACCAAAAAGAAAAGCATCTGATTTGAATCGAAAAAAAAGCTTAAAGATTCTAGAATTGTTTCAAGAGAGTGACGCGAAAATAAAATTTTAAATTTTTTGTTTATTTTTATTTTATTTTATTTTTTTTTTTGATCGCTAAGACAAAAAGACCTTAGCATTAAAAAAAAAGTTCGTTCATTGATTCATTCGATTCATTCGATTGTTGGTTACATCTTTTTTTTTTTTTTTTTTGGAAATGATTGATTATTCTTATGGTTTGATACACGACGAATGGTTGGAATTTATTTATTTATTTATTTATTTTTTTTCGTTCCTCCTCAAGAATGTATCGCACTCATTAAAATAAAATCGAGCCCAAGATCCACAATGGAACATGATGAATGTGAAGAGCGAGAGGAGATCTAGCAAAGAGTGATGGAGAAGGAAAGAAAGAAAAAATAATTCGCCCAAAGAAATGAATCCCAAAAAAAAAAAGTCAATGATTGTTCTTTCTTTTTCTCTCTCTCTCTCTCTCTCTCTCTCTCTCTCTCTCTCTCTCTCTCTCTCCCTAGTACTGGTACTGATCTCTCGGAATGAAAATTTATAACTACAAAAAAAAACACCGAAGTTTGGTCGTTTGGTTCAATAGAGTTTCACTATCGAATCGAAACGAGTGTGTGAAACGAATAGTCGTTCGATTCGATTCGATTCAAGCTAGATTCCATTCATTTGGTTTTGTTTTGTTTTTTTTTTTTTTTTGATTCTCATTCTGATCTAATATTATCGAGAATTTATGTTTTCCGAACGAATCGAAATCATCTGGATATCATCTAGAATCCAAATCGCTAGCTTTTTTTTGTTTATTTTCATTGTTCTTAGATCTTAGATAAAAAACTTCTCCGCTACCACATCAAATGGATAGAGTAAATGAACTCTTCTTTGTTTCGAATGTTTCGTTGATTTCCCCCCCCCCAAAAAAAAATCGAATATAATCGATTTAGATTTGCAGAGAGAACCAAAATTGTTATTTTGATTATTAACCATCGAAAACAATACAAACATCGTTGCCCATTTTTGGTGGATTGTGATCGATCACCATCATTAACGATAAGATTATCGTTTGTAAATTTGTCGAAAAGAAACGAAAATAATAAAAAAAAAAATTAAAGAAGAGAATAAAGAACAACAATCTTTGTTGCGCTTGCTTTAAATCAACCATAATCTTCTAATTTAATCTCCATCCTCTCTAATCGTTTGTTGTTGTTGTTGTTGTTTTTTTTTTCTTATCCGGTCAATTTGCAATCGCATTGAGATTAACTTGTTCATTTTTCTTTCTCTCTCTCTCTCTCTCTCTCACACACACTCACTGTATTCTTTGTACTTTTCTTTTTTATTCGAATAGAACCAGAGAGAGAGAGAGACAATCTAATCATTCAATGCCAAAATTTAGTTTCTCAACTGAAACATTGTTTCTGGCGGGAAGAGAAAAAAAAATTCTTCGATTCTAGAAGATCTTAACCAAGAAACTATAAAGATTGGATCGAAAGTTTTGATCTTAAAACGATGGTACTTAGATCTCTCTCTCTCTTAGATTGATTCTAAAGATTTCACTCCTGATTCATTTTACTAAAGTTTTAATTTTGACTTACTTTGATGCTGATGAGCTTCGATCAATGGTTTTTTGACTCTATTTGGCAAAACGATTGTGGACATTGCTGTCGATGCGGAAGTGATCATCGATGATGATGCACGCCTCTCTGGCAACGATTGTGTTGATTGATTCTTGTAGATCGTTGCCATAGTCGTTGTCGATATCGATGTCGATGTCGGAATGATTCGTCTCACTGTTCTTCGATATTTTCGAATTGAATCCACTTCAAACGATGATTTGTTTCGAGTTTTTGATCTTAAAATTTCAATCCAATCATTTGTATCATTCAAAATCTTAGCTTTTGTTGAAAGAAAAAATCCTTGTGGCTTTCGATGATCCCAATCATTATCGTCAAAATTCTTTGATCGTTCAAGAGAATTTCGTTTATGATAGTAATGATGATGGTGGTGAAGAAAAAGATGATGTTTCTGATGATGCTGCTGTTGTTGTTGTTGCTGTTGGTGTTGGTGTTGGTGTTGGTGATGAGAAGAATGGATCGAATCGAAAAGTTTCAATGGATTTAAACTATTCTCTTGTTCGTTCAATAATGGATGATTGATCCAATAGTTTAGTTTGTTATCGATGAAAAATTCTATGTTTCAAAAAAAAAAGAAAAAAAAAGAAAACAAAAAATTGAAAGAAATGGAGAGAGAGAGAGAGAGAGAGAGAGAGAGAAAAAGAGATTTCACTTGCTAGATTTTTTTTCTACTTATTTTTTTTTGTTTTTTTCAATTATTGATCGTAGTTCAAATTGTGATCCGATTGAAAAACGAATCAAATGGACCACTTTCTCCAAAAAGAGATCCTATCGTATCTATACGATTCTCTCTTCTTTTGTTTTTAAATTTAATAAAAATTTCATAACACTTCACTTTTGTGAGATCGCGGCACTCAAAGAGATTACTTTTCTCTCTCTCTCTCTCTCTCTCTCTCTCACCCTAACTTCCCCCCACTCTCTCTCTCTCTCTCTCTCTCTCTACAACTTGTGTCGATTACTGTTACGATAAAAAAAAGTAAAAATTTTTATTCAGTTTTTTTTCTTGAATGTTTTTCGTTCGTTTGTTGTTATTGTTTCCTTTTGCACACCCACTAAATTGGGATTTTTTTTCTCCTGTATTAGTTTGATTCTCTTGGCCTTTTCTTCTTCTTCTTCTTCTTCTTCTTTAAATTCTCGCTTTGAACTTTGTTTCGAACCAATTCAATCGTCTTTAACTAAATCAAGATTAATGATGACCCTGTCCGCAGAGGATTTTTTTTTTTGTTTGTTTGTTTGTTTGTTTCCTATCACACGAATTTAGAAATATAATTCATCTTTTCATTCATCTAAGCTTTTGATATTTTTAAAAAAAAAAAATTTTATATTTTGCGTCAATTTTTTTTTGTTTTGTTTATCGTTCTATTTTTATTATTATTATTTGTCTTCATAAGCCGATTGATATAAGTTGTAGACTAGCTAAAGATTGGTGAGTATAATCATACCGGAAATCGAACGAAAAAAAAAGAAGAAGAGGAGAGATTTTGAGGCGGGGGGGGAGAGATTTTAGAAAAATTTTCTAAAGCCTAGGACCCTAGGTTTTTGTAAATTTAGTACAATAAAAATTAATGATTCATTCGAGATGATAGTTTAGTTTTCTCTCTCTCTCTCTCTCTCTCGATTTTCTTGCCGCTTCGATAATATTTATTTGGATTAAGAGGAAAGAAATAGATGGAATCGATGAGATTTTATCGTAGATTTTTTTAATGCATCTCACCTGCTCTACACTCTTTTGATCTGATATGCTCTTAGAAACATTATACCGTAGTGATTTTGAATGCAAAAATTTTCCACCAAAATTTCTATCGAACAGATCCAGATTTGAGAAAAATTTCTAATCTTTTTCTTTCTTCTTGCTGTTTATTTGAATCTCTTTAAGCTTATTAAGTGTAATTTTATTTCTACCATTTTTATTTTGGGCTTTAAAAATTTTTTTTTATGTCTAATCTTAAAAGGTTTGAATATATTAGATGAGAGAAAAAAAACTAATCATTAAAACTTATAATATGGGGCGTTTTGTGTAAGCTAGGTTCACACTATTGTTATCGTTCTATCGTTTTCTCTCTCTCTCTCTCTTTCTCTCTCTCTCAACGCATTTCCATATCTCACCGTTACCCATCGTTAGATAAGTGAAAATTAATTACAATAAATTCTCTTTCCTATTGTTTGTGATCGTAAAGAATACAAAAGAAGAAGAAGAAGAGGAAGCAGAGGAGAAAAAAATAAAATAATGGAAATGGCATGTAATTTCTCTCTCTCTCCACCCATTCCAAAACATCATTTATTCATTAACACTATTTGGTAGTGATAATTGTATGAATAATATTCATTGCAACATTTATATAATCTATATCAAATCTCATTCCATTATTTCGATTGTATCGTGTATTGTTTTCGCTTCTCAATACACTAAGAAGCGAAAACAGAAACTCTTCGTTAATCGTTCGTTTCATGGATAATAATAACAAACACCAATCATCATAATCGTTTTGAACTTACGTTTTATTCGATAATTATTTTCGGTTTCATTCACAACAATATCAGAATCCAATTGATTTTGTTTGGTTCGTATCGAATCATTCGATAATGGTTTAAGATCAATTGTTTCCCGATTACTCTCCTCTTTTCCATCATCATCATCATCATCATCATCAACACCATCACAACTTTTGGATCTAATGATTTTGATCGATTCAGAAACAGACGTCGATGATGATGATGATGAAACAGTTGTTGGCAATGAAACAAATGATATCGATGGTGTTGATGATGATGATGATGATGATGATGGTTGTTTTGATGATGATTTTAATGAACAATTCATTAGAATAATTTTGGATAGATTCATTCCATTCGTTGTAGATCGAGACAATTCTGATGATGACGATGATAGAGATGATAGAGATGATGGTGGTGGTGTTGGTGGTGACGTTTCAAGAGATGCGATTGATAGGTGGTCCAATAATGATGATGATGATGGTGATGGTTTTGGAACAAACATCTTCGACACTGATGATGACAATTGTAACGAAAACAATAATAATAGCAATATTGGTAGCGAAGAAGTAAAAGAAGAAGAAGAAGAAGAAGAAGATATCGAATTCAACAACAATTGATGTTTCATGTTTGTTTGTTGACATTCATCGAGAGTAAAAAACAATACGAAAGAAAAAAAAAAACATAAAAACAAGAATAATAGTTTTCAATGGTATTTTTTTCTTCTTCTTCTTCTTCTTCTTTTTCTTGCTATTCGAATCTCAACAGAAGCTATCGAGTGATGAGGAATTTTTTATCCAATCCAATCCACTTCACCGTAGCACTAGGACCAGACACACCCATACATACACATAGACAGTGAACTTGAGAGGAATAAATCCTCGCTTGTTGAAGAAGAAAAAAAAATTGTAGCCTACACTTATATAATCAATGATAAATTGGAAGATAAATGATGAAGAATGATGATGATGATGATGATGATTGAGGTGTGGATTGAGATAAAATGAATGATTATTATTATTATTATTATTATAATACATCAGCGGAAAAAATAAAGGGCCTAGAGAAAAAAAACAAGACCAGATAAATTGAACAACAACAACAACAACAATAATAATAATAATAATACCATCTACAAACTAAAACGATGAAGAAGAGGGATGATATTTGATCACAATTGTTTTTTTTTCACAACTGATTTGTTGATTTGATCGTTGATCAAAACATATATTTTTATATCAAAAAAAAAAAAACAAATCTATTCGAAGAAAATTGAAGCTATCCAAAAGAGAATCATAATAATCAAGCTAAAGTAACAAAAAAAAATGGATAGGAAAAGGAAGTGAGAGAGTGAGAGAGAGAGAGAGAGAGAGAGAGAGAGAGAGAGAGAGAGAGAGAGAGAGAGAGAGAAAAGATCGATCGATCTAGTTTAGTACTCTATCTTGATCATCTCTCCATCATCATCACCATCATCGTCGCCATCATCATCATCATCATCATCTTCATTGTCTACATCTTGATTTGTTCCAAGTTCTTCCATTCGGTGATTCGGTTTTTATTTTTCTCTCAAAACCTAACATCCCCGTGACGAAAGAAGAGATGCGATCAAGGCGATTCGTTTTTGTTATTGTCGATCGAAACAGAGAAAACAAAAACGATGAAAATTTTGATATGAAGTTTTTAAAGATGAGTTTTGATTGCCCTTTCTTTTTTTTTATTGGTTTTAGTTTCACTGATTTCGTAAGATCGAAGTTTTTCGATTTGAGAAATAAAAAAAAAAAGAGAGAAATTTTCTCTTCTCCATCGAAATTCTAATGGATCATTTTTGGATGATTCTTAGATTTGAATTCTCGATCCTTCCAATCGAATCCTCGAAAGTTTTTTTAGTCTAAAGTAGAAAAAAAATTCGAGATAAAAATAGATTGAAAATTAGAATTTCAAAAGCTAAAAATTCTTTGAGAGTTTTCAAAAAAAAAAAAAAATTCAAAATTGTTGTGAAGAAAAAAAAAACAAAAAATTTCAATAAATTTATTGCTAATTAAAGTGGAAACTCAAATAAAAAAAAAATTATCAATTCATTCAAGCTTAGTTTGAGAGTAGTGGTTGTATTTTTTTTTTGCCACCAACCGGAAACACAATAGGTAGCGAATAAACTGATCGAACCTTTTTAAGATTAATCAATTTATTTTTGAAATTTTTTTTTTTCGTTTTCAATTAAAACAAAATTTTGTGAAGCGAAAAAAAAAACTAAAAAATAAACTCCTTTTTCCTTCGAAATCATCGTTACGGAGGTGTGCTAGGGAAGCGATCGGAAAGAGGAAAGATTCACTTTGGCGAAATTTTTTTTTTTTTTTCGATGGAATAATTATAGATTAGCTATAGAACTAATAGCTACCTATACAACAAAGACTGAACAGAGGCGAGAAGAATAGAAAAGTAAAGATCTAGCACCTCATTACGAAGAAAAACTAACTCTCTCTCTCTCTCTCTCTCTCTCTCTCTCTCTTTGGAGCCATTCTTCATTTAAACAATAATCAATTTTTGATGGAACATTTAAAATTCAAATCTTTTCTCTCTCTCTCTCTCTCTCTCTCTCTCTTCTACAATTTCGTTCTCTCAAATTGGAATGAAATTAGGCAAAAAAAAAGAATAAAAAAAAAGATCTCAACTTTCAAAAAAAAAAAAAAAAAAAGAAAAGAATCGAAAGAATCGAAACAAAAAGTTCATCATAGATTCATCTCATCTCTTTTTTGAGATATCATTTCATTCATTAAGATCTCTAGATCATTCTCTCTTCAATCGAATAGAATCATTCTATTCTATTCTATATTATTATTATTATTATCATAGAGCAATAGGTAATGAGAGTAAGAGAGAGAGAGAGAGAGAGAGAGAGAGAGAGAGAGAGAGAGAGAGAGAGAGAGAGAGAGAGAGAGAGAGAGAGAGAGAGAGAGAGAGAGAGAGAGAGAGTGAAATAAATTTCAAATTTTTAATTCCTTTTCCTAATCTATTGTGATTGTTTCAAACTCAAACACTGCTATGTAACACAACGTTTCTAGATGTTGTTTTTCTTCTTTTCTGCTTTTTTGCTTTTTTTTCGTATTAGATTTGTTTCGTTTTCAATCGAAACATTGATTATCTTTGAAATACTTCTCTCTTTGATTTGTATATCATTAATATTTTGTCTCAACATTTTATGCTGATGATGATGATGATGATGATGATGATGATGATGATGATGATGATGATTTCTCATTCCTTTCTCTTAGGACCTAGAATCTTAGGTCTCACTCTCTTCCCTTTTTTTTCCTTTTTTTTTTATTTCAAAGACTAATTCGATATTCGGCGAATTGTCATTTCCATTGTTATCAAGAAAATTATCATCAGCATTAGCACCATCATCAATGTTGTGGAGCTAATCATTACTCATTTTTTTTTTTTTTTTTTTTTGATTGTAGAATAATTTTATTCTATTCTTTTTTTTTGTCCCTTTTTTTTTCTCTCCAATGATCGTATCATTCTTCGAGAGAAAAGATACGAAAAGAAATGTAATGAATGAGACAAGAAAGAAAGAAATAAATTAAACAGTGAAATGAATCCGAATCAGATCTAAATTCTTCTTCTCTATGTGGACGATGAATAAATTGAATGAACAAATGGAAAGAGAAACAATCCAAAAAAAAAGTATTAAAAGAAAAGAGTTAAATTAGTAGAATTACATTAGTTGGGTTATCCCCCTTCCTCTCCCCTCCCGAAAAAAAACAATCCTTCCTATTTGTTCGAAACTTTTCGCACATTTCTAATGACATTTGTTTCGTCTCTCTCTCTCACTTCGCTTTTAGATCGGTCAGTTATGCTAAGAAAATAGATCAATCTTTGATAGCGAATATTTTTTTTTCTTTTTAGATTCAGTAGAGATTCTTCATCGTAGAAGAGAAAGGGATGAAATATTAACTCTAATCGGAGTTGAGTTTGAAGAATGAGAAAAAAAAAAATTGGCCCTAACCTAGCTAACCGTTGAACGAGAATCTTAGAAATAAGTTAATAAGTTAACACTTCCAAGTGGAAGAGAATAATATTTCGAAAAGATTAATTGATTATCTAAGATTCTTGATGCATTATTAATATTCATTTCACTTTCACTCAGGAAAAAAAAGTATCGCTTTGATTGTAGATTTCGATCGATCCAATTTGGTTGTGCTAAGCTTACGGTATTAAAAATTTTCTTGGTAAAATTTTTTTTTTATTTAGCTTTCTATTCGATTCTAATTCGATTCGATTTGATAGAAGTTTGATTGATCAGTGAGAAAATGAAAAAAAAAAAGAAAAAAGAAATCTAACGTTAATTTATAATCAACCTCGAACAGGTGTGTCAGAACAGAACATCATTAGTTGTGGCATTCATAAACTCTATAACTTTCAATTTGAATCATTGATTTGATTTGGGTGAAAAACAGAAAATCAATAAATTTTATCTTAAATTATTTTCTTCACAATATTCTCTCTCTCTCTCTCTCTCTCTCTCTCTCTCTCTCTCTCTCTCTCTCTCTCTCTCTCTCTCTCTCTCTCTCTCTCTCTCTTTCTCTCTCTATCTATCTATCTATCTGTCTAAGAGAATTTATTGATTTTTTTCTCTCACTCCTTCTCGTTCCATTAATTCGATTAATATTTATGATAATTTCGTACACACATCATCGAGACATACTCTAATTCAGAGCATCTTAGATTTGAGCAATTTATTTCCGAATGAGATAGAGAGACTATTCGTAGTGATCTCTTCAAATCTTTCAACGACCTTTTGGCCTTTGTTTCTTATGTTACCATCACAATTATTTTGCGAGGAAAAAAAAATTAATTTTTTTTTCATTTTTATTTTTCATTGAATGAATTTCTTTTTTTTTTCTGCGAGCAAACAAAACCAAACCAAACCAAAGAATTCGATTGATTCGAACGATTTCTTCCTCGTTCCGTGGTTCTGGTTTTGATGTTGATTTCGAAGTGATTCGATAATATAAACGAAACCAATCTATCAATAGTTAGCCAAAAAACAAATGTTTGGCCTGGAATTTTTTTCTTCTCCATATCGAAACGATTTGAGTTTCTTGTTGAGTTAGGTTCTTGTATATTTTTTTTTGGTGTTTAGTTTTGTTCTCTTCTATCTTCTTCCTCTTTTTTTTTCTTTTCTATTTTTGATGATAGCAAAACAAACAAATAAATAAACATATTGGTCAGTGAATGCAATCATAATGATTTCATGATTGTCAATGAATACCGATACCGATGAGCGGTGTATGTTCATCATCATCTCCGTGGTCTATGATCGGGCTCTAGTTATCCGAGATAATCGAGTGTAACATAGAAAAAAAAAATTTTTTAGAACCAATAAGATCTAGCTAGCCTAGCTATCTAAGAATTACAAACTCCAATGATGATGAGGAGGAACACAAGAGAGAGAGAGAAAGAGAAGTTGCGATCCAAAACAAAAAATAAAGGCTTCGATCTTTTTTTTTTTCCGCTAGGTTCTTCGTTACAAACCATAGTTCGATCATTTATCACTTCTGTATTGATGTCAGACAAAAACCAGTTTATTATCTAATATTTATTCTCGGTTCCGGAGTTTATTTATCCCTAGACCAAATAAATTCGAAGACCAAGAAGGAAACAAAAAAAATTCTATTCCTTTTTCGATCGAATCTTTCATCATCATCATCATCAGCATCTCTCTCTCTCTCTCTCTCTCTCTTTTTTTCGTTCTTGGATTTTTCGATCCAAAAATTTTCTATTCTCCATTGTTTTGTTTCGCTTCGTTTCGTTTCAAACTGATTCAGCAGCAGAAGCAGCAGCAACAACAACGATGACAACAAAAAAAAAAACGACGGCAATAAGCGAAATGATTTCGATTTCGATAAATCCTATATTAAATCTGTACGAAGCATAGCGAAACATTAGAGTGGAGTAACAAAAAAAATCGAAATGCAAATCAATAATAATAATAATAATAATAATAAGAATAATAATAATAATAGCAAAAGAAGAGATGATGTGATAATATTGAGATTATACGAGTGATCGAAAAGGCTTAAACTTTTATTTTTTTTTATTTTTTTTGAACCAAACACAAAAAAACAAAACAAAAAACAACACTGAACTCTTTTCGATTTTAGGTATTTTGATAGAAAATTGGATTATTGTTCGATAATAGTTGAAAGACGAATCTATTCCAATCACAATGAACGATTGATGAAATTGAAGAAGAAGAAGAAGAAGAAGAACCTAGAGAGGAGGATGAATTTTTTTTTTTTGAGACTATTCTAAGAAAACACTGAAGATGAAGATTTTGAATTCATTTTATTTTTTTTTTTTCTATTTTATATTTCCTTGATTCGATACTAATAATTATCTACAAAAATCATTTGATGGAGGCAATATTTTTTTTTTTTTTTTTTGGCAATAATAGAGAATCAATCTTATTGTTGCGAACAGTAACAAGTAGCGGTATTGATCGAAATGAATTCTTTACATTACTCTATGACGGTATGAGTAATAAAACGTTTGAACAGATCGAAAATTTTCGATCTGATCATATCAATCGCATCAATATTCTTTCTTGATAATCTCATTGGTATTCTACGATTGTATTCGGATGCTATAATGCATTTCTTTTCTCTCTCTCTCTCTCTCTCTCTCTCTCTCTCTCTCTCTCTCTCTCTCTCTCTCTCTCTCTCTCTCTCTCTCTCTCTCTCTCTGTGAAGATAATAGAGATTGAAAAAAAAACCAGAGAAAAAAAAATGATTGTAATTCTAAAAATAAACCAAAATTTTCACTAAAATTCTAGCTATCTGAACTAACTGATTAATTATCTCTCTCTTTCTCTCTTTCTTTAGGATATTATAACTTTAGAGAAAAAGAGAAGAATATGATCATCATCATCATCATTATGGTCTAGTTTAAAAGAATTTTGACATCGATCATTCAATGAACATCGATGAACATTGAACCATCCAGCTACTTATATTGCCGAATTTCATTGAAAATTAATCTTCATTGAATCATCGAGAGCCATATTGTTTCACCTGAGAACGATGATCTGAAACAATCTCGATGGGTCTTTGGTAGATAGTGTGATAAAGTTTATTACAATACTATTTCAAAATTTTTTTTCCTCCTTAAAATTTTACTATTTTTGATGAGCAAATAAAAAATTCAGAATCAGATAGTGTTCCGGGACCCAATGTATCTCGTAAGATAGCAATGAATTTGAATTTTGGATTTTTGATTTATTTGGATTTGACTCAACAACAAACTCGTTTGGATTTGACAATCAAACAACAGAAAAGTTTTTTTTTTTTTTTTTTGCAAAACGAACCAAATTGATCAATGAAAAAATTGAAATATGCCTCAAATGCTCAAACTTAAAATCCAATGTTTTATGGATACTAAAAAAAAAAAAAAATAAAATAGAACACAAACATTCAAATTCAAATAGAGAAGCTCAATTCGATTTCTCTCCGAAATCTCTTCTTGATGGAGCGAGATCAACACAAAATGAAATAAAATTGTGAGCCGTTTTCTGATTCACCAAAAAACAAAAAAAAAATCCAAAATTTCTCTCCCATTATGCTATTGTTTTGGAATAATCTAATCCAGAGGTTCTGTTATGTTGGGTTTGTCCGATTTCATTCTCGCGTTAGATTACGCAATTTTTTCTTTTGTTTTTGGTCTCAAAAAAAATGGGGGAAGGGAGAACCATTCGAGCACAGATGCAAAGCAAAACTTTTTATCGTCTGGCAATCAAATTGTTTTTTTTCATTGTTTTCTCCTCCCCTCCATCAATTTAACCTAAACCTAACCATCTCTTTGTCAATCTCTTGTTTGAGTAGAATTGTGGTTCGATAATCATCGTAGGTTTCTGATCTCAAATGTCGATGTGTGTCGATGCATTGGTAGGGGTCTACCGATTTAGACCAATTTTTTTTTTAGTTATTTCATTTTTTTTTTCAAAATAATCGTTCACAAAATAAAATGGAAGGAACCTAGAGAGAGAGGGGGGAGAGTGAAGTGAAAAAGTTCAAAACGATCACAATGGACGAAGAGGTTTTATTTTTTTTTTTGAAAACGACGACTATGATGATGGTGGTGATTATCGTCGTCGTCGTTTTGTATGAAACAGAAAACAAAAACAAAATACAAATTCAGTAGATAATTCACAAGTGTGGAACACAATTTTGTTCTAATCTATTCTAGAGAATAATAATCATAGTCAGTTTCTTGAAAAATATCTTTCCATTCGTAAAAAAAAAGTATTTGTCGGATTTTTTTCCCCAAAACAGATCTATCTTGAACCGATCTCGATCGAAATAGATTGTTCAACAAATCCATTTATTCGAGTGAACAACGGGTGGTGAACAATTTTGAGCTGTCATTTTTTTTTCTATTTTGTGGCTTAGCTAATCCATTGATGAATCGAGCTAAAAAAGAGAGAGAGAGAGAGAGAGAAACACCGAAACTACAGAAGTACTTATACGATTGTTTCGAATCGAATAAGATTTAAGGTGAAAACAAAAAATTCACCAACCAGAAAATGGTTAAAGATTTTTTTTTTCTTTCAACGGGGGCCGTAAATTGAAATAATTCAAAAGTATAGCAGTATTTTTTTTTTCTTTGTATTAATTCTATCAGCCCCATATCGAAGTTTTCGATTAAATTCTTCTCGAATAATCGATGAGCTAACTTTAGATTCGAAAAGAATCACTTTGAATCGAGATTACATTTCAAAGTTTGAAAAGATTTTGGAATGATGAAATCGCGAAATCTATCGAATAACAATCAAATAGAGGAGATATCTTAATTTGAAATTAAAATTTTCGATTCGATTATTTGATTCTGAAAAAATCTGAAACATTTCCCAAAAGCGACAATGAAAACAATAATGGGAATGGATGGAATGTTTCATGCGGATCGTTTTGGGTTCACAAATTTCATCAATCAAATCAGTTTTTTTTTTTTTTTTCTATTTTCTTCATCGATTATTTTTTCGAACCGACTGAAAATTTCAGTCCTCTTCTTCTCTCACACTCTTTTAATTGCTCTTTGTTTTTCATTAATTTTCATCAATATTTACTTCACGAGATCTCTTGGTCAACGCCTTTGACAAAATCAATATTTCTATCTGATGCGATTTGCGCTCGGTTGGTTCTTTTTTTTTTTTTTTTTTTGAATCCCTCTTCTATTATCATCGTGATTCTTTGGTTCGTTTCGAAAAACAAAAAAATTGATCAATCTCAAATTCGAGTCCTAAGGGAGAGAGAGAGGAGGGGGTGAATAGGATACTAGTGTGAAATGCATCTACTGAAAACGTTAAAGTGTAGAGAAAATCTCCAACAACATCATCAACATTGGACCAAAAAAAAAAAATCTCAAAAATATTTTCAGTTGTTTGATTGTTCTAAGCTCTCTGTCCACTTGTGATCAATGAATTCTAGCTCGAATCCAGATCGATATGGATTTCGATGAAAATAAATTTCACATCACAAATCTAGAATCAATATCGATGCTAATACTATCCATATGAAGAATACGGTACAAAGAATCGAATTTTTTCTGAAACCTTAGAAGAATTTCTAAAGAAAGAGAGAGAGAGAGAGAGAGAGAGAGAGAGAGAGGAGATTGTTTAATTTTAATCAAAAACCAATCAAAATTCAACGATTCTCTTCTCTTTGATTCGATTCTGTTCTGTTTTTTTTTATTTTCGTTATTTTTTTTTTTGACTTTTTTTCTCCTCCTAATTCAAAACATATTCTCCATCCTCTCTGGTGACATCTCTCTCTCTCTCTCTCTCATCTCGATGACAATGATGAATTGAAAGCGATCGAGATTACACCGATCGACAATGATTGAAATTCTTATCGTTGAAATTTTCAATTCAATCTCAATATGGATTACATTAGTTTTCTGTTTTTTGCTATTCTTTTTTTTTGAATAGTTTTGTAACAACAAAAAAAAAGCTTCGAGATGGAAGAGAATCCAATCGAGAGTTTCGAATCAAAGCGAATCAATTCAAATTTTGATAGAAAATTTGAATTGAAATTTTTCTTTTCCCCATTCATAAGCTTCATTTTTGTACCAAAAAAAAATATGCGATTGATTATTCATTTTGATTGAATGGAAGTTTTTTTGAATTTCAAATCTCAACCCTAGGTCCTGGGATAAAAGCTAGAAATTTTGAAATTTCGAGTTGCGAATCTCTCCTAGCGGAAGAGAGAGAGAAAGCCAAATGATTTGATTCAAATTAAAACTTTGTATTGAATTTTAATCGTAGAATGAAGAAAGGACATCTAGCTTTCTAGATCTAGTTCTAGGGGATGAAATTTTGCAACACAAACTCTCGACAGTGTTATATCAATAATTAAAATTTAACAATTAAAATTAGTGCGTTCTGTTATGAACGATGAGAAAGAGTTTTGGAAGAAAAAAAAAAATTTTCTCTTAATTAAATCAAATTTAGTTAATTTTCAAATTTTTTGAAATTTCTCATATTAAAATTTTGAAATAGAAAAAAAATTTCAACTTCAATTCTGGTTTTAGTTTTAGTCTACAAGAGAACCTAGAAGATTAGTGCAGTAAGATAGTGAGAGAGAATGTAGACTTGTTTCTATCAACGTTCAATTTTAGAAATCTCTAAGAAATTACCACTTATTGTGGTAGCAGTAATCAATGAAAGAATTCTGGAATGAATCAAATTTTAAGCTGTTCAAATAGTGAGGTTAGGTTAGGTGAAGTGAAGAAGCTTGCAAAGTAGCAAAGGTTAGGTTGGAATTGTTTCAATTCTTTCACACAACCATTCATCAATCTTTCATTTCAATCAAAGATGATCTGATTTGTTTGAATTGAATTCAAAGAAAAAAAAAAACAAAAAATTTCGTCTTCTTTTAATAAAAAAAAGAAAAAGGAATTTTTTTTTTTCGCCTCCAGCGTATTGTTGCTTCAAACAATCAGAAGCTTTTGTGAAGTGAATTCTTTTGAAACCAAATTCAATATGGATTAAAGAATTGAGAAGAGACAATTTTCCACTTGAAATAAGAAGAGAGACCGATTTGGAATGTAAATCAAATGTGAAAATAATTTCATAACAAAATTCCAAACACCCATGGGCCAAATGAAATCTAGAAAACTTTGGATCGCTCTATCTCGCAATCCTTTCATTTTTTTTGGATCACTAAAAGATCGAGAAAAAAAATTCTTAATTATTATTATTATTATTATTATTACATTCATTAGCTATCTAATTTTGAATGAGAGAAAATTTCTATCAAAGCTTAGTATAATTATTTTTGTTTTAAATCTATCTACGCCCCTTCAACTAATGCAAGGTTACCTTATCGACAAAGATAATCGCACACAGAAACTGAATGATCTGAGATTGATCTGAAGATCTGTTTCGTGCTGTGCAAAAGCTTCTCATTAATCTAGTTTTTCTGGTTCTAGGTCTCAAGTGAAATTTTCATGCAAATACAAAAATTATTGCCGTTTTATACCTCAAACGATTGCCCTCCTTGAACATCATTGCTAGAATCAATCACTTCGTAATCACTATGAAATGGTTATTGTTGTTTGAATTTTTCAAAATTATTGTAAAAAAAATGAGAAAGAGAGAGACAGAGAGATAAATAACAAAACGATTTTATGTTCCAGCTGTTGATATTCAATAGATTCTTTAGTATCGGAAAGAATCGGAATCGTTTTTCAAATAAATCGATGATTTATAGCCCAAATGGTCAATTATTATTGGATATTAAAAATAGGCAATATAGGAAAGAAAAAAAAACAGAGAACAAAGAAAAAAAAACAATAGCCATCTAACAAATAGATTCGGTGTTCGCTGTACCTAATCGAAAATCAAAATAAATAGAGCAATAATTCATCAATTGAATAGATCAAGATCACATCCGAATCGATAGAATCCAAGTGGAATTCAAATAAAATATTGAATAGAATAGAAAAAAAAGAGAGGAGGAAAATCTTTCCAAATAGCCAAACAAATGTTTGGAATGGTGGTTTTTAGAAATCTTTGTTTTTTTTTCTCTCTTCGTACAGTGAAAACATACACTTGAAACAATTGAAGCAGTGAAGTTTACCGCTATTCATTCAGACCGATATTCATTTTGATGAAAGATTTTTTTTTTTAGAGATAAAAAAAGTTCGAAATATATTCATTCACTTTGTTTTGATTCTTGGGAGCGAATATAGAGGAGATAAAAAAGAAAAATTCTCCGCTATCTTTCCGGAGATGTAGGTTATGGATCTAGCTTGCAAGTTTTTTTTTTTTGGTTTTTTTTTTGTTCCCAATTCTCTCGAAGCGCACTTAATTTGATGCTTGGAATTATCGAGAAAATAATCAACAAACTTTGATGATGTCGATGTTGATAGTATTGGTAATTATCAAGAAAATGAGCAAAAAAAAAAAAAAAAAAAAAGAAAACAAAATCCTTCAACTAGATCATTGATGAATGTTCAATAGTTGGAATATCTTTTTTTTTTTTTTTTTTTTTTTTTTTTTTTGAAACGAGTAAGGTTTGAGTCGGGTCCATCGGAAAAAAATACGGAACTAAAAAAAAGCTAGCATTAGTTTTTTTTCACTCTAGATATGTTTAAAAGTGTTCCTTCGAATCAATTCTAGATTTCCACTTCACAATGAATCGATTTGAATTTTGATGCGTTAATGTAATGTTTGCATTGATGACAACAAAGAGAGAGAGAGAGAGAGAGAGAGAGAGAGAGAGAGAGAGAGAGAGAGAGAGGGTGAGGAAGGAAATAAGACAACAAGATAAAAAACATTATATTTTGATTGATTCGAGTCCCAAGGAGAACCAGAAGAAAGAATCTTAAAAAGGGCAAGGGGAAAAAATCATCAAAATTATTTCTAAAGTGAATGAAAAACACAAAGAGAGAGATAGAAAGAGAGGAGAGAAATTAGCTAATAATATTCGATGATGGTAATCGGAAGTGATTACGAAAAGAAACAAAGTAGAAAAAAAAGAAAATTGTCGTCAAATAAGGTTGAAGAATCATCTCGAGAGAGAGAGAGAGAGAGAGAGAGAGAGAGAGAGAGAGAGAGATTGTTTCTTTCTCTCTCTCTTTTTCCTCTTGTTTGGACAAACAAACAAGCGAACAGACAAATGAATCAATGAATGAACGAGAACGGGAGTGAAAATAGAATGAATTCGATTTGGTAGAAATAAACAAACGTCGATGAACAAAAAAAAAAAAAAAAAAAGAAAACAAAGACAGTGAGAGAACGAAATCAAAACTAGGAATAAAAAATAAAAATCTAGGGTCTAGATTCTAGGAAAGAATCGATTCAATACGATTCGCTTCTCTTTCTTCTGGTTGTTTCCCTCTCTCTCTCTCTCTCTCTCTCTCTCTCTCTTTCTTCAAGCCTTGTTTTTTTTGTTTTTTTCTTTATTTTTCTCGATTTCAAATCAATCTATCTTATTTCATTTCTTAATGACAATGATGGCATTGATGATTGGTTAGCTTAGGTTAGGTAGCTTCTTATCTTTTCGATTCAAAATTATTAGCTTTCTCTCTCTCTCTCTCTGAGTGAGTGTGCAGAGTAGAGGAGGAGGGATGAGATGGATAGATTGATGAAAATATTAGCACTGTTCGAATTGTTCGTTTCAAGAGAGTATTACGTACAAAAATGATCCAATGACAAAATTATAGAATCAATAGATTTCAAATTAATTCTCGATTGATTTCGATTCCGATCCAAAAGTTTGATATGAAGCTTTTTTCTTCTCTCTCTCTCTCTCTCTCTCTCTCTCTCTCTCTCTCTGTCATCAATTCAAAGTTTTTCAAGAGAAGAGATTGTTTTTTGCGAACACAAAAAAACAAAAAAATACCGCCCTAAGACTCGAACAACAACAACAACAACGACAACGAAATGGAAGGAAGGGAGGGGAAGGGAAAATTGAGAAAACATTTCTCTCACAATTATTGCGGCTAGAAATGGAATAAAAAGAAAATTTCATTTCAATTTCATTCAGACTACGAGAAAAAAAAATAATTCTCAACAAATTTTAAAAAACAGACAGATTTCTAAAAAAAAAATTCTATTTGATTTTGATTTATTTTTTTTTGTGTTTTATTTATTCTATTTTTTTTTTTTTTTTTTTTTTGGAAATTTCAAATTCGAAAGCAATTATTTTTTTTTAACAATCAATTTCTGATTAAATTCTTATTCAATCATCATCGATCACCAGAATTTGATCTTTAAATTTGATTTTTAATGAAATTTAAATTAGTTTGTTAAATGTTAACTTCACTGCGAATAGCTTCCGTTTGGAATCCAATTTTCGGAACATTCGAAAATGGGGGGAAAAATCCATACAATCCATAAAATCCTCTTATTCGTTTCATCTAATCTATCTCAATAGAATCAATCAAAACATTTTTCTTTTTTTCAATAAGATTTTCGATTTGAACAGTTTCTAACCTGATTTGAATTAGGTTGGGTTAGCAGTTTGAAGTTTGAAATTTTTCTTGATTATTTTTTTTTCAAGTTTTCATTAGCAAGATTTTGACTCGGCTAACAATACCTTCAGGTATTGATTTGGAGTACGAATCAGTTTTCGAATCTAAGATTCGTAACTATCAAGAAATTGATTGTTAATCGATTCGAAAATGTGAACACCTCGCTAAACTAATCCTTTTTCTAAGCTCTGACTTTTTTTTTCTCTAAGCTCTATTCATCCAAACTATAATTAGTTTTACTAAGATCTTAGTGAATAGTTTTCTATCACAGATAGAGAGACAGAGAGAGAGAGAGAGAGAGAGAGAGAGAGAGAGAGAGAGAGAGAGAGAGAGAGAGAGAGAGAGAGAGAGAGAGAAAACAACAAAAAACAAACAAAGCTAATCTAATCTATGTTAATCACTTTAACAGCGACACTCTCAATGTTTGATTCGATCTGAAACAGATTGATGATTTCATTTCATTTCATTTTATTTTTTTTTTTTTGCTTCCAAACTAATTCAATCATAAACTAATTCGATGTTAGGTGTCATCATACTTGTTCATATGAAGGTGTGTATGTGTGTGTGAGTGGGTGGGTGTTTGTTTTTCGAAAAGATAAGCAAATATACAAGATAGAAAATGGAAAGAGTCAGAGATTCAAAAAAACAAAATCCAACCTTTTGGATTGAATTATATGGTCTGTTTCCAGTGTGGCCCTCAATCAACAACAAAATATTTCCAAGCTCATTTGTTTTTCTCTGATCGAACGTCAGAGAAAAAAAAAATCCTCAAAACATAGCCTAACTTCATCACCGACACACATTGATCTTTTCTTGTCCCCTTACCAAAAAAAAAAAAAAAAAAAAAAAAAATAGAAAGAAAAAAATTCATTAGTTTTCATCTCGTTTCATTCACAAGGCCCCAATCTAGACCAATCATCTAAATCTTGCGACAGATGAAATATGCTATTGGCTATCTTTTGAAAGCTATATCACAATGCAAGCAACTTCCGCTATTAGTTCCATTCAAATCGAGAAAAAAGAAAACTAAAAACGAAACAATCATAATGAGATCTCTCTCTCTCTCTCTCTGTGCTTTGTTTTCGAACAAAAAAAAAACAACTAGCATATAAAATATAAATTGAAAGCAAATCATCATATTTGTTTTCGCAAAACCTACTGAGATAACTTATGATTTAGCCAATACGAGAAAATGATGAAGATCAAACAAACAGAGACCGTCCACCACCACCATCACCATCATCATCATCGTTAGGTCCGGGCCCAAATCAAACTTTTCGGCCTTTCGGACAGTTTGAGACCAAAAAAAAAAACAAAAACAAAAACAAAAAAGAGAAGCAAAAACTTTCTTATCAGTTTGCAAAAGTCAATGTGGATATATAAGTTGAAAACAAAGTGTTTGGGGAAAAGATTTCTAACAAAAGCAAAAGAGAATCTTAATCATACAAGCAGCTCTAGCATAGGCTCAAGTAGCAGCTCTCGCAGTCTCAATCATTCAAATGGTAACTTTGAAAGATAGTTTTCAAATGAAGAAAATGAAAATTTTTTTTTTGTCTCTATCTTTTCATTTGTTTTTTTTTTTTTTTTTGCTAAAAATACAATCTCATTTGAGTCTAACAAGAGAAAATCATCATGTAAAATTGATGAATGTGATGTATGAAAGTATGAAAGATGGACGAATGATAATATTTGGAAGGCAATGAACAAGAACAAGAAAGGAAATGACCAAAACGGATCTTTTTTTTTCTTTTCAAACCAAACCAAAAAAAAAAAAAACAAATGGGAAAAAATTAGAATGAGAAGGAAGAAGGAGGAGGAGGAGAAAGTGTAACTTTTGAGTATTTTTGGTTGATTTGAATTTTTGGGATTTTTTTTTCGAATTTTTTCCCCCACCCTCTCGCATTCATTAGATCACGTCTAGTTCATTTGTTTTCTCTTCCATTGCCTAGATCTTTTTTTCTGGGCTCAAAGTTGCGCTTTCAAATTCGAGCTCTAAGTTAATGTTCATCGAATAAGTTTGTCAGTCGATGCTATGGCGATACTACGGTGCTAGATTGAATCTCTTAGATTAGCGATGATAAATTCGTATAGTTCGCAATCTTTCAATCGAACGAAAACGCAAAAAAAAAGTTTTACAAATTATTCTCAAATAGAGTAGATTATTTTGAAAAAAAACTGCATTCAATGATGCGATAGTTTTGATCTCAAACATCAAACTACCAGACTAGAATTGATGCCAAAATCTGTTTTTTTTTCACTCTTTCTCTTCACTTTTTTTTCTCTCCACTACAACCTTAGATTTGGATCCAACTAAATAGAATCTATTGGAACGGTACCAAATTACCCAATTGTCTGTTTTTAATGAAATTCTAATCATTTTAGTATTAATTTTAGCTGTTTTCATTGATTTCTATTGTCTAGCAAAAAAGATTAGATTCGAGACCTAAAGAAAAAATTTGGGTTTTAATTGAATAGAGTCTGGTCAAACATTTGTCATTGTTGAAAAGAAACGATTTAACTTTTCATCAAACAAAAATCAATCGATTAATCTATTGATTAGAAACAAAAAGATTGTTCGGATTTGAGAAGAGATTTCTCAAATCGAATTTCAATGAAATTTTGGATTGAAAGATTGAAAAAGAAAGACTCACTTTTTTTTCGTCAAGCTGATTCTTAGCTCGTAGAAAAGATTATGCCAAAAGTAAGATTTTTGAATCTTTTTTCTTGTTTGAAAATTTGAAACATAGAAAATATAACAAAATATTGAATTAAAAACCGAAATAAAATGAGCACCATTCACTTCACTCTAGGATTCATTTCAAAGTCCATCAAAATGATATGTTGAAATAGAAAGAGTGCTTGATAGGGACAAAGAGAGAGAGAGAGAGAGATTCTGGCATATGGATGAATAAATTTTTGAATAGATTTCGAAACAATCTATTCAGGATTATTATTATTATTATTATTATTATTATTATTATCAATTCAATTCGATTCCGATAAAAATCGAGATGAGGTTGGTGATGATGGTAGGGTTAGTTATGATGATGGATGGAATTTTGGGAAATTTCAATTCAATCGATGCAAAAAAAAACAAAGCAAAAAAATCCGAGCATCAATCAGCTAGTGATAGAGAGAGAGAGAGAGAGAGAGAGAGAGAGGCCTTAGATTTTAAATTTGAGAATCGATTCAAAGAGAATAAAATATGAGATCTCTGAGATCATCGAGAGATTGAAAGATTTATAATTTGATTTGAGACAATCTTTTCTCTGTTTGTCGAATGAAATGAAATGGAACACATTTAGAACAATACTAGAACACACACAAACACATTTCATTGAACACAAACGAATCAATAATCCAACATTTTGAAATTGAGATCCATTCACACTAAATCTCAATTTTTGGATTTAGTTTTTTAAAGAAATTATTATTATTATTATTATTATTATTTTTATTTTTCCATCCAAATTTCAAATTCAATTTGATTTAGTTGCGGTTTAGGTTACATCGTTGTGCCGCCAACAACAATAGAAGAGCGAGCTATTTATTTTTACTAAGGTTTTTTGTTTCCATCTTATTTGGCGCCCGATTCTTACGAATCGTAACGATTCGTTCTCGTAGAGTTCCAAATCAGCAAAAGTGTTCTATCGAGTAATCGAGATGTGATGTGATGTGATGTGATGAGGGTTTTTTTTTTGGTTTCGAACACTAATCTAGGATCCAAATCAAACCGATCTCTTTCTCGCTCTACATTTTTTTCGTTGTTATTCTTTCTTTGCTTCTCTTCGGTGATTCTCTACTTATCGTTTTGGTGAACGGATATTGAAAGCTAGCAGCATAAGATAGGTCCCTAGTTGAGCTGTATTCGTTGCGTAAGATTGGCTTCACATTCAATACTCTATTGTATGTTCGATATAGCCGGAAATCTATGGCGTTTGTACCACTTACAAATCTGATTCGAAATATTCTAGTGTTGAGATTTGAAAGAATCCAAACGAATCGAAACGAGATGAGAGAATCTTTTCAATTGTTGATGAATGCCGATAACAAATCAATTTTCTCTTTTTCGTTTGTTTTTTTTTCTATTTTTGTTATCAACGAATTATCTGGATTCAAATAGCCGGCTTCAATTGTTTGGAAGAAAAAAAAACTTAGACTAAATTTAAGAATTGGAACAACTTTTGAAAGCGCCAAAAAACAACAACATCGGAGAGAATCCTCTTCGATTTCTTCTTATTGAAGATTTCATCTCATTTTTTGTTTTTAATTTCTAGGTGAGAAAATAAAAAGAAGAAAAACTTTCAACCCAAATCAAATCGTATTGATCGTTCGATGGATGTAATGCAGTGAACTTATAAATTTAATGTCAAATGGCAGAGAGAAAAAGAGAGGTAAGCTAGAGCTATAGCTAAAGCTGGGTCTAAAAAAGATCAAAAGAAGATCATAAGCTTCAAAATAAGAGATTCGATAAAATCTTCAAAGAATCGATTCATATGGCTCTTCATATGGTACACTAAGACCTAGAAACAAAGATCGTTTCGAGCAAGATGCAAGAGAGAGAGAGAGAGAGAGAAGGTCAGAGAGAGAGAGAGAGAGAGGAAAAAAAATCAATTTTTCAATCGAATTCAGTAGAGAGTAGATTGAATGCAATGAATTTTTTTTTTTCGTTACTTTTTTTTTATTTTTTCATGGAATTCTATAAAAAAAATTTCTTCGAAATTCCGGAATCTTAGAGTCTAATGACAATGAATAAGAATAGCCTACTCTCTCTCTCGCTCTCTCTGGGTCCAATTCGATTGCGAACTTTTTTTCTCTCTCTCTCTCTCGACTTTCGAAAGATTTCAATCGAAATTATTATTTAATTTTTAATTTTATTAATAATTTTCTCCCCCCCCCACTCACAAACCCACCACTCTTCTTCTCTCTATTTCGCTTATTA
Source organism: Sarcoptes scabiei (assembly GCA_020844145.1). Taxonomy (NCBI): domain Eukaryota; kingdom Metazoa; phylum Arthropoda; class Arachnida; order Sarcoptiformes; family Sarcoptidae; genus Sarcoptes; species Sarcoptes scabiei. The sequence goes on from CP080487.1 coordinate 6,416,741, forward strand.
ATATTTTTCCTATTATTATTATTATTATTATCGATGATAAAATTGGAGAAAAATTATTTTTGTTACTTTGTTGTTTCTATCATTGTCGAATTTTCAATCCAACAAATAGCATCGTTCCGATTCTTTCACTGTTTCACTTTCAAAATTGGATCGAAAAAAAAAAAATTTTCTATCCCTAAAATTTTATTTTCAATTAAAAGAATTGTAGACAAGCAAAAGACTTAGAGAGAGAGAGAGAGAGAGAGAGAGAAAGAGAGACCATGGAACATAGACAATATTCGAAATCCATAATCATTTTGCTCGAGGCTATTTTTCTCCTCCACAATCTTTGTTCTCTCCTTTTTGACATTTTGATGTGCTCTATGACTCTTTCTTCATGGCACTTTTCGAATTCCATCTCTATAATAAGATCGATGCTGTCAGTTAGATACACACACACATACACACACACAAATATTACATTAATACAAACAAACAAACAAACAAACAAAAGTTCGAGAAGAAGAATTTTTCAATAATTTCATCGATCTATTTATTGATTGATTATTTCGTAATAATTAAAAATAACATTTGGAAACAAAAAGACAAAACAAAAATTAAAAAAAAAAAATTCTCATTTTGAAGCGAATCAAAAAATGTCATCGTACGGCTCTGAATTCAATTAGTTCACTGTTCACTAAACAACTGTTCATTCTGAATCAATTCTTTGAGAGTCAAAAAATAATTTGATTCAATGTGGAAAATTACAATAATTAATAATTCAAATAAAACAAATAAAATTATTTAATATTAGTAATCAGATTTGAGGCTTGAACGTAATCAAAATGGAGTGTTGTTGTTGCTGGGATCACATCGATTGTTTTTTTTTATTTTATTTTAATTGCTACACAAAAAAAAAATATTCGGAAGTCTAAATTTAGCAATCAGTAAAAGGAAAACCTAATGGAATGAGAATATGAGAATGAGGTTTTCTCAAATTTCGATCATTTTTGCCTCCATTAAACTAGGCCTAGCAGAGAGAGAGAGAGAGAGAGAGAGAGAGAGAGAGAATGGCATCAATGATTGCAAAACAAAAAACATCCATCTAGACTAAACTAGACTAAACAATCTAGTCAGATTGGGGGGATCCATTGAAATCTTGTTGCGAAACTTATCACAAACAAATTCAAAATCTAAACTAACATTGTAATTCTCATTCTTTAATCAAAAAAAAAAAAATTGTAACAAATTTGAAACAAACATATTCGTTGAGGAAAACAAACATATTCATACATATTCATTTTTAGAATGCAGAATCTATAGAAACCTACTCTTTTTTATTTTTTTTTTTTTTTGGTCAATAATTGAGTGTGGGAGGGGGGAAACAAAACTTCCGAGTGTCGAAGAAAATAAAACTGGAATCTCGATTGCGTAACATTAATTTGAACAAAACGTGAGAAAAAAAAAATGGCGAAATCAATTTTTTTCTCTCTCTCTCTCTTTTCACACTCAATTTTTGCTTGATTTCTACGATATTCTGGTCCCTATTTTTTTCAGTTCTTGTTCGCGAAGAATATTTGTCTTATCTACTTTGGAACAAAAATTTCATCCACAAATAAGAAACAAATGATTGTTTTGAGGTGTGTTTTAGTTTTTATTATTTCATTGATAGAAACAGCCAAACAAAAAAAAAAAAAAATACACTGATAATCCGATCCGATTAGTAAGGAAGGCTCGTCCAAAAAATCCTAGTTCCTTTCTAGTTCAGTTCTAAGTTTGAATCGGGTCCATTTGAATCAAAAAGATTTAGAAAGTATTTCGAAGAAGAAAAAGATGAAATTAATTTCATCTCTTTCTATGTCGAGATGTCCGTCCGAGAATCTTCTTAGAATTCGCCCCCGGATCAAATTAGATCGATTGCGAAATATTCACCGATAACAATGGCGTAGAGTTAGTTTTGGTTCGAATTTTTCACCTAGGTTTTTTTTTCGTTTTTGGTTTTGTTTTTCACTTATAGATTTCGAGAATAGAAAACAGCAACGAGACAAAAAAAAACGGTACCAAAAATCCATCAAAATGATCCAGATCAGTTGTGAAAAGAAAGTCGTATTGAAATGGAAGATTGATTCCACATCATTCCACAATGATGAATTGTATCGATCGATCTCGATTAACTCTTATCTAGATTCTTTTAGATTTCAAACTAAACCAAAAAAAAAAAGACCTAGATCTTAACCTAGATCGAATAGAATATTCAATCAAAAAGAAGATAGCCTCAAGCGATTCTCTAGATGATTAGAGAGAAGAATCGTATATTTTGATGATGATGATGCTGATATCGATATCGTAGATGATTGATCATCGATCAATCAAAATAAGTAGCAAAAAGATTGGAACTAATATTGAAATAAGGAAATTGTCTACATTCAGAAAAAAAAGAAAAAAAAAGATCCAGGTAAATTTTGTTGGTTTGATTATCATTTTTTTTCTCGTTCGTTTGTTCGTATTGCTTCTGTTTTGGTATCGAAAATCGATATCAGATTTCTATTAGCTTAAATCTCATTATCTCTACATCGAGATCTTTTTGTTGTTTTGTGTAAAACATCATCGTCTCTTATTTTTTCTTTCTCTCTCTCCTTCAATCTTTACAAAATTCATACACTAATGATTATGATGATGATGGTGATGGTGTAGATGATGATGGTGCAGATGATGGTGTAGATGATATTTTCTGCTCCATTCATTTTATCAAAATGATTGCCTTTCTCTATCTCTCTCTCTCTTCCTAACCTATGTTTATGATCGTCTCCAGTGTTTATAGAATTCGATGAGAATCTAACAAAAGAATTTCAAATAGAATAGAATAGATGTTTGTTTCACACTAAACTGTTTTCGATGGAATCCAATCAGGTGGATAAATATAATCGAATTTATTGCATTTGTTGCGATTCATTTGCGAATCGAATCGCGAGAGAGATTGTAGAAATTGTTTTCTTGTCTCTTAGTATATCGATGGTGCTCTGATAGAATTTAACAATAGAATAGAAAAGAAATTTTGTATCGAATCGAAAAAAATGGAAACCTAATCATTGATGCAAAACTTATTGATTTGATTTTTTTTTTTTTTTTGATAAACAAACAAAAATCAATGGTGTTTGATTGGAATAATAAAATCTGGAAGAGATCTGATTCTGGATTTTTCGAAACTCTTCGGGGACTTTTTTTTTTTTTGGTTTCGAATTGGGAAGAGACCAGTAGGTATGAAGTATCGACGACACCTCTTCTTCGAAACTCTCTCTCTCTCTCTCCCCCTGCTGAATGAATCAAAAACAAAGAATGCTAATTAGATCATTAATTTTTTCTCTTCTTCTTTTTTTATTCAATCAAATTTGATCTCTTTTTTTTGATCGGTATAGAATGGAATGAAATTTGATCAAATCTTAAACGTCAAAGATTGTGTTGAAAATCTTGTGTTTGTTTACTATTGTCATCGATCGATCCGATATGATTAATAGCATCTCGTTCATTTTTCGAAACCGTCAGAAAACAAACTATTGTTCATTGTTGTTGTTCGTTGTTGTTGAAGGATTAGGTTAGGTTAGGTTGATTGAAGAACCAAAATTGAATTCTTTTTTTTTTTTGTCAATCTTTTTCGGTAAAAAAAAACACAAAATGTCACCACTTTCTTTGTTATATTCCGGGTTTTGTGGTTACAAAAAAAAACATCGATTGTTAGACTTGAGATTGTTTTCTCTTTTCTTTACGATCAAAAAAAAATTGCTGCTGTTTGACATAACATCGCATATAATTAGTGATTGTATTAGATTGTTTTGTATTCGATTGTTAAGATCGAGTTGATTTTTTGCTTCCTCTCACTCTCTCACTCTCTCACTCTCTCTCTCTCTTATTCTTTTAGTTTTCAAAGTGAACTTTGGAATTTTTTTTACCCAAGATGATTGATTAATTTCTCTCTCTCTCTCTCTCTCTCTTTCAATAAGAATATCGTTTGACAATAATTTCAAGATTTTATCTATCGTTTCTAGACAATCAATCCACACACACACACACACACACACACACAGAGAGAGAGAGAGAGAGAGAGAGAGAGAGAGAGAGATAGACAGATAGAAAATTTTATTCGGCGCTTTTATCATAAGAGAGAGAGAGAGATTGAAGTGGATGTTTGAAATTAGAATTTGAAATTGAAAAATGAAAATTTTAAGTTCCAAAATTTACAACATCTAAAGTTAAGAGGACATATTTTGATGTAGCTTCAATGGTATCGAGATAAGAGTTTTGAATCAACAAAGAGTTGTTTTCAAATCTTCTACGTTCTAGGAAAAAACTAGCTGAACAATACCGATGCTAACATTAGAAGCGAATCTTAGATTCTTTTTTTTTTTCTTTTTTTACAACCGAACAAAAATGAAAATCTCAATACAAACAAGATTTTTACTGTTTGATTCAATCTCATATTTGTTAGGTTTAATACCTATTCAAAAAAAAAAAATCAAATTGTGAACCTATCGAAATAGAATCCGATCTCGAAAGATTTCCTTTTTTTCAAAGTGTTCCGTTTCGTTTCGTTAAGATTTCACTTGTTCGATTTTGTTTGAGATTTGTTAAAAAAATTTTCAATTGACGGTAAAAATGATTGGGTGTGGCAAATCGATTTTTTTTTCACACACACACACACACACACAAAATCCTAACGAACTTGTGTCGGATCATTGCAATGATTTCATTCCCTGTTAATTAACAGACAAAAATACATCACTGCCACCGCCCACTTCAGCTTGTTCTATCTTGTTGGTCCGAAAGCGAAATTTTCTCTCTCTCTCTCTCACATCGAATCTATGGAGTGCAATGAAATGAGTGAGGAAAAAAAAAAGAAAGAAAAAACCCAGAATCGAAAGCTTCCTAATCATCATTAATTACAGATTTAGCTCTTTTTTTTGGGCTCGCATACTATCGAAAAAAAACGAAAGAAAGAATACCAAAAAAAAAAACGGAAGACGAGAGAGAAAAAAAAATCTATAAAATTTACATCCATCAAGGTTCCGATCGGACCTAGAGCGCGCTATGTTCGATCTGGAAAATTCCAAAAAAAAAAAAAATCTCTCCGTCTCTATCTTTGTTTCACGCTCTCGTTATTTTTAATAGATTTGATTAGTATTCGGATCTGAAGTGAAAGTTTTTTTTTTGTTATTCGCAACCAAATTTGCTTATAATTAAGATTAATAATTGTTCACTAACGCAATCGAATGAAACAAACATTTTCAAATGGGGAGTTTTTTTTTTGTTTCATTTCGGCCCCACACACTCTCTCTCTCTAAATCTCTTCGCTTTCTCTCAATATCTTCGCTTTTCTTCTCTTCATTTCGAGCGTAAAAATGGAGAATGAAACAAGAAAAAAAAAAGAAAAACGTAATTCATCGAATTTGAATCTATCTATATATAAATAAAAAGAAAAAAAGAGTTTCATAATGACACAAACGGTATCCTTTTTTTTCTCTCTCTCTCTCTTTTTTTTTAGTCGAGAAACGCGCACAATTAATTAATCTAATTGAATTCATTTGTTTTCTACTTCAGCCACATTTTCTTTGCCCCGCTCTCTCTCTCTCTCTCTCTCTCTCTCTCTCTCTCTCTCTCTCTCTCTCTCTCTCTCTCTCTCTGGATCTCTACGATCCTACGATCTTTATTTTTTTTTTTGAATCTCAGATTCTTTATGGCATAAGAATGCAATTGTTTCGTTCATTGTCAACTAGATTGATGATCATTTTGGTCGATGATGGTGAAGGTGGTGGTGGTGATGTTGTTTGTGGAACAACAAGAACAAAAAGAATTACAAGCTAGAGGTGTAGATCTAGGTAGATTGTATTGTTACATTAAAGAATTCCATCTGATGGAACAGGTTCAAGATGAGAAGCGTCAGAGTGAGTGAGAGAGAGAGAGAGAGAGAGAGAGAGAGAGAGAGAGGTGATCCGAATCAATCACCGCTTGATTGAATCCAGACATTTTGCGCTACCAAAAATGAAAGGAAAAATGAAAAAAAAAAAAATATTTCAAAATTTCAAATTTCACTAATATTTTTTGATATAATTTCAAAATCTCACTCTGAACATTGAAGAATATATCAATATCTTTTGTAGGTTATGGAGTTCAAGTTAATCGAACACTTTCTGGTTAGAGCGGACAAGTTTTTCTCTCTCTCCCTCTCTCTCTCAGGGACAAATACCATCGATGATCGTATCAGATCGATTAAGATATCTCTCTTCGTATAGATTTCTTCTATTCAATTTTATTCTCTATCGCACTTTGATTTATTCTCTGGAATTCCAGCAGCGAATTCAAAAGAAGTAAAGAATTTGAAATTTCTTTTTTTTTTTTTTTTTTGGTTTTCATTCTCCTTTTTTTTAACTTTTTTTTCCTACCGGATCCAGAAGAATCTGTGCATGGAATGTGTACCTTTCTTTGTGGTACGGAAATTTCATCAAAGTTCTCGTTTAGCAGAGAGAGAGAGAGAGAAAATGCGATACTAATCGAGAAATGAAGAAATCAGAATTTGCATGAGTGCATAGTTCGATAATTACTTTGAGAACATCTTGACGAGCATAGCGAAAAAAAAACATCAAAAAAAATCCTAGCTAAAAACAAAAGAAGTTGGTAAAGATTTCAATGAGCGAAGAAAAACTCAAAAAAAAAGAGGACCAAAGGAAGAGGCATCGAAACCATCTTACAGGAAGGGACCTACGCAACCCCAAAAATAGGGTTCGTTGAAGAGAGAGAGAGAACGAAAAAAACCGATCGATCATTGACGATTTAGAACCGAAAACAAATAATAAAAATAATAATAAACAGTATGAATGATAATGACACCACTAGTGATCGAAGTGTTGGAGAAGAGAAGAGGACCGAAATTCTCTTCTTCCTTTTTTTCCATCTATCGAGAGAGTTTTTTTCGATTTCCTACCTTATATTTTTTTTTTTTGGATTTTTTCAAAATCCTCGATCGATAATCATTCAATCAATCTGTCTTGCTTTGTTTTTTCCCTCCCCTTCTAGTCCCCTGTCCCCCATTTCTTTCTCTCCTAGTCTTTTTCTAAGAAAACAACGATTGTATTGCTAAGGGATCTGGAGTTTCGAGGCTTAGAAAAAGTTTCGAAGTTTGAAAGAAGAAAGAGGTTGAGAGAACAAGAGAGAGAGATAGAGAGACAAAGGTACAAAGATACCGAGAAGGTACTTTTTTTTTGAATAAAGTAATAATAATTGTACTTTTTCTTTTTTTCTCGAGAGAAAAAAAAAGGTACAATGAATTACATTATAGATTGAAGATGGTGATCAAAAAATTTTGCTCTAAATCAAAGATCTAAACAAAATGAGAAATTTTTTAATCGGTCAATGGAATGATATTCTTGTCAAAATTATTCATTCGTTTGTTCATTCGTTCGTTCGTTCGTTTCCTAAGTTGTTTGTACGTTTGTTAGTAATTTATCGTTTAAAATCCATAATTGCTTGGTAACAAATATAAACTTATAAGTAAAATTAAAACAGATAAATAAACACAAAAATAAAAAATAAAAAATTAAATTGTTAATCTATTTGCAACATCTCTTAACGATAGACTATTAAGATAACAATGAAGGTTAGGTTAAACATTGAACCATTGAAGTAATCGACAATTGCTTGGAACATTGAAAATTACAACTATTCCATCGAACGAATCAATTCACCGTTCGATTCGATCGTTATAAGAGCCTGAAAAAAATAACAGAAAAAAAAACCTAAAGATAAGAATCTAAGCTTTGTGTGTATATATTTCTCGAGCTTCCTGTTCGAGCTTGAAGATCAGAAAGATTGTAGCGATAAGATAAGATCTCTTCACCTGTTTGTATCATCTCGATCTTGAATGTTGAATGTTAAATTTTAATTTCAAAAAAAAAAAAAAAAAAAAAGAGTACTGTTGTATATCTAAGTATCGTCAATCTTCAACATCATCGACAACAGCGTTGATCGAAAGAGAATAGCATCCGATCTCTTTACACAAGAATGATTCGATGTGGAATAATTAATTTTTTTTTCTTCATTTTTTTTTTTTTTTTTTTTTTGATGAAGAGGCGGATATTGTTTCAAAAGAGTGAGAGAGAGAGAGAGAGAGAGAGATTCTATAAAATTGATTGATTACATTGATTCCTTGATTCAATGTTGGTTGTTGATGATAATTCGAGTTGGTCGAGCTAGATGTTTATTTTGTTCTTCGCTCTCTCTCTCTCTCTCTCTCTCTCTCTCTCTCTCTGTTTGTGTTCTTTAAGCGATTTGAAAGTAAAAAAAAAAACAAAATTTCAATGATCTCAAGGAGATAATTTTTTTTTTGATTTGTTTTTTGGTTGATGTGGATTGAATTGATTTCGTACAAACCGCGCGAGCGAGCTAGAGAGAGAGAGAGAGAGAGAGAGAGAGAGAGAGAGAGAGAGGTGTTCGTAAGAATCTTTGGTGAAAAAAAAATCAAACATTTTAAAACATCAAATCAAAGCAAATCGGTTAGGTGAAGAAAGCAATGATATAATGGGATTTCTGAAACGATAGTTTCAGAAGAAGAGGAGAAGGAAGAAGAAGAAGAAAAAGAATTTCTCAATCTTTGGTGTTCGAAATTTTTTTTCTTTCCATCCATTGTTCTACTCTCGACCTTAATCTCATATTGCTACTGTTATTGTTGCTATCTTGAGATTATTTGATTGGAATTTTTTTTTTTTTTTGGTAAGTGAAACAATCAATTCTCTCTCTAACTCTCTCTCTCTCTCTCTCTCTTCGAAGCTCTAACTCAAAGTTTGTCTGTGTGTAGCGTTTTTTTCGTGTAGCATTCAAAGAATCATAATAGATTCAAAGAATACAATGAAGAAAAATTAAAATAAAAAGGAAAAGGAAGAAGAGAGAGAGAGAGAGAGAGAGAGAGAGAGGAAACAAAAACAATCAAATCAGATTAATTGATTCGAAAATTTTGTTGTTGTTGTTTTTTTTATTTTTTATTTTTCTTTTTGTCTAATAAATTAAAGTGCAACGAAAAAATCTATCTTTGTATTGGAATAAAATTGAATGAAAATGAAGATTTTGTTCGCGGTTCGATCGTGAAAAGAAGAAGAAGTGAAGAAGAAGAAGAGAAGCGAGAAAGAAAAGATGCAAATAGATTCTTCAATCAGATTGATTGCAAATATCTCGCCAGATTCGATGCAATCCAAAGGAAAAAAAAAAGAAAAAAGGTACAAAGGCTTGAAAAATATCTTTGCGATCGAAACAAAAAAAAAAATACACAACTTCGAAAGTGAGAGAGAGAGAGAGAGAGAGAGAAGAAAGGTAGAAAGAGGAAGAAGATAATGAAGACGATTACGACGAAGCACCTAAACTTGTTTATCTTTATTTGCTATTTTTTGATCCAATCCAACAACCAAAAACAACCAAAAGGAGAGAGTGAGAAATTTGTTTGAGAAAAAAAAAAAACAAATTAGAAACCAAATGGAGGAGAAAAAAAAATCTCCAAAATCAAAGAATCGACAAACGAACGAAATCGAAGTATTTAAATCGCCAAATTTATCGAAGAATTCGATCATTCAATTTGGTCTTGGTGAATCCAAATTTTCTTCTTCCTCTCTCTCTCTCTCTCTATCTCTTCCTACATTCTATTTTTTTCTTCGTTTCTTTTTGTTTTTGTTAGCATTCAAACTAAACGATCGCTAAAATAAAAACGAATCCGATCGAATTCGAATATTTAGATTTTTTTTTAATTTTCGTTTTTTTTCTATTGTTATTGTTGAAATCAAAGTGTCCCAAGCATCCAGAATGTCATCAATCAATCACCGATTTGGTACGATGTTATTTGTTTTATTCATCTCGTTTATAATGTTCGGTATGGATTCCTTAGCTTACGATTCGATTTGATTCGATTAGAAGATGATCATTAATTTATCTCTTTCTCTCTCTCTGACTTTCTGGTTCTGGTACGATACGATGACAACAAAAATTGCGTTATCGATCGATTGATTGTCAAAAAAAAAAAAAAAAAAAAATAGACAAAATCGATGGATTGAAAAAAGTTCCCGAATGTGATATTGAGAAACCGATTCGTAATTGTCTCAAAGCTGGCTTTCTTTTCGAACCAAATGGAAAAAAATTTGAAAAATTCCCAACGACCATGGAAGGATTGAATAAAGTTTGTAGTGATTTGAAAAGAGCCGAAGATTGTGCCGTCAATTTCATCGAACAATGTTCCGATTCCGATCACGAGCAAAAAGTTTTGGAGAGTATTCTTGCCGGAAATCAACGTGTCATGAAACGATTGTGTCGAATGGAGAAACGAAAGAAAGGTATGAAGAACATGAAAATGAAAATTTGATAAAATTTTAGAAAATGAAACAGAACAGAATTGAAGTCCGAGAAGAAATTGAAAGAAATCGATTAGATTTTGAAAAAAAAAAAATTCAATCCACAATTTCGATTTGATTCATTGATTTGATGCTCATTTTGATCTCATTCTGATTGCTACTCATTCATCTCATCTATCATTCACATTCGATTTTTTTTTCTCCCGCTTCCTCTCTTTCTTTCTCCAAAAAAAAAACCGAAACAGAATTGTTAGATAATGTTCAATGTGTTAACGCTGTCGTCGATGATACATACAATTGTATTGGTGATTATAGACAAATGGTCTATGCGGCAAACAAAATGGATGATAAAAACAAAATCTTAAGAGCTCTTTGCTGGTAGGTTATTGTTTTTTGAGCTTTTTTCGATGTTGTTGTTCGATCAAACAAAAATCTTGACTCAACTATTGAATGCAATTCGATTCATTTTGCATGCATTTCTCTTCTTTTCGCTAAATCATAGCAAAGTCCGTGAAATAGGACCTTGTGTCGGTAAAGCTATGAAAGCTAAAGGACCAGAGGTTTGTCCCGCAGCCAGCATCGAATATTTTAAGAAAATGCGAAAAAATTTGAAAGAAGAGATAACCTCGATTATTTGCGCCGATTTCGATAAAGATTCATGCAAAAATGTCGAAGTTCCAGCAATAACTGATGCCGAATATAAAGGTAAATCTTTGTACGGACCAATGAGACAGCTATATCAAAAAGTACTTGTTTAATAAATCATTACCGAATTTCTTCATAAATGGAAATAAAAAATTCATTTCAACTCAAATCGATGTTTTATTTTTGCAATTTTTTTGATTGTTATGATTTTTTGTCAAAATCATCGCTATCATTATCACTGGGAGATAGATCAGAGAGTAAAGGAATAGTTTTCTAGATGTTTGTGATTGAGGACTGTTTCGAAATCGATTAGATAGATATATTAGATATAATGAGAACGGTAATGTTCCCAAAGCAAAAGACCAATGACATATTCCTGTGCCACATATGGCTGTGATATAAGCCATCAGAAACATCGAATGACGATGAGCAGTATCGACACAAAGTTTAGGATTAGTCACTGACATCATTCGATAACCAGCTCTGGCGTATTCGTGCCGCATGTTCCAAGATAACGCATTAAAATGCGGAAACTGCCAAGAGTACAAAACTAAACCTAAAAGCAACGCTGATAAATCTTATCAGGGTGAAAAAATATGAATTGATTAGATGATTTGAATGAAAAAATTGATCAAGAATTCTACCTATTTGATTATTGATTGCTGTGAAACCCATCACAGGAGGTATAGCCCCAACGATTCCCCCTATCAAAGTGTTACTTATGTGTATCCGTTTCATGGGTGTATAAACTAAAGCATACAGCAGTAAATTGAATCCACCCAAGGCAGCCGTTAGTAAGTTGACATTCGAGGCCAATATCGTGAGGCCAGCAGTACCGCTTACTAACGCAAACGAGACAACATGCAATGGCGATATCGTACCCAGAACTAAAGGTCTTGCTTGAGTTCGACGCATTTGTGAGTCGAATGGGACTTCTAGATAGTGATTCCAAGAAGCTGCTGATCCGGAAGTCAAAGCTGTTCCAATCAAGGTCGATGATAAGAGGGTCCAATTCATACTGCTCTGATCCATACCCATGTAGAAACCAGATAACGTAGTCAGAACGACTAGACCTAAAATAAACAATCATTTAGAACAGAAGAATAATAAAAAGGAAGGTGAAAATACCTGTTAGTTTTAGTTTGGATAATTTTTGATAGTCCTTCATTAAAGTTTGAAATTTTATCGGTCTCACATCTTTCCATTGATCCTCACACGACACATATTGGTCAACATTTTCGATAGATTTGAGATCATTCAAAAAATTTAAATCTTTTGAAAGCTCTTTGAATTGCTTTTCATCTAGTTCAACGATTGAAGTCAATGGCTTCTCGACAGTATTGCATTGTTCGGAATCAATTGTTTTGACCTTGGATTTGATGGAAAATTTTTTTGCCGAATTATGAAATGATGTCGCATTAATTTTGGTTGGATTCAAAATGATCAAATTTCTATAGCGAATTAATGATTCTATCGAGGACCAATAAAGATTGTGATGAATATTGGTGGAATTTATCACTTTATTCCTTATCAATAAATAATTGAAACAATATGATTTTGAAAAAAATTTATGCATTCTCAATTGTCTATTTTGTAATCGTATTTAATAAATAACAAATAAAATAAATGAGGCAGATATAATTATTTGAAGATAAAAACGACACTTAATAAAGATTAAGACATCTTAGATTTGGAGAATTGAGATTGGAATAATTCCTTTTTTTTGCGGAATTTCAAAATCACCAAAAAAAAAACAGAAGACCTGCGAACATCATCTGAATGTCACTATTTCAACATTTCTCCAATTGAGGAGTTTATTTAGGCTGCTGTTTAGGCAGCCGATCAGCAGAAAAAAAATTGACATACCAATAATAGGTGTATCATAGGTGTGTTTGTTTTGATTATTTTTTTCGCTGATTCAGATGAATCATCATCGGCATTTTGTATAATATTTTGTAGACAATTTAATTCTTTTGAATTTGATATTAATAAGTGTATCATTTTGATCAGAAAGAAATCCATTCTGATCCATTTAAGAGTTTGATATTGTATTTTAGCATCCAAATCTTTAATCCATATCGATTGGAATTTTTTTTTCAAATTTAGCTAGCTCAAAAAAAAATGCCTCCGTATCATTCGAAATTATCTTTCGATAGATTAGTCGGTAACATGGCTCTTTTGCCGTTTCGAACCAAATTTCGTGGGCCAATTCAATCGTATCAAATGAACGGCAGCTCAACACCTGCAAACGGTGATCAGCAGCTTGATATCATCGATGAGACTTTATTCTATTTCAAATCCAATGTATTCTACAAGAATTTCAAAATTGAATCAAGTTCAGATCGAGTCCTCATCTATTTGACTCTTTACATAATTGAATGTCTGAAAAAATTACAACGATTAAACACCAAAGAACAAGCTCTAGCAGAAATGCATAATCTAGCTATTTCGCGTTTCGATCTGCCAGGTAAATTTTGAGTTAATTGTCGAAAAACTTAATAAATCACTTCATTATGACTAGGTGATCCTGGATTCCCATTGAACACAGTTTACGCCAAACCTGCCACTTGTGAAGAACAAGATTTAATGCGTCAATATCTTTTGCAATTGAGACAAGAATGTGGGCTTCGATTGACTGAAAAAGTTTTCGAAAACTCCAACGGAAGACCATCGAAATGGTGGCTTTGTTTTGCGAAGCGAAAATTCATGGATATTTCGTTATCTGGAGCTGGCAAATAATCATTTTTTTTGCAAGAACCGATCAAACAGAAATTCATGAATCATCATTATCATCCGTGACAGGCTACAAGACGACACATATGGAAGTTGCATTGTAATTCTATCTATGATAGTTTTTTCTAAGGCAAGCTATTAGCGATTTACAAACGTTTTACAATTTATTTATCAAAAAAAAAAGTATATGAAACAATATAAACAATTTAATTTAACCAATCAAAAGAGGTGATGAAAATGAAAAGCTTCAATCATCTCAGACAAGAATGTTGCCAAAATTTTATGGTTCTAAATTGTTCGGGAAGTTTGAGAACTGACAGAACAGTCTCTTCAACTGGCGAGTTGATTTTGATCTGTCGAATATGAGTATCTCTACCATTTTGATGATTGGCCAGAACCGCTATTTGGATGAGGAAAGCTCGAATCGGACGATCGTTGGCATCTCTCAACGGTATCGTTTCCCAACCGCTAGGCTCATTCATCTCGACGAATGCTACTTCATGGATATCATGAAAATGATTACCAGCTCGAACTGAGATCCTATTGGGCGTATAACTTTCGTCCATTTTGAAATCGACAAAAATTTTAATCTCACATACGGTAGTTTTTCTACGAAACTGTATGTTCACCAAATGTGGTTGAATACCATCAGATTGCCAATAGGTATCTTGACAATTATCGCGTAATTGCTCCACACCGAAACCATGCTTACATGATGAGAGAGACCAAACTGCTTGCGAGCCGATTTCACGAACAACAGATTTTGTTTTTCGAAGATCTTGATCATCATTCACCATCATAGAGCGATAGGTTTTCATCGATCCTCTCGTATTGTATCGTTTTTGTTGATCAAATTCACTCTCTTTAGAATCTTCCGAAGGTGGTGATGAAAAGCTCATCGTTGTAAATTTTTTTATCAAAAATCAAAAAAAAAAAAAAGATAAAATCAAATCAAAATTTCTTCGATGATTGACCTATGAACTCTCTATTTCGCTCTCTCTCTCTTCGAAAATTTTCAATGATCAAACTCTAACACAATCATATTTGAGTTCGACAAGACGTTCAAAAATGACGAATCAATTTCATATGATTGAAGTTGGTGTGTCTCTAAGAGACAACAGCCAAATCAAAAGCAAAACAAATTTCGCTTTTTGCTTGTTACTTTTCTGGTCTCGATGATTGATTGATTGATGAAGAAAATATGATCAATTAATTAATCATAGGTGATCATTTTTTTTTCTCGAATAAGAATCAATCACTAATTGTTTATGAATTAATCTCAGTCTAATCTCACCGATGAAGTGAAGCAAATATTTTGATGATTCAAAATCAAAATTGCCAATCAATTTTTTTTTTACATTTAAATTTGATTAAATTTTTTTTTCTATTCTGCAACCAAATTTCATTCGTTCAATAATTAACAATTGGATTGGTTTCAATGTTACCACCGTTTTTTTTTCTCATTTCTCGACCATCGATGCCTTTGCTCAACGAATACAATTCGTAAGTTTTCATCTAACTTATCAATAATTTCAAATAAGTGTTTTGTTTCCTTTCGTTTCGATTAGGTCTAAATTTTTTCAGATTTGAATCAAAATCTATTTGCTAGGCTATTTCTCTCTCTCTCTCTCTCTCTCTTCATAACTCTCAAATCATTGATCCATATCAGCAGTGTTCCTGTTTTTGATTGTATCTAGAGAGGAAAAAAAAAATCTCACCAATATGTTGTCAGCTGATGAAGCTGATAATGATGAAGTTGAAAAAGACTCGAAATTATCACCATCGTTTAGCGTCGAAAATGTTCAACAATTTTCAAATGAAATCAAAAATTTCGATCACACAAAAAATCAAAATGGTGGCATAAATTTTGAAACAAAAAATGATAAAATGTTTCAAAAAGATTCCGTCACTAATAATTGTAATAGCAGAAATAATAAACGATTCATTGGCACGAAATCATTGTATCAAGCTCAAAGAAGTAAATCAAAATCTTCTTCAGAGCCAATCAAACCGAATGTTTCGATTGTGATCGATAAAAATATTGAAGAATGGTCAGTCGAAGATGTCGCCGATTGGTTAGAGGCGAATAGTTTCGGTGAATATGTTCAATTGTTTTGTGATCAACATCGGATCGATGGTCAAGTCTTGATCAATTTGACCGTTGAAGATTTAAAATCTGAGCCTTTGAAGTTATCAATTCTTGGCGATATCAAACGATTTTGTTTGGCTTTTGATCATCTAAGATCATTGCAAGAGAAGCACACAAATCAAAAGCAATACAATCTCTTTGCGAATAATCCGTTATCATCAACGACTAACACAGTCTCTACTGTTCTCGCTAGTAATCGTCAGAATTTTCAAACTACCAAAACTTTTGCATCCTCTTCGTTACCTCCTCAAAGGCATACAAACTTTCAATCGATTCCAAAGCAATCGAACATCGGTAACAATCCTCGAGCTGTAAAAAACGATCAATTTATTAAACAAAATTATCAAGATAATGATAATGGCGAGAGCGATTGTTCCTTCAGTTCTGATATTGTTGAAAATTTCAATGAGCATAGAAATTCAAGCAAAAATTTTAATCAATCTCTATTGGAAAAAAATTCTGATCGATCAAAATCTAACTCATCTTCTTCAATCTCTTCTTTCTCTTCAACTGATTCAATTTATTCCCAAAATGATTGCTTAGAAAGTGATCGTAGTATGAGCGATGATGATGAGCATCCATTAATTGATCCAAAAAATTTCGATAACAACAAATTATCCGGCCAACGAATGCATCGTATTCAAGCTAGAATTGTACCGAAAATGACTAGCGGTCAGGATCTGGCTCAATTGATCCACGATAATTATTCATATCGGATTTCGGATAATTCGAGATTTTCAAAAAGCTCATCGAAAATTCTGTCCACGAAAGACAGACAACAAACAAAAGTGATAAAACATGGTGCGAAAATTCCTCAAATGAAACTGATATCGAATTACGAGGTCTATAATGGCAACAGCAATGGCAATGTTGATCGATCACATAATTCAAACAATCGAAATAAGAATCTTTATCGTCAAAAATCTCGCTACCATCATCATCATCATCATCATCGAAAAAATGAATTTAAGCCAGAGGCTTGGAAAGCTATCGTTGCTTTGGTTTATTTTTTCTCGGCCACTTGGATTACTGCAATCGTTATGGTCATTGTTCATGATCGTGTCCCAGATATGGCTACTTATCCTCCACTTCCAGATATTATTCTAGATAATTTACCTCTAATTCCTTGGGCTTTCTCGATGGCCGAAACATGTGGTGTGATATTGTTCACAATGTGGTCGATCATTTTGATCTTTCACAAGCATAGGTTAGTGTGACAAACAGATGACGATTTGGACAATCAATTAAAATGTAAATTTTGTTCATTTCTTCTTTCGAAAGATTCATTCTACTACGCCGAATGTTCTCGTTGTTTGGTTCTGTCTTTTTGATTCGTTGTTTCACAATGGTGATCACTTCTCTTTCCGTTCCTGGTAAACATCTCGAATGCAAAGCTAGGGTAAGCTTATCTATTGATGATATCGATGTCGTTTGTAAACCTCATCACCTCATTCTTTGACTCCATCAGCCTTATGGAACTTGGTCAGAACGTATTCATCAAGCTTATTTAATATGGCAAGGAGGTGGGATGGCGATCAAAGGCGTACGAACTTGTGGCGATTATATGTTCAGCGGTCATACTGTTGTTCTAACAATGTTGAATTTCTTCATCACCGAGTGTATGTTTGACCAGATTTCAGCGTTTTCTCTTTCTAATTGTAATTTTTATATTCTCGATACAGATACGCCTACAGGACTCTATCTTATTCATACAATGTCTTGGGTTTTGAATTTGTTTGGAGTATTCTTCATTCTAGCAGCCCATGAACATTATTCTATCGATGTTTTTATTGCATTTTACATTTCAACACGTTTGTTTCTCTACTATCATACGTTAGCTAACAATCGTGCTCTATACCAAAGTGATCGACATCGTACAAGAATTTGGTTCCCATTGTTTTCGTTTTTCGAATCAGGCGTCTCTGGTATCGTTCCGAATGAATATGAAATGCCTTTTCGCAAGACCAAA
Organism: Sarcoptes scabiei; assembly: GCA_020844145.1. Lineage (NCBI taxonomy): Eukaryota > Metazoa > Arthropoda > Arachnida > Sarcoptiformes > Sarcoptidae > Sarcoptes > Sarcoptes scabiei. The sequence goes on from CP080487.1 coordinate 6,434,592, forward strand.
GATCGTCTTCTAAATCATTTAGCAGAGAAAATAGTCCGAATACAATTGATTCGTATGCTATTCGATAGTGAATATCTTTTCGATCAAGAATCTGATCAACGTAACACTTTTCAATCGAATCAAGATACGAAACAATTGATGAATTCAAATCATATTGCAATGATCAATTCTATATCATCATCGATCGTAACCTCAACATCAACTACGGCAGCAGATTATTCAAACTCTACATCAAAATTAAAAGTTCAATAAACAAAATCGAGTTAATCGAGATTTGTGATCATCATATCATTATTTTGTTAAATTTGTTTTCATTTCAAAAAAAAAAAAAAAGAAAAATATTTTTAATTCTGTTTTATTAAGTATTTCATATAAAAAGATTATTAAATTTTCTAATTTACAATCATAGAGCTTTGGATTGAATTTGATTCGAAAATTGTTTCCATTCGATGCTTTTATCAGTCCACAAAAGAATTTGAGTATCGTAGTGAATTCATTTCTGGAAAGATCTAAAAGTTCGATAATTTATAAATTTTGAATATTCACACCATTTTCAGCATCTATGTGTTCGAATTCTTCATCCGAGAGTAGCATTGGCTTAGAGAAGAAGATCAGACAAAAAACAAATATTAAACATTTGAATATATTGATTGAATTGTAGATCAATCAGTAAAGAAAGTTGGATAGGAAAGAAATTTCATTTTTTTTTAATTAGATTGAATCCATTGGAATTAATTAGAGAATTTGAATTGTTAATTTAGAGAGAAAATCTCCCAGAGCAAAATTATATCCAAAAGAAAATCAACAGAACAAAGAGAGAGAGAGAGAAAAAATATACAAATTCAAATTGAATTTGAAATTGAGATTTAAATTTCTTCATACAAATCATTGAAGATATATTCTGAGAATCAAACGTTTAAAAATTTACAATCGAGAACGAAAAATAAAAAAAAGAGAAAACAAAGACATTTAGAATGAAATATGCACATAAATTATTGAATTCAATAAAAATTTTGATCTAGGATTTCCGAATTTTGTTTCCGGTTTTTATTTCATAATTTCAAATATCAAAATAGAATTTAATAATAATAATAATTATTATTATTGCGCTTCGATTCGAAACAAAAAAAAAAAAAACAAATCAAACTTCTGTTATCGGTGATGATAGGTTAGCTTCAACATCGACATTATTATTATTGATTGTATTTGGATTGTTATTGTTGTTGTTGCTGTTAGGATTGTTCGGATTGGAATTCGGATGATTGCTTGGCATCATCATCATCGCCGACGATGATGATAACAACATCGGATTGTGATGATATGATTGCGATGGAGATACGAATGGCAACGATCCTAGCGTACCGCTTGATGATGTTGTCATTGTGGTCGAGACTGACGAGTGACTTGGTATCACTCGAACTCTTCGTGGCAACGTACCTGCATAGATTTGTGATTGATTAGATGAGGTGGGACCGATCAATGTCCCATACGATAACGTTTGAATGTTCGGAAAGTTTGCGCTCTGCATCGATACGTTCGGTTGCCCAATCATCGGGCCTAGATTTCCTCCGCCGGCGGCTATCAACAAACCATAGGGCAGAGGCTGCTGAGATATTGATTGATGATGGCTAGAGATGCCATTAATCATCTGATCGATCGAAGTAGGATGATGTGTAGGAGCAGGTGGTGGTGGTGGTGGTTGTGTTTGTGGTGATTGAATGAAATTCTCCATGAAAGTAGTCTCATAATCATTGGTCGATAAAGATTGATATGGTAGAGACATCAAATTGGATGGATGTGTTGTGGTCATGAATTGATATGAATCAATTGGATCAAGACTTGTTAAAGGCATATAGCTGAGCTGTTTATTAGCTTCATCTGTGATTCGATTATTATTCGCACCGAATGATTGTTGATGCTGTTCCGTACAGAATCATTCATAATCGATTCGTATTTGTTTGAGTTTGTTATAGAATCAAAGATCAAAGTGAAGAAGGTTAATTGAAGTGAAGAAGATCGAGAAGAATAAATGGATAGAGAAGAGAAAAAATAGAAGAGAAAACAAACAGAACGAAAGAAGAAGGTTAGATCAAAGAGAGTAGATTGAAAAGTTTCGAAAGAAAACAAAAATTTAGGTCGAAAGTTCCGATTTATCGTTCAATAAATAGATCGGTTAATTGCATCAAAATAGATCACCGATAAACTTACCGTATAGATATTTGGCGAAACCATCGATGTGGAATCACCTCTCCAAGTGACATGTTTACTTCCACCATTCATCAGCAACGGTGGTGTTGGGGTGTAGATATTTCCAGCACGTGAACAAGCTCCATTATCGGTGCAAGTGGAATTCGAAGAATTCGAACAAACATTGAGCGGATATTTCTCTCGATCATCGTTGATTATCACATCGAGATTCTTTCCGATCAATTTCTCTGCCGAACAGATAGAATAGAATTGGGAGGAAAAAAAAACAAATTGATTAATCGAATCGAATCAAATCGGATCAAATCGATTGAGATTGGAACAGATTGTGAAAAGAGAAGGTAAGAGAAGAGAAGTGAAGAGAAGAGTTAAAGTTTCGCGTGCATTTTTTTTTTTTTTGAACAATCAAAAATGGATTTGGAACAAACGAAAAAAAAAACAAAACGAAAATTCAAACAAAACGGAAACGAAAAGATTCGAATCAAAGCAAACGTATTAGAAATTATTTTTTGTATCATTAGATTGCCTAGATCCTAGATCTTAGGATCTCTAGACTACCAAAACCATCGAACAAACACAACATCACAATGGGTTTGATTTGTGAGAGAGAGAGAGAGAGAGAGAGAAAAAAATTTACCATTAGTAGAGTTCGATGTACTCGAAGAGAGATCCGACGAAAGTATTGTACTGTTAGCTGTCGTTGCTGTCGTATGCGATGATCCATTCGATCCATTTGAGCTATTGGCGCAATTCGAATTATTTAGACTATCATTTTGTTCGTTGATTGTCGATGAATAATTTTTTTTATTCTCATCAACATCATCATCATCATCATCATCTATGAAGTGATGCAGATTTTAATTGAGAGAAAAAAGATATTTATGAATCGAAAAGATTTATCAAAAAAAAAAAAAATGAAAAAAAATATTCCATCATAGAGCTAAAGCTAATTAAGAGAAATGTCTCAATTGGAAGCGAAAAAAAAATTGGTGGATTTTTTTTTCTCTTTCTTTATCGTATCGTTTCAATCAGAGAAGAAACAAAAAAAAACTAATTAAATCTAATCTAATTAGTTTCTTCTCTCTATACTACCTTAATTTGGAATCCGAAGAAGTTGAAAATCGTTTGGAATTTTTTTTTCTTCGGTTTCGGATTAAATGAAATTCTTTTGCGACACAGAGAATCTCTCTCTCTCTCTCTCTCTCTCTCTCTCTCTCTCTCTCTCTAAATTCTCTAGGTTCTTTCTGTGCTCAATATCTGATGAGAAAAAAAAAACATAGACTTTTTTCTTAAACAGAGGAAGAGAGATCTTCCAAAAAAAAAAATTATCTAGGTCCTAGATTCTTAGGTTCGAATCAAAGAAAGAAAACTATAGAAAGAGAAATAAAGAAAGAAAGAGAGAGAGAGAGAGAGAGAGAGATAAACAAACAACAATTTGATTGTTCGATTGACTTTAATTACATCGAACAACAGCAACAAATATTATCGAGAACAAAAACGGAAGTTGAAATGAATAATAATATCAAAAGTAGAGAAAGAAATCGTAAAGAATAGCCAGACTTTCTCTTTCTCTCTCTCACTAGGTCTGTCTGTGTTTCTTATCTTGGATTCTGTTCGAAAAAACGCACACAAAAATTCTCTGCAGTATTTATAGCAAAAAAAAAAAAAAAAAAAAAAGTTTGACTCTTGAAGTTGTGCGGAATAGAAAAATGTTTTTCCAAAAAAAAAAAAAAAAAAAAAAAAAAAAATAAAAGAGAACAAAATTCTACAATGATTGTTTTCTCTCGATGTGATGATCAATCAATGTATACTCACTCATTTTTAATGACAAAATGATTCACAACAATATCAACAACAACCAGAATAAGAACAACAACAACCAGAATAAGAAGACTAAGAATAATAATCGAATCAAAAGAATCTCGATTCTTGATTCTTCATACAATCGCCTCCTCTCATCTCTTCCCCCCCTCCCCATAAAATATTGGGAAAGATTTATTGTTAGAAGAATTTTGTTTTTGTTTTCTCTCTCTCTCTCTCTCTCTTTCTCTCTCTCTCTCTCTCGACGAAAGGAATCAATAGTTTTTTTTCATATATTCCATCTCCCAAATGAGAAATCAGAATTTTCGTTTTCTTTTCTTTTTTTTTTTTTTTTTTCTCCTTTCATTTTGAATTGGATTGGATCCATTCGGGAAGAAAAATGAGCAAATAAACTATGATTACAATGATATACTTACACTCTCACACATCAACACCACTCCCACACAGTAACTTGAAGTTATTTTAACACCGAGACAATTGAGTTCGGAAAACTGTCTTCTCTCTGTCGTCTTGGAACAATGACGATTTCGTAGATTAAATGTTTCTCAGGAAGCTAAAAAAAAAAAAAGATATCTGTACCAATACCGACACACCTACATTTGTAATCGTAGAGGAGAAAAAAAAAAGAGACCAAAGTAGAGTATAATTATCTTTCGAACTTGGCCAGTAATCATTCAGACTCATTAGATTCGTTTCCAATCTAACTTTTCAATAAAATGGGTGTGCCCTTGCCCTTCTTCTCTCTTTGTTGTCAACTCTCACTCTCTCTCTCTCTTTTTCAGTCCATTTGAGAAGAGAACAAAGAAGAAAAAGCAAAAAAAAAAAAAAATAGTTCTGTTTGTTCGTTTCATGTCTCTTTCACTCTTTCCCTGTGAAAATTATCCTAGATTAACCGAAAGAGTTAAAGGCACATAACAGAGACACAGAGAGAGAGAGAGAGAGAAAGAAAATGTTAATCAAGTTCTAAATGATGGCTAAAACTAGTTAGAAATGCGATTGCTTATGATAGTTTTATTTTACGATGTGATGGAATGAAAAAATCATGTTAAAGAAAAATAACAGATCTAGACATAGAGACCTAGGCATAGTAAGAGTGAAAAAGAGAGAGAGAGAGAGAAAGATGAATTGGATCAAGAATGGATTGTGAAAATACACAGAAGCAAAGAGAGAAAAGCAGAGAAGCGAAACACAAGCAATAATCATAATGAAATAAACTAATTAACCAGAAAAGAGAAAGAGAGAGAGAGAGAGAGTGAGTGAGAATGACATCTATTCCATTTGGAACATTCTCAAATTTATGTATGTCTCTCTCTCTCTCTCTCTCTCTCTCTCTCTCTCTCTCTCTCTCTCTCTGTGAGTGTATGTTTCGGGGTCTATCTATCTCTCTATTCTAATCCGGATCTTCTCGGATTCTCTAGATCTGTCTTTGCTACCGTTTTTTTTCCCATCTTTCTTTCTCTCTCTTCTCAATATCTCGTCACCAATGATAAATGAATGGATGAAAAGATTCTCGAAAATCTATGTTACACTGATAGAAGAAGAAGAAGAAAAAAGTTTTCCGTAGCCTCTTTTTTTCCTCCTCTTCTTCTCTCCTTTTCCTCTTCTTCTTCTTCTTCATTTCGATGGACATTTGGTGAATTATTGTTGTTAATCTACCGTTTCGAATAAAATTCTCGATGATAATTTTAATGTTAGCGTCTACAGTGATATGAAAAGAGTTTGGAAAAAAAAAGTTTTACGTTTCCACAAAATAAAGCTTTAGAACAATTATGATTTCAAAAAAAAAAAAAAAAAAAAAGGAAAAGGAAAAAGACAAACTTTGTAATTGTCTCGATTCTATAGCCCAAATAGAGAGAGAGAAAGAGAGAGTGAGTGACAGAGATGAAACTTTTTAGTTTTCATTTTCAAACTGAATCCAAATCAAACAATATCAATCTGAATCATTTTGAATAATTTAGATTTCAGAAAAATATTTCCATAGTTTTTTTTTTGTTCCAGAAATTCAATTGTACTTAACTGGACTAACTTTTCTCTTCTAGTTTTTCTCTCGATGTGAGAATGACAATTAAATGAAGATGAAGAAGATTAACGATGAAAATATGAAACAAATATCCAAATATGGTTTAGAATAGCAATGAAGTCTTATTTGTTTTTCAATCAAATAAGAATTCATTAAAAATTTTTGATCCAATCACTTTGCTTCTAAGAATTATTGTTGCTAAATTTTAATTTGTTTTTTTTTATTAAATTTTTTTTTTCAATCCGAATTGATTTTCTCATCAATTGCAAAAAAAAATATTTTGAATCAACGTTTGAAAACTCTATAACTAATTGTTGCAATTTTAAGTTTTGATTGCGAAGATTTAATTGAAGAAAAAAATTTTACCGTTTAAATAATTATAAAATCTCATCAAATTAATGAGATTACTCCTGTAATAGAGCAATGAGAGAGAGAGAGCAGAGACAAACTAATAGTATGGATCATTCGCGGTTCATTACACTATACAGAACCTAGGATCCAAATCGATTAGCTAGCAATGTAATACTATTGTTAAAGTGCGATTGCAAATTTTTTAGCAAAAAAAAAAAAAAAAAAAAAAAAGATTAAAATAATCCATTTGGTTAGATTCAGTTGAAAGCACAAAGATTGATTAGATAGAGAATCGATTATTAATTAATTAAATGAGAGAATTTAAACGACAGAAACGAACTCAAAGAATAGGCTCACCTTTGTTGTTTGGTACTCGTTTCGTTGAGATTCTTTTCGTTGCAGCAGAAGAACGTAGCATAGGTTTCATTGTTCTCCATCGTACCAATAGAACGATAATGAATGCAATCAAAACAATACCGGTAACGATTGCAATTAATACTATTAGAACTGGATTGAAATTTAATTGCCAAACATTGCCTAAACGATTTTGTATCGAGAAAATTTGAGAATAATCCGAATCAATACTAATGAATGAATTATAATCTTGAATAATTATGTCGCTAACCTTTTGCAAGTCGATTCATTGATTCGGGCATCGCTAATGTGAATGCGGTCAATGCGATACCTTTGCTACGGCCTTTAGCATTTGAAGCGTAGATCACAAACAGATAGGTATGAGCAGGTTGCAATTGATTTAGATGAAAATTTGGCGTCGTTGAAGTTATATTAGCTCTTAGAGAGGAGCTACGTTCAGTTGTATCGTAGATTTCGAGAAGAAAATGTTGTTTCAATCCACCATCATAGCCTTCATCACAATCGACACGGATTGAATCTTCGGTTATGTTGAAAACGGAACAATTTCGGACCGGATCTGGTGCACCGGCGGCAACGATCGAATACACGCACGGTTGTGTCTGTACTCCGACAGTGTTACGGCCCCAACAATAAATGGTACCATAATCGAATTCGGTGTGTGGAGTATAGAAACCGATACTGGTCTGTGGGCCATTTGGTTCGTATTTCAATGTCGCAGTTTCACGACGAGGTTCTCCACCGGTACCATTATATGACCAATAGAATTCCACTTCAGGCGGATCGGATTCTAATTCGCAAAGAATATTCACTGTCTCATGACGAGCAGCGCCGTAGATAATTTTTTGACCTAAACATTCAAAACATAGTGATTAGAATGAGATAAAGAACGAAAAGTAGCGATTCATTCATCATCATCATCATAGTTCATAATTAATTTCGATTAAATTTCAATGAATTTTTCTTTCTCGTTAAAATCGGTCCACGATCTCAAACAATAGAAGATAATAGAATAATCAACAATCTTAACAATCTTAACAATAGAATAGAATAGAGAATCTGCGAATATCTATTTTTTTGGATGCCATTTTTTGAATACAAGATCATTGATGAATAATCTTGCATAAGAATGTGATTTCTATTCTATTCAAATATCTTTTCTTATCTTTTCTTTCTTCTCACTACTTAAATTCATAAATTCATAAAATTTTTTTTTTTTTGCAAAGATTATCACCACACCATTATCATCACCATCATAATCTTCTTCTTAGAACTATGTTCTATTCTTTCCTAGTAGAAAGAGAAAATAAGAAGAATTCTATAGAAATTTGCATTATAATTTATTAATATAAGCTATATTCACATATATCCGATAATGTTTTCGATGCTATCTTTGATAAAACTACGAAAGAAATTGATTTGTTTTTTTTTACACCAAAAATGAATGAATGAATGGATGGAAAAGAATGAATGAATTTAATTGAAAAGAATTTTTGAGTAGCGCAACAAACAATCTCAAATGAATCAACAAACTCAAAAAAGGTAAGTGTTTTTTTTTTTGGAACAATTCCAGATCGAAGATTTTTTTTTTTTTTTTTTTTGACTCTAACAACAACAACAACAACAATGAAACACTTCATTTGATATGAAGATTAGAAAATTATTTCGGATCAATAATGATAATGATAATGATGAAGATGAAGATGAAGAATCGCGAAAAAAAAAATCTATGCAATTCTTGCAAATGATGCGAATGATGATTAATTATGATGTCCAGTAATGAAAAAAAAAGTTGGCCAACATTGAAAAGATCTTATCACTATTCGGCTCTATTCTCGATCGAACGTTTTTCTCAACAACACTATTGGTGTATTAAGGTGAGCGAAAAAAGTTCTGTCTTATTTTGACTAAAATTTTCTCATTTCTCCTCTAAGAGCTAACAATGGTGAAACGATTCATTTCAATTCGATTTAAAGAAAAAGAGAGATTGTCAAACTTTTTTTTTTTTTTTTTTTGAATTTATCTCAAACAATTTAAACAATTCGATCTTGAGATCTTGAACAAGAGAATAAAATTTCTGTACCGATGTGCCCGGAAAAAAGAGAAAAAAAGAATTTTCTCTTTTGGTGTAATTCAAAAGATTCGATTGGGATTGAAACGATTACAAACGTTCTCTGGACGAGAAGAAAAATCAATCGAATTGAATTGTCTGGAAAGTTTGTGGATTTTTTTTTTTTTTTTTGGAAACTCAAACATTAAATACTTTCTCTGTGTGTGTGTTTGTGTGTGTAGGTATTTGCGAAGAGATGATTGCAAAAGATTATTTCTCTAAATTCAAGAGAAGATTAGCTATTCGTTCAAATTAGCTAAGGAAAACAAAAGAGTTGGAATGGATCGAATCGATTCCCATTTCTTTAAGAAATAAGATTAACTTTTCTAACTACGTCTAAGAAATCAGATTCTAGAGAGAGAGAGAGAGAGAGAGAGAGAGAGAGAGAGAGAGAGAGAGAGAGAGAGAGAGAGAGAGAGAGAGAAAGAGAGAAATCAATCCTAAAATTCTAATAGCTAATAGAATTTGGTGTAACCAAACAAAAGAAAAAGCGAAAAGAGGAAAAAAAAATTCGATCCATTTTTTTTTAAATTCTCTCCAAAATCGAATCCAAAATTTCTGCAGAAAGAGAGAGAGAGAGAGAGAGAAAAAACAAAAAAAAAAAATTTTTGAATTTTATTTAAATCTATTTAAATTGAATTTCCTAACTCTCTCTCTCTCTCTCTCTCTCACTCTCTCACATTGAATGTTTTTATTGCATTGTATTGAATTGAATTCTAAAATTCAGAAATATGGAAAACATTGGGTGAGCAAGTTTGGCTCCAAAGTGAAACACATAATCGTTGAAACTGTTGACAAGATTCCCAAAGACAGAGAGAGAGAGAGAGAGAGAGAGAGAGAAAGAGAGAGAAAGATAGAGAAATAGAGAGAATAAAATGCTACGGATTTTAAATTTTTCTGTTCCAAAGTTTTGGATAGTTTGGATTGTAATATTGGAGATATTCTATAATCCATTTCTCTTCACCATCTCAACCGCCTCCACTACAACCATCAAAAGCTTCATGCAAGATTCTATTGGTGAGGTGAATTTCACCACAGAATCGTTTGTTTCAAATCGAACCGATTCACCGATAACAATATCGACCGATATCGATTCTGGATTCAATGGAATTTTTTCGGAACAAAATTTTCAAACTCAAATTTATTTGAAAAACTCAACCGAAATCAATCAAAACGAGAAAGTTGTTTCGGATCGATTCGTTTCGGAACAAATTCAGATGATTGATTCCATCACTCTTGTGAAATATGATGATGATAATTATAATATCACCGGAAATGTTTTGTTTATCGATAGAGATGAATTGATACAAAGCTATAGTTTCGAGAGCGATAACAATGGAACAGTGCGATTGAATCGTAATGATTCGAAACGAAGTTTTGATGAACAAAATTCAATATCTCTAATGTCATCAACAAAAACGATGGAACGATCGCAAAGAAAAACTTTTTCACTATGGATCGCTACAATCGTAACCGCAATGTTAGCGATAACAATTCTAATTGTTTACATTCTAATCAGGAAACAACGACAAATTCGATCCGAGGAGAGATTTTTGAAGAAAAATCTAGAAAATTTCAAAAATCAAGGCAAACTGATTGCGAGTGATGATGAATGGATAGAAAATTTTGAACTAAAACCACCATCTAAACCGAATCAAGTGTTCGAGACGAGACGAAAACAATTTGAAAAGTTTCAAAAACAATTACAAACAAATCGAGTGGAATTGTTGAAAAAATTTGGTCTATAATACATCAAAAAAAAAAAAAAAAAGAGAGAGAGAGAGAGAGAGAAATTGTATGCGGAAAGCCAGAATCTATTTCGAGAAGATTGGATTGAAATTTTCTCATCAAATTTTTTCCAGGCTAAAGAATTTATTATCCAAATTGAATTGATAAATTAATAAGATCGAAATTCGTTCGATAATTTTGACTTCCAGCTTAATCACAATAAGTCTAAACTTTTAACGACTTTTTTTTAATTGCGAGCGTTAGATAGATCGGAAAAATGAAATGAAAATCTCGTCTAGAAAAATGTTACTGAGAGTTGAGAAGAAAATTTAAACAAACAAACAAAAAAAAAATTCTCTATCTCGAAAAATAAAGTTTAGGTTTAGTGAGAAGGTTAGGTTAGGAATTTGTGATTCTAGAAATCTTGAACTCAAATAGAAGAGTATTGATAGCTAATGATCTAGCAGAATAAATTAGGTAAGCAAATTTTTCTCCAGAAGACTTTTTCGAATGAATCTAATCTATTTTTGTCCATATGGACATTGATGAATTTTATTGAAAGAAGAGAATTTTAAATAATTTTCAAATAGAATAATAGCAGTGAATTATCTAAATCTTCAATTTAATCTATATTCTTATTTGCTTTCTGTTCAAATTCAATGCTGAATGATTTCTGATTGATAATAGAATTCAGCTATCGAATCTTTTTCTTATTGAGAATTTACAAAAAAAAAAAAAAAAATGCAAAGGTTTGCAAATGTTCTCATCGATTCGAATCGGAGCTGATTCAAAAATCGAAGCTAAATCAATGCTGACCCATCAACTGTCAGCATTGATTCAAGAGAGAGAGAGAGAGAAGAAAAAATTGGAATAAATAATCAAATCAGAATTGAGAAAGAGAAAAATTCAAAAAAAAAAAATTCTATTTGATAGGATTTTTTCCCTTCGAATAAATAAAATCGAATAGATAATATTTTGAATGCAATGAAAAATTGAAAATTCAAAGAAAAAAAAAATCTAATTATATTTTTCTATTCCAATATCATTGCGATATTTGAATTGTGGAATAAATTCTAAACTCAAATCAAAATCATATCAAATTGATCGATCGAAAAAAAAAAAAATAAAAAGATAGGCAACAATTTTGGGAAAGAAAAGCAACGAAAAAAAAAAAAAGAATACCAACCTGGTTTACAGATTGGAGAGAATTGAATTCTCAAATGGACAATATTGGATTCTCCATCGCCTTCCGAATTCGTTGCGGAACAAGTGTATTTGCCACGCTGCTGTCGACGAACTTTTTGCAACACCAACGATTGATTGCTAACAATCACACCAGCACTGGTATTTGTTTGAAGTTCTCGGCCCTCAAAATTCCATCGAACCTCGTACGATAATGGTGAGGATCGGATTAGACATTCGAAATAAACATCGTTGCCTTCTTGGATATGCGAATGACGAAGATTACTTCCCAATCTTAACGTAACTTGTGGTTTGACTATTCGTACAGAAGTGCAGTGAAGAAGGGAGAAAGGAGAAGAAAGATGAAAGAAGAACAAATTTAGTATTCAAAACTTATTATTAAATTAGATCGATTATCGATTGGATATTCAAATTGGATTTGTTTTTAATTAAAAAATCTATAGAAATTTGAAAATTTTGATACCGTTTTATGGCTAGATTAGTGTAGCTAGCGATTAGTGTCATGATCACACACTCATTAATCACTCAAAGAATGGTTTGATGAGGAAGTAAAAAACAAAAAAAAATCTCATTGAAAACTCATTAGAAGAGAGATAGGGGAAAGACAAAAAAAAAATCCGAACCGACTGAGAACGAAAAAAAAAAAAAATGGAATTTGAATAATTTGTTTTTTTTTTTTTTTTGAAAATTAAAATCCAAACTCAAACGCAAACAGCTTGGAAGAAATTTCTCTCTCTCTCTCTCTCTCTCTCTCTCTCTCTCTCTCTCTCTCATTTATCTTTTTAGAAACAAAATTGATGGGACAACTGATGGGTCATTTGAATGAAATTTGCAGGGAGATTTTTTTTTTTTTTTTCATTCTTTCCAAATACTCAAAATTAAAATCGGTTGAGTTTTTTTTTTTTTTTAAATAGATTTTAATGAAAACATTGAGATATTGTAATAATTTCGTTATAATTACAATTCTAATCCTTTGAAGCTTTGAAGCTTGGGAATTTTTGATGAGAAGAATAGAAAAAAATTTTTTTTTTTTTTAGACCCTATACGATTGTTAGAGACAAAATTAGTTAGCTAAGTAGCTCTCAATCTCTCACACTGATTGTTACAGTTAGATGTTGAACATTTTTTTGGGATACAAATTTTTGATTAGAATTCAATCGAAATGAATTTCTATTGAATTCTTTTGATTTTTTTTTTTTTGAATCTAAAGAATTTAGAGCAGATTTTTTTTTAGAATCAAATCTAAAATCAAAAATGAATAACAAACATTACAATTACATTTGATGAAAATTTTCTGTGAGTTATGAGAAAAAGAATCAAAACAGAGAAGAAAGATTTAGATTACCAAAATTGATTATAATCTTTGCGATTCAAAAAACTAATTACAAATTATTGCTATTTCGAAACGAGAGAGAAACAAAAATAATCTCATTTTGATTTGAAATCGTAGAGAGAGAGAGAGAGAGAGAGAGAGAGAGAGAGAGAGAGAGAGAGAGAGAGAGAGAGAAAGAAATGAAATGTCAATGAATCTTTATGGTTCGAAGCTAAACTTTACGAGAGAGTTAAAGTGAAGACAATCGTATCGAAGAAGCAAATGTATCATAGCAAAACTGTTTCGTTTGAATCTTAGACCACCAAAAAAATGGAAAAAACATTTTCCACAAATTACCACCAAAAAAAAAAAAAAAAAAAATGAAAAAAATAATTTCACAGCCATTTTTTCACAATCTATCGATTTCTTTTTTGAGAGAAAAAAAAAAATGAAACATTAGAAAAAAAAAATTCCATTTCAAAACATATCGAATTGTGAATTGAAAATTTTCTCTACAATGAAAGAAAAAAAGAAAGAAAAAAAAAATTTCAAAATCAAATTCCAAAAAAAAAAAAAAAAAAAAAAATAAGAAATTTGGGATCAAAAATAGAGGGACAGGGAGAACTTTTCCTCCCACAAGAATTGATCCAAAAGTAAAACATTGCGAGAGAAAAAAAATGCAATCAAATTTCATCACCGATACCAAAAGAGAGAGAGACGGATAGAAATTTGGTCTTGGAACCTACACAAAGAGAGAGAGAGAGAGAGAGAGAGAGAGAGAGAGAGAGAGAGAGAGAGAGAGAGAGAGATCTGTTTCGATCGATGGATGCGCTTTTATTATTACAATGTTAGATTTTGATGAATTAGATTTCGCCTCTCTCTCTCTCTCTCTCTCTCTTTCTTTCTGTGTAGGTTCCAAGACCAAATTTCTTTCCGAAGAGAGAGAGAGAGAGCGAGTGTGAGAATCTTTCTGTAGCCTAAGGCATCGACAACGACGAAACCGAAACGAATACTAAATTTAAAAATGTTTTTTTTTTTTTTTTCTCTCTCTCTCTCTCTCGTTTTTTTCCCATTCATCTTATTCGACTGTATCGAATATTATCATCGATGAAATTCGTTGATGATCGTTGATGAACTATGATGGTGATGGTGAAAACATCGAAATAGCTTCAAGCGATTGATGTCATAACGTTGACATACTGTGAATTCTAATTTTTTTTTCGCTCCTTTCTAGCTCTCTCTCTCTCTCTCTCTCTCTCTCTCTCTCTCTCTCTCTCTCTCTCTCTCTCTCTCTCTCTCTCTCTGTCCCATTAGAATCCAAAAGGAGAAGTAAGGAATGGAATTTTATTTTTTCGATTCAACGATCCTAAATCGAACGATGATGTGTAATGATTTGGGTCTGTTTTCTTTTTTTTTTTTTTTTGGTGAGAAAAAAAACCATTTCGAACCATCATCGAAGTGAAATGAAACAAAATTTCTACGCTCTCCTTCCAATTCTAGCTCTCGTCCCGAGGATAGCGAAATAATAATCGCTTAGAAAATTTTCGTAAATGAAAAACAAATATCGACCTTAGAAGAGATCATTCAATATCATTCAATATCATTCAATACCAATATCATTCAATGTTTGTTTATTCAATCGATTCTGATCTCTTTACGATTGATTCTTTAGATTCTAGAATTTTGGAATTCGATTCTCTTTCCTCCACCCTCGAAGCCTAGCCAAGCATTCTTAAAGTGAACATTTGACGAATTTTTCAAAACCTCTTCGATCGATTTAAGATTATTTTGTTAGGTGTTAGGTTAGGTTAGGTTATCCCACAATGATTGCTTCTTACATGAAAAACATTGATAATAATTAATTAAGCAATCGGAACAAAATTTAATCAAAACAAAACAAAAATTATTTCTTTGGTCTTTTGGATTTTTGGTTTGGGAATAGCTGTCGCTTTTCCACATCCGATTCTTTGAAACATGGGATCCTTAATTGATCAGATTGGTGCCTTGCAACAACAGTTTAGAATTGTCTAGAATTATTTCTCTCTAGCTATTTTGATAAATTTCAATGCTATATTCTTAATTCCTCCGAGTGTTTCCGGTCTTTTTTTGAGCAATTAGTTTCTTTTTTGTAGCGAAAATCGAAAAAAATCAATCTAAGATTGAAAATAAATTGCGGATTTTCTCCGATCTAAACACTAATAATCCAATGAAAAGAACAACAACAACAATAAAAACAGTACATCCGGTGAGACATCAATTTAATATCGAATGGGGAGGAAAATCGAAACAAAAACACCGAAATCGATTGTCTAAATCAATCGAAAATTGGTGAAGAAATTTTTACTTTCTCAATAAATAAAAAAAAAAACTTACAGTTAATTTCCGTCCGTATGGAATCCTCGAGCATCGATGCTTGAACATGAGGATTTTCCGCTCGACAAGTGATATCCTTGCCTAAATCATCGGTGGTCAGCGTTAAAGATAATCTGCTTGTCGTTTTGTTACCATCGGCACTGATTTGTTCTTGAGCATCCGGCAGTTTGATTGTGCCACCAAGAAGCCAAGTGATGGTGGCTGGCGGTCTCGAGCCCATCGATTCACAAACAATGGTGGAGATTTTTTCCGCAGAAAACGATTGTTTTGATTCGCCCAAAATTTTCACCGTCAATGGACGAACTATGGAGAGAGAGAGGAAAAGAAGAAAGGGAAATGAAAAAAAAAGAACAAAAAAAAAAAAAAAAATGAAAATATTCGAATTCAGACAGAATTTTGTTTTATCTGAAAGAAATTTTCTCTCACTATAAAAAACATTCAAGAGAGTTATTGGTTGTGAAGAAAATTGTGTGTTTTATGTTCGAATTTCGTCGCTCTATTCAAAAACATTGGATGTAAATGTAAATCTCGTAAAAGCATTTACATTGACATCATTCATCCGCCACCACCTACCACCACCCTTATCATCATCATCTAGATTGTCATCTTGTCGCGATTCATTCGTCTCATTGTATCAAGGCCTAAAGAGAAAGGCTCCAAAAAAAAACATTTTTTTTCTTGGGTCCGACATGAATTTTCCATCTTCTCTCTCTCTCTCTCTCTCGTTCTCAATGTTTGTTTGTGGTCCTTGGTGATTGTTTTTTTTTTGTTATATTTTCTTGAATTTTCAGTGTTTGTTTTACATTAAATGTATGGGTTAGGTATCTATCTTTTGTTCTTCACATCAACAATCTAGATGGACTGTGTTGATGGTCATCGGTGATCTTCGTATATTCTATGAATAATTTCTCATAAAGAAAGTCATCGATGTATGTTTCTTGAACAATTACATCGGTAATTTATTTACTCAATGCAAAACAACCGATAACTAGCTACCATCGTTTCACTATTCAAACATAAACAATTATTTTATGGTTTAAACATAGAAAAAAAAAATAATTCTCAAATTACTATTCTGCTAAACATCAAATCAAAAAACCTCAGTCTTCTGGAAACATCTAGCATTTAATATTGTTCTAGCTAAGTTTTGTTTGATTAAACTTTGGACCAAACAAAACAAAAAAAGAATCGAATCCGTTGAAATAAAAATTGCTTTTGGGCATCGATCAATACCAAACAAAAGAATACCATATTGAATTAGGGACCATTCAAAAGGAAATCGAGGTTGTGAATTAAGTTTTTTCCTTCTATAGCCAGATAGCAGATTCATAGCTTCAATAGTGAGACTTCAATATTGTTTAGTGGCGAAAAATTTGAGAATTCAAATGTTTCAAATAATGATTCTTGTTGAAAGAATTTATTGCCTCCTGTCATCATTAATGATGAGTAATTGAACTGCAAAACAACGGGAATAAAAAAAAAATGTTCCGTATCCAAATTCAAACATATCAGAGAGAGAGAGAGAGAGAAATGAACAATTTTTTTTTCTCCATTCTCCTCTATCCGAACATCATTGTTCATCATCTCCATAATGATGAACAATGGCCAAACATCATTCAAAGCAAACGATATTCATCGTTTGAAGAGAATATTATCATCACCGATGACATAATAATCAGTCATTCATGGTGTTCAAGAAGAAAAAAACAAACTCACTTAATAACACTTCCTACACTCATAAACACATTCAATAAAGAGACCGAAGATGGAGAGTAAGAAAAAAAAATTAGAATCGGTTCCATTCTCTAAGGAATATGATCGTATCCAGTGTTGAGAAGAAGAATTTTTTTTACTTTTAAAAAAAGAAAAAAATTCAAACCAAAAAAAAAGAACCAAAATGAAGAGAGGAGGATTTTTTTGGATTTCCCTCCCTCTCTCCCTCTCTCGAATGATTCATTTCGATTGAATCTCGTATGAATAAATGAATGATAGTGTTAGAATAGAAATGAATGGATTCTCAAAAAAATCCAAAAAAAAAAATCAACCAAATAAATGGATGAATGAATGAATTCAAGAAAAAAAAAATAAAAAATCTTAGAAATGGAACAGCTAGTTTTGGTTGTGAGGTTTCTCTCTCTCTCTCTCTTTAGCTCTTTTTTTTCGCTAGCTATTTATCGTTTCATTTTTGATTCTAAAATTTTCACTACGATCCAAAATAGCAGAGAATAGAGAAGGGAAACAAAGTTGTTGACAACAATTTGTTTTCGTTCAATGCGATCTCGATGATCTCATCTCTTTTTGGAAATCCGATATGATTGTCGGTGATTTTTTTTTTTTTTTGAAATTCATTTCTAACTGCAAAGAGAGAAAGAGAGAGAGAGAGAGAGAGAGAGAGAGGGTGTTTGTGTGTTTCGAAGCGAAAACAAGCTAATCTCAATCTAAAAGGTCCAAAGAGAACGAATGAATGAACGAATCGAAAATTTCCGAAAATAGGCGAGGAGAAAAAAATCCAGGAACCCAAGACGACCGAAGTGGCGAAACTGATTCGAATGGATTATTTTCAATCGAAATAGAATAGATTTTGTTTGTGATAAGATTTGGGTCCAAGATAAAAGCTTTCAGTAGGAAAAAAAATCAAATTAATAAGATTGAGATTATTCTCAAAGAATTTTCATTCGAATTGAGATTGCTTGTGATGATCGGATTCCAGTGGATTGTTTTGTCGACAAGAATCAAAGACTTAAATTTTTTGACTAATTTAGAGAGGAATTTTCGAATTAATTACGAACGAATTTGTTCGATCAAATTTTCTTCTAGATCTAATTGATTGTTTTTTTTTTTTTTTTTTTTTTGGTATTCTTTGGTGATTGCAATGATAGATCCAAAAGGCTTAATCATTTGATCTCTTCTTTTTTTTCCTTATCGATTGAAATCTTTCTCTCTCTCTCTCTCTCTCTCTCTTGTTTGAGATTAATTTTAATACCAAAAACATCGAAGAAGAAACAATTTGGAAACAAAAGAGAGAGAGAGAGAGAGAGAGAGAGAGAGAGAGAAATGGGAGAGAGAATTAATTCTATCGAGCAAATCTCAATTAAATTTAATCTTCTGGCTTCAAAATTGATCGAGTTTTGGCTAGGAAAACAAAAAGTTTCCATTGAGGAGCACAAACAGTGATAGAGATAGACAGAAATAAGGTTTGAAATTTTCCAAAAAAAAAAAAAAAAAATGAACTAATTCTAATTCTAATGTAGCATTGATTGAATTACTAGATTTTTTTTTTACAAAATTTCTTCTCTCTGGACAAGATCTTCTTCTGAGAGAGGCTAAGAATAGTAACCACAATGTATACTACAACAAGAGAATTATAGATGGCTTCCCTTCCCCCCTTCCCCAGCATTCTCTATATTGGTAATTTTTATTGAATTGAGCAGCGAAAAAAAAAATTGAATTAAAAAATACTTCCATTTTCTTCGATCGAAAAACAGAGACAAAGAGAGAATTGATGAAATTTAATGTCATTGAAATTCTTTTGATATTTTTGGACAAAAAAAAAAAAAAAAAAAAAAAAAACTGAAATAAAATTTCTAAAAAAACGCATTGCATCGAAAATTAAATTGAAAAAGAGAGAGAAAAATGCTCAAAGTCCAAGACCTAGAAATGTGGAGGAAAAAAAAATAGGAAAATACTAAAATTTTTTATTTCTCGCTCTGTTTTCATCTCACGAAATTGAGTCCGAAATTGAAACAAATTCTGAGAAAAAAAAATCCAACCTCTCATATTGATTTCGTTGCAGCGACTCTAGAGTAATCGCAATCTGAATCTAAGAGAGACCTAGCAATTGAAGAGGAAGAGTCATTAAAATTGAACGATGGAATGAAATTGATAATAAACCAAAGAAGATGTTCTAAACATACAAAAATAGAGATCTAAGAATGATATCAATCAAATTTTAGATTTAGTGGAACGCATCTTCTAAAAAAAATAAACTTCCAAAAGCAAACAAAGAGAGAGAGAGAGAGAGAGAGAGAGAGAGAGAGAGAGAGAGAAAATTGAGCCGTAAGTTTAAAAAAAAAATAATAAATCAAAACGATTGTGTTGTAAAAAAAAAATGAAACTATTTCCAAATTAATCCAGTCAATAGATTAGCTTAGAAAAATGAACAAAGAAAGAGAGAGAGAGAGAGAGAGAGTGAGAGTGGAAGAAATTTTGGATCAAGTTTGGACCAAAATTTAGACTAGAAAAAGTTTAGAGAATGGATCCTCTTGTCTCGACCGAATCTGGTAACGAATTTTTGACAAATTCAAGTATCGATTTTGAATCGCATTCGATCCGAATGGATCCGGTCCTAGTTTTCGATTCGATTTCCTAGCATAAATTCGGGGTACGAGAAAAAAAAATTCGAAACAAACACAGCAAAACTTCTTGTTCCCGTCCGAATTAAATTGTTTTTCTCTCTCTCTCTCTCTCTCTCTCTCTCTCTCTGTTTTGGAATTTTTTTTTCGCCACAAATTTTGTTTTTATATTCGGTTCGTTTCTTTTCTCCGAAATGTTAAAAATCAACAATTTCTAGAGAAGAAAAAAATTTCCCAAGCAAAGAATTCCAAAATCTATAATCTAACTGTTTTGATGCTATATGGAGAGAGAGAGAGAGAAACAATAAATCTAAGTATTGCCATTTCGAACAAGATTACTATCACAAGAGGACTAGCTAGCTGAAGGGGATGAAGAGAGAGGGGGGAAGCACAAAAATTTCCCATCAAAAAGAGATTGCAATGTAAAATTGATGTGAAATTAAATTTTTTCTTTTTACTTCTCGTTTTTGTTTTCTTTGTTTCGTAGTCATCGAAGAAAATGAAAAAAAAAAGAAAAAAAAGGAATGAAAAATTTCAAACCGACACCGAAAACATCATTGCTGAATGTTGATGTTGAACAAAAAAAAAAAGGGTTTAGAAAATGAATCGAAACCGGAAACATTCGGGCGGAGGCAAAAGAAACATCA
The DNA here is from genome assembly GCA_020844145.1 of Sarcoptes scabiei. Lineage (NCBI taxonomy): Eukaryota > Metazoa > Arthropoda > Arachnida > Sarcoptiformes > Sarcoptidae > Sarcoptes > Sarcoptes scabiei. The sequence goes on from CP080487.1 coordinate 6,455,086, forward strand.
AAATTTTTCAAATAGCATTAAAATAAGCGATTGTTTTGTTGTTGTTGTAGTAGTTTTTTTTTTGGTTATTTTTCACCAAAAAATTTCTCTTCCCTTCGCCCCCCTCTCCGATTCTATTCACACATCATTACATCGATAATAAATGTCATTAAAAGCTTGGCCATTTCGTTCTCTATTCGTTTCGATATTTCAAATATCGAATACCTTCTGTTGTGTTGATTCCATTCCATTGAGATAGGGAACAAAATTATAACAGTATCATTAGTCTTCTATAACTACTAGATTAGATCTTCTTTTTTTTTTTTTTTTTTTTTTTTGGTAACGATCTCATCGAGAATCGGGGGGAAAAAATCCATATTCAAATCGGAATTTTTTTTTTCGGAATAGATTTTTGAATAACGGACAGTTTCTCTGAAAGAAGTAGCTCTACCAGTAGTTTGGTTTTGTTGAAACCTAAACAGAAATGATTTTAGATCAAATCGCATTCCGGCGCAGTGGAAGAGTTAGAATTTTATTGATAATTTGAATCATCATCCTCATCATCATGATGAGATTCGCTAATCTCTCACCGAAACATCCAAAAAAAAAGATCTAAATAGAACAAAATGAATAAGATAGGAGAAGAGGCAGCAATCATTATCATTATTGCCATCACCATCACCACCACCACCACCATCACATCATCATTAAAACAGAAGACATTGAGTCCCAATCGAGAAAAAAAAGATTTGTAGAATCAATTTTTGTTCGACAAAAACAAAACAATAATCTCCTCTCTCTCTCTCTCGGCTTGGTATATTTCAACATTCTTCGATCTAATCTCTCTTTCTTCTTTTTGGAGGGGGGGGGTGAAAGAGAACAAAGAAGAATCTAAAGTTTCTTCTAATTATCGTAGAAAATCTAAAAAGTTTGGCGTGGAAAGTTTTTTTTTTTTTGGAGAACAAAACAGCATCAAAACAAGAAAAAGATTAACCATTTTTGTAAAGTTTCGATGCGAGCATACCACAACACACACACACACACGCACACACACAATGATACCGAACGAATAATGCCGAGCTAATTTGCCTGATCGATTTTTGAACCAAACTCTCTCTCTCTCTGAGCCATTAATTCAACGCTTTTCTTTTCACTGATAATTTTGTTTGTTTTTAAACCAAAAAAAAAAAAAAAAATTCAACAACAATCGCTCTATCATTCTATTATCTATTCTAATTAAATTAGCAAACGGAAAAGAGAGAGAGAGAGAGAGAGAGAGAGAGACGAAATATGAATGATGTCGAGTGGATTAGAAGCTTAGAAACTTCTTTCCAATTTTCTTATCGAATCGGTTTCGTTTAATAAACTCTACAAATGAGAGCTTTAGCATCTTTAGACACACACACACACACACACACACACTAAAAAAAAAAAGAAAAATTTCATAAACAAAAAAAAAAAGCTTTCGATTTAATTGAATTCAAAACAAAAAAAAAAAAAAAAAAAGATGAAGAGGAACAAAAAAAAAATCACCGATACAAAACTTACAATTAAGATCAACAGTGACTGTTGCGGTCGAAGGTAGAGAGATGTTATTGTTCGATGCTTGACAGGTGAACACCGCCATCAGATCGTGTCGTTTCAACGATGGTATCGTTAATTGATTGCGAACCACAATATTGCCATTCGGTGAGGTGATTTGTTCGTAAGTATCATCTAATAGTACTGATTCACGCCACCACGTTAACGATGGTATCGGTTTACCTCCATCGACTTCACAGATCAACGATAACCGATCACCTTCGGTAAATGGACCGATTAATGAAGGCGAAGATTCTCCATTCGAATCGATAATTTGAGGCTTCTCTGGTGGCACTTTGAAAAAAAAAAAACGAAAGAGAGAGAGAGAGAGAGAAAGAGAGAACAAATTAATCATCAAATTATTAAACTTTTTGTCAAATCCAATCCGTTAAGGTGTTTCATGGAATGAAAAAAAAAAATCGAAATTTTTTTTTTTAATATTTCAAAAAAGCCGTGAAAAAAAACTACTGATCGTTTTTGGGAAACCTAAAACTAAATAGTTATAAGCTCAATTAGATGGGCGGAAAATCTCAGCGGATCTAGCTAGCTAGCTTTGGTAGCAAAAAAAAAATTTCTCATTATCAGCCCGAAACATTTCAGCTAAAGCCGATTAGTTTCGGTTGTCTGTGCTTATTTTTTTTTTTTTTTAATTTTCGCTTCTCCAAACACCAATCAATCATCGTAAGCGAGTCGTCAGAGAATCACTCGCAACAGCATTCTCGATAGTCTAGAGATTACAAATTTATTTAATTAGCAAATAATTACTCTCGAAATGATCGGAAGAATTGAAATGAATGAAGAGAGAGAGAGAGAGAGAGAGAGAGAGAGAGAGAGAGAGCGAACACTTTGTCTTTGAAGATTGAGGAGAGAAAAACAAAAATTGATCGATTGATTTTTGTTTCAAACAAACGAATTTTTTTTTTTTTTTTTGAATAGTTTCGATATCGATCAAAAAGTGTAGCGTTTAAAGAAAGACAATCATCGCAAAGATCGATTCGATTTGGATCGAAAGCATCGGGAACAAGCGCTCTCTCTCTCTCTCTCTCTACACACACACACACATACACAATTAACTTGTCTTTATGATCTTCTCAAACCCAAGGATCATTATCGAGAACGATTGTTTCGATTGTTTTTTTGGGAGCAACTTTGAATTCTTCTCAAAGTTTTGCATCAAAAAACGAACAAATGAACAAACGAACGAACGAATAAGATGAAATCTCGTATGAGAAATGAATGAAATGAATTAATATCTTATATCATTATAATGATAGGGTTTCGATTGTGACCATATCGAATACAAATCTAAATGTTCGTATCGTATCGTATCGAATTGAATGTAGAATTTCAAACATCAAAATTATTATCTACGAAAATCTTCTTGTTCTTCTTATTCTTCTTGTTCTTCTTATTCTTCTTCTTCGAAGATGTTGTTTCGATTGATTGTCTTAGCTAACATAAGAAAAGAGGCGTGAAAATTTCGTTTTTTTTTTCGTTTCGTATATTTCCGATTACTTTCTTCCTCTCTAGTGAATCTCACCAACCCAAGAGTGCTATGAATCATTTCAATTTTGTTCTTATTATTATTATTATTACTATTACTATTATTGCTGGTGTTGTCTAATGAGATAAGATGAGATACGCTTAGATTGTCGATTTTTGAATCGCATAATCAAAATCATTGACGAATGTCGATGAAAAAAAAAAGGAAAAAAAACTTTGAAGATGAGATCAAGAAATAGAGAAGTTTTTTTTTTCTTTTTGATTTTGATTTTTGTTCTCCCCCAAACTATTTCGAGATTTTTTTTGAGAATTTTCGGTGAGTGATGTTCGTAGTTTCGATCACTTCTCTCGATGATAGCTAGGCGAATGTTTTTGAAGATGACATTTTTTTGTTCATTCAAACAATCAAATCTAAGAGATGGTGAAGATGATGGTGGTGATAGTGGTGAGGGTGGTGATGGTGATGGAAAAGAAAGAGAAGAAGAAGAAGAAGAAGAAGAACAATGCTATCAATAATAATCTGAATCGATTATTATTGAATATTGTCAAGAAAATCCTAGCTAGCTAGCTAGCTAATTCGAATCGAGAGATGTGAAGCTAAAAATAAGATTGACTAAATGCTCAAATAATTGCATTCTCTTCGAGCCTAACTAAAAAAGGAAAGGAAAGAGATTTGATTTACAGAGCAAATAGGCAATAAAGAGATGAAGAGATCATTCATTCATTTTTTTTCGAAAGCTTTCACTTTCGAATCTCTTTGGAACATTTGGATCAGAACGAAAAATTTTTTCCCTATAAAATTCTAATAAGAAAAGAAAGAAAGAGAGAGAGAGAGAGAGAAGCATCCCGATTTCCATTTATTTCTTCTTTTTTTTATTTTTTTTTTTTGTTTTCGAAAAAGCTAAAATTTCAGTTCTCCTTTCATCATCCAGATCAAATTTTGATGATTAATATGATGAATGGAAAATCTAAGACTAGATCGGAAAGCGATAGACCTGGAGAGAGAGAGCGAAGAGAGAGAGAGAGGGCCTAGAATATGAGAATTTCATCTCGAGCAAATCTCATTCTTGATTGTTAATCAAAACTATACAGCTGAATTTTGGTAGAATTGAAGAATGAGAAAATTTTTTTTTTTTTTTCTCTAGGCCTAGTGAAAAGTGAATCGTTGAAAGAAAACCCAGATTGTTTTTGATACCCAGATGAAGACGAATCAATTCGAACGAGATATTCTGGAGAAGAGAAGAATGAGAGAAGAAAAAAAAAAAAAAAAAAAGAATCCAGATTCTTGGCATCGTAATAAATGACAAGATTCATTAACTTTCAAACACATTCGCCACCAAACATAGTTGGGCTGGGTTTTACAATCGTACAGATGCCTATAATTAATTAATTAATTAAAAAAATACCTATGTTTTCGGCGATCGCTATAAGTATCATCATAACATATCTCAATGAAAAAGTGAAGAATCATTGAGAGAAGGAATTGAAATTCTTCAAAAATCACTTCAGAAATTAATTCGATTTTTTCTCTCTCTCTCTCTCTCTCTCTCTCTCTCTCTCTCTCTCTCTCTCTCTCTCTCTCTCTCTCTCTCGAATGTTTTTCTAGATCTCATCGAACGAAAAAAAAAATTACTTCTAAGATTTTCAATATCGTACGAATGCTGTTGAGAAAATTATTTAGAGCTATAGAAATTATCTGGCAACTAGCGTTCATCAAATCATAGAATACTAATTTTCTCTGGTCTTTGATCTCACTCTCGTTCTTGTTTTTGACAAAAACTAAGAACATTGATTTTTGTTCTTTCTCTCTCTCTCTCTCTCTCTCTCTCTCTCTCTCTCTCTCTCTCTCTCTCTCTCTCTCTCTCTCTCTCTCTCTCTCTCTCTCTCTCTGATTACTATTCTAACCAAATTGATCGTCTTGGATCGTTCGAATTTTTGTTTTCTACAAGAATATTCTTCCCAGATTATTACAACAGTTCAATATATCACACAATTGTTTCGATTATTCTAAGCTGTTATGTTATTGTTATTGTTATTGTTATTATTATTATTACTATTACTATTGAAAATAATGATGGCTATGATGATGGAATTTATTACTGTTCCAGATCTGCAGACAAAAACATCCGTTTATTCTTTTTTTTTTTTTTTTTTTGATAATTATTTTCTCTCTCTCTCTCTCTCTCTCTCTCTTTTTTGATGCTAGTTGCATTAGATTCCTGAAGCAATCAAACTGCAAAAATTATCACTGTCATTATTGTTATTGTTATTATTATTATTATTTTTTTTTATTATGGATGTTTTTTTGCAGTGTACGGGACATACAACAAATGAAACATTGATCCACACTAAGATTCTTTTTTGGTTTTGCTTTTTTTTTCCTTGCTCTCTAATCACTAGTCATCGATTCAGAATGAATAGACATAATTTTTTTTCTGGTGTTTCCATATCAGAATGGAAAAGAAATACTAAAGCAATAGAAGAAGAGGAAAATAGTGGAACAAAAAGAAGATCATCAAAAAGAAGAGTTCTAGAGAGTGTGCATTTATTGCAGTGAAGTTAACATTCAATAAGGAAAATGTTTTCAATACGAACACCATAGGTTCAAGTGAAAGTTCTATTGCTATTTAATCTAATAAAAATTAGTAAACTTAGATGAGAACGTGGATTAGAATCTAACTAGTGCTAAAATCAAACCGAAAATCTGTTTTACATCGAGCCCTAATTTTGAACAAGAATTATCGAGAAACCGAAGCAAGCCAGTATGATCGGATTCAGAAAGCTGAATTTATTGATTCGATTCTCTTTAGGCTAGTTTAACTGTTGTTCTAAACGTTTCACTAGTTTCAGTGTTGAAAAAAAATGATCGAAGCTTCCGGGTCCAATAAAAGCGCACTTTGTTGGATGCATTTTGAGGTGTAAAGAAGGAGTATCAAACAAGCGGAATGTTTTTGTTTGAAGAGTTGCAACAAAGAGAAAAAAAAAAAATTTTTCATCTCAATTCTCTTGTGACTCTCCCGAGGGAGAGAAAGAGAGTGAAGAAAAAAATCACAACAGAGAGACAGAGAGAGAGAGAGAGAAATTGGTGAAAATTATCTCGAAAGCAGTGAAAAGTTTTTTTTCTCTCAAATTTTTTTTTTCAAAATTTCAAATCTAAAGAACTGCTGGACAAAGAAACAAGATCCAATTCTCTCACTCTCTTTCAAATGATTGATGGATTTTAGTAAAAAAAAAAAAATTCAAACAAATTATTGCAGCCATTTTCTCTTACTGACCGAATGAATTTTTCCCCCCTCCCCACCGCTCGATTCATTTGGATCAAAGAAAAAAACAAAGATAACTAAAAAGAAAAAATTTCAAAAATTTTTTCCCTACAAATCTTGAAAACTTTAAAAAAAAATCAAATGAAATAGATTCTCACAATGTATAGAATGTAATGATTCAAATCAAAGAAAAAAAGAAGGAGAAAGAGAGATTCTTACCGATTATTTTCAAAAATATCACTGAATTACGGGTACGTTCTTTACGAAAATCCACCCGACAAGCATATTCACCAGCATCTTCTGGGGTTAAAAATTCCAACATCAAATGAGCGTACGGATTGGTGGCGGTATTCATATAGGCTCTTGATGCTAGATTCTCATCGGTGACACGACGAGCCGCTTCCAAGCTGACTCCTTTTCTTGCATCGACACTAAAAACAAATCGAGGAGAAGAATCAAAAAAAAAAAAAAAAATTCAATTAAATTCAATTGATTTTCAACAAAAAAAAAAAAAAAAAAAAAAAATGCACCAAAAGAGATATCGTTGTGATAGAACGATTCTAATTGTATTGAAGATTGAAAAGTAGAAAATCGAAAATCAATTCAAAAGAGAGAGAGAGAGAGAGCAATTCAAATCAAAACAATTGACTCATCTTTCAAACAAACAGCTCATTTCTAACAAGATCAATCGATTATATATTGAATGGTATATTGAAAGAGAGAGAGAGAGAGAGAGAGAGAGAGAGAGAGAGAGAGAGAGAGAGAGAGAGAGAGAGAGAGAGAGAGAGAGAGCAAAGATAGCTAGGCCTGAAGATGAGGAGAAAAAAATCGATATGTTGCAATTTTGTTAATGAAATTGAATCCATCCAAGACTAGATTCTAGGACTATTTTTTTTTTTAATGATAATTTTGGCTATCCTTATCCTTTGGACCGATACGTTACGAATAGAAATCTTCTAAATCTCTGAGATAGAATAGTCTGGAAAGTGTTCGGAATTTTTTCCCAAACCAAAAGGCCATAGAAAGGCAATAGAAGTAAAGAATATTTGCCAATTTTTTTTCGAATGTGTTTTCACTTGCTTGAAGGTAAATCAAATGAAGTTTTGCTTGTTTTTGGAATCGAACCTATCTATCCTATCTCTCTATAGATCTGTTGAGTATAATTTATTCCAAATTATATCATCGCAAATATTATATCCTTCTTGTTCGAATAAGATCTTGAAATGTTGAATCTCTAAGAATTCAGATTAGAATAATAATGTAGATGATAGAGAAGGTAGAGAAGGATCCAAAAATCAAAACAAAATTGGATCACACAAATGCCTTTGGGTAATGGAATCACCGATCAACAAACGCGAATAATGATTTTGGTTCGAAAACCGTTCGATGATCTAGAAAATCATTCATAATCATTCGAGTGTTACTTGGAATCGGTTGATATTTTTTTTTTTGCACTGTAAAGAAGTAAATTTTCGATATTTTATTTTTTCGTTTAGTGACAACAGAAAACAAAAATATTGAAAAAAAAATAAAAATATTTGAATATGGGAAATTTTTTTTTTTTTCCATTGGATATTTTTTTTGTAGGCGGGGCCTACGAAATGGCTAATAGAAAAGTATATGAAAGAAAAAAAAAAACATCGAAAACCTGAAAGCGAATGAAATGAGCTATAAAAAATTCCAATACGAATAAGATTTGTGACATTATAGAATGACAATTCTGACAATTCTAACAATTTTACCAATTCTACCAATTCTCGAATATTATGTTTAGATTTGATTGAGATAGGAAATTGAACTTTCAAAACGCTCTCTCTCTCTCTCTCGCTCTCTTTCTTTCTCTCGCACACACACACAACGATTGTGCGATTAATGATGAGACCGATGGGTGATTTGTGATTTATTGACCAAAATTTATTTCCCACTCTCTCTTTCTCTCTCTCTCTCGGTTCGTTTTAGTATTGGAAATCATCTTGTGAAGTGATAAATAATCGAATGGAAGAAGAAAAAGAAAACGAGAGGAAAAAAAACAAGGCTAAATGTTTGATATTGAAGAATGAAAATGGAAACTAAATCGAAGCAATTCAAATTGATTGTAAAGAATATTCTTCATCTCCGTCTTCATCTTCATTCGTTCGAATTTTGTTCCGAATGAATCGAATGAATCAAATTCGTTGAGATTGAAGTGAAGAGAATTTGTTCGATTTCTGCTACGTAGGAAATCGATGATGTGAAGAATCAAAATCATTTGTAAATTTCAAAAAAAAAAATTTGTCAGTTCAGAATTGATTTTGATTCGGTTTTTTTTTTCTCTAAATTTTCCTCCTAGGTCTATTTTCTCTCTCTCTCTCTCTCTCTCTGGGCAACCAATGGTACTTCTGTTTAGATGTTAGGGTGTGTCGGCTTACACCCCTCTAGGGCAATGAATTTTTTTTTTCGTTTCATATTGTTTGGGCTTACTATCTCTCTCTCTCTCTCTCTCTCTGAGGCATATTTTTTCTCCATTCGAGTCTGATCGTAAGACTTCAATGTTGTGAGGGGGGCGAGAGATGTAGAACCTAGAAAATCAAAAAAAAAAAAAAAAAAAAAGAAACACCAATGTGAAGAAGCCAAGCAAACAACATTGTGAAATTAATTTGGTAGCATTCTCTCGATTCACGCTTCACTCGATTCTCTGAAACGTTGTCATAGTCTCGTGATGCTTTTATCAATAAAAAAAAAATATTACGTAATTCTATTTTCTCTAGATGGCCTTGGATCTCGATGGATTTCTCGATTGTAGTTCGATTTTTTGAATCTGAACGAGCGAAACATCACCGGATCATTTTCAAACAAAAATAGTAGCCTCGATAGTTTGGTAGCTTCGATTCGCTACAATACAATAGTGATTCTATGATTCGAATCGAATTCTTTGCTGCTTTAAACTAGAATCCAAAATCGATAGAATTTCAAGAGACCAAAAAAAAAAGTTAAATCTTTATCTAAATTTTGTTTCTCTTTTTGATGGTGGTGTGAAAAATTTATCCAATTTTTTTCTTCAATCACACAAAGTGAGAAAACAAAATATGCTGAGGAAGCTGTTTTCAAAAAAAAAAGGTTACCAAAATTTTGCCATCATTTGAAATTATTTGAAAAGATTAAATTTAGATTATTAGAATGATTTCTATTGTTAGAGAAATCCGAAAAATAAAAAAAAAAAAAAAATAACAAAGATTCGATTTTTTTTTCTCGAGCCAAATAAACGCTTTAAACGTTTTGAGCACAATCAAATTGTTATTATTTATGTCTCGCTAACACATAGTCAAATTGATTCGATCTAATCCAAACCAAACCAAAATGTTTGATTAACATTCGTTCGAGGGAGAGAGAAGGATGGTGAAGATCAAAAAAAAAACGAATAGTATCAGTTTTTGAGAAAACTTCTTTCGAAAAAAAAATCGAATCAAAAAAAGAAAAGCTCTATTATAGAGCCTCTAAATATATATAGAGTATTGGTATATTTCGATTAGATTCGCTAGAATAAATAGTTCTCGATTCGGTCAATTTGAGAGCAGATGAGACATTTGTTTGGAACAGTGAATTTCTAGCAATTAAAAGTTTTTCTTTTCAATTCTGACTTTCTTCAAGTGATGATGACAACGAAAATGATGATATAATAATAATGAACAAGGAGAGAGAGAGAGAGAGAGAGAGAGAGAGAGAGAGAGAGAGAAAAAAAAAGGAGAGAATTGGATTTGGAGACAAATGAAGACAAGCTGTGTGAATGAATGAATGAATGAATGGGTAGAAAGAGACAAAAACTTTTCCAAGCAATGAAAAAAAAAAGATGGACCAAATAATTGTGATGATGGATCGATGATTGAACATCGCATCAACAACAACATAGATCAATAGAATTTGATTAGATAATGGAGATGAAATTTTTGCATTGAAATAGGCCAATGGGGCCAATTTCTTAGCCCAAATCACAAATAAAGACTAAGCTTAGAAAAAAAAAAAAATAATCAAATTTTATAGACTAATTGAATTCTGAATCGAATTGTATTGAAGAATTTTGTCGTTTTTTTCTCAACAATCCTAAAGATTAAATTTTGTTACGTTTTAGATTGATTATCATTTAGTCTCCATACTGATTCACTGATAATTTTTTTTTCGTAGCAAAGATTTCGTGAATAATTAGGGTGCTGCTGCAAGAACCAAAGATAATTTCAAGTAAGGTCAGGTTAGGTTAGATCATAAAGGTTAGGTTTAGAGATTAAAGTTCACTACTGCAACTAAGCAACTAAGATTGCCATTGCCATATAGATTTTTCCCTCTTTCGATGCCCAAACAAAAAAAATTGCCACTTTTTTCATTCAAAAAAAAAAAAAGATTTTCTTCGATAATTTTGTTCGACATTTCATTCTCTACTGAGTACAAGAGAGAAACAAATCAATTTTGTTCTTCCGATAGATCCAAAATGGAGAAAGAAAGAAGAAGAATAAAAATAATAATAATAATAATAATAATACTATAAATCTAAAAATGAAATCAAAACAGACAATCAAAACGGAACGAAAAACGAAGTGTTTTGAAAAATAGATTTTTTTTTTCAAATCGAATCAATCAATCGGATTCGAAGAATTGAAAAAGAAAAAATTTCTCTCTCTCTCTCTCTCCCAAATAAAGCGATTTATTTTGTTTTGGTTTTGAAAGCGAAAAATATTTTTTTTTCTTTCGAAAACCTCAAACAAAAATCTATTATATCGGACTATCACTGGCAGAGAGAGAGAGAGAGAGGAGCGAAGAAAATTGAACTACCAATGATTACATTGGAATTGCATCAAAACTTTTACTTTTTTTTTGGTTTTGTTAGGTTTGTGATCCGGAAAAATATGAAGAAAATATGGATTGCATAAAAATTCATTCTCTAGCTCTGAAGCTGTGCGTGTGTGTGTGTGTGTGTGTGTGTTTTCTGTATTTGCAATGATCGATTGTGGTCCGATCGAAACAACAATAAAAAAAACTGGAACCAGAAAAAAAATCCAGGTAACTAAATGATTAAATGCCATAACGAAAACGTTCAAGTTGGCTAGGACCAGAAAAAAAAAATTTTGACAGTGAGAAAATGATTAATAGAATTTTCATTACAGAGAAATTTTTTTACCAAAATACAATTCAGCAGCATTTAGTAGCAGTAGAACGTAGAATCTCTTCGAATCTCAGAACGTAGAGATGGGTGTGAATGATTGGAACAACATTGACAAATGAATGAGAATCGAATTAATTTTGGCATTCGAACACCTTGTTTTTTTTTCTCCTATGTTGGAATTTGATTTTCATCTCTACCTCAGAATCTCTCTCTCTCTCTCTCTCTCTCTCTTTTCATACAGAATAGTTTGCTGATTAAATGACAAATTTCAAATTCTAATTAAAATTTTGGATCAATGGGAAAAAAAAAGTCTGAAAAAAAAGAAGCGTCAAAAAAGCATCAATTTATTTCCTGGTGCTCAATTTATTATTCATTTCAATTATTAGGAAACTAGAACAATCTAGAACCATAGAATTATTCTCGGCCTCACCACAGACGATATCAATAATATAATCACATCACTTTTGAATATTGATATAAGATGAGATTTTAAAATGAACCACCTAAAAAAAGCTGATTAATAAGCTGGGAAATGATTTTAGATCTTTCAAGATCTTAAAGATCAAGATTATTTTTTTTGGCTCAGTAATGATTTTTTTTTTCATCTTCTAGATTAACCTAGATTCGAATTATAAACCAAACACAATAATTAATTAAATTGGAAAGTTTTTTTTTTTTTAATTTTTTCGCTTTGTCCACATCGAAACAAAAAACTTCGATAGACATCAAACTTTTCGAAATGTTTCATTCGATCGAAATCAAAAAAAATTCGATCAGGTGTAGGCGTTTAAATCTATCAAAAAAAAAAAAAAAAAAAAAAAAAAAATACAAAAACGAAAGAAACAAACAAAATCTAGATAGATCTCTAGCATTAAACAAAGCTAAATTAAAGGCTAAAGTTAGGACCAAAATCAAACTCGATATCAAACCAACAACGATAGCTGTGGTACCAACCAAGCGGAGAGAGAGAGAGAGAGAGAGGGGGGGAAAGAGAAAAAAAAACGGATCATCCTAATGATCGTTATTGTTATATCAAAACTTGCTATCATTATTCTGATTATTACTATTCTGATGATTATTAATTAATGATGATGGTGATGATGGTGATCAAAATGAGAATAATGATGATAGCGTGTAGACAAGCTTAATTATTGTTTGTTTTATTGTTTTCCACAACACTGATGATGATGATGATTTTTTTTTTTTTTTTTTTGGTTAATATGATTCTAGCTAGCTATCTATCTATCTAAGTAGGTAAGAGAGATTGAAACGAAACAGTAGGTAAGAGAGAGAGAGAGAGAGAGAGAGAGGGAGGGAGGGAGGGAGAGAGTGTGGGAGAGAGAGAATCTTATGAGTAGAGTGAAACATTGAAAACTAAACTAGAAAAAAAACAATACATAAGCCTAGCGTAACATCATAGAACCATCAGAAATGAGCTAGAAAAGAGAAAGTTATAGAATCTAATATAGAATGAAAACATTGAAAACAAACAAACGAAAAAAAAAAAAACAAAACAAAACAAAACAAACAAATGAATAGAGTACCGAGAAAATAATGAAGATAATGATGGAGAGAAGAATATCATCGACAGAAAGAGAGAGAGAGAGAGAGAGAGAGAGAGAGAGAGAGAGAGAGAGAGAGAGAGAGAGAAGAATAGAATCATAAATGCGTGACAAAATAATTTTTTTTTATTCCAATTGTAAATTCTATTATTATTATTATTATTAATTCACTAGCTCTCTCTCTCTCTCTCACTCACTCACTCACTCACTCACTTATTCTCGCTTTTTATTGTTCGTAATGAGAGATTCTGATAGTTTTGGTGGTTAGAAATCGAATTTTCAACTTCCAAAATGAAAAGAAATGTTGGACAACGATGTTAAAAAGCTAACCACAACAAATTGAATGCAATTTAAAATTCGAAATTAAAATTTGAATTCCTATTTTTTTTGTTTTTTTTTTTGTTTTCGAAACATAGTGTAGTACATAGAGACAGATCTTCGTGAATTTTTTTTTTTTTTACACTAAAATTGTAAGATAAACACAGACACACCTACGTTTAGAAAGAGCGAGAGAGAGAGAGAGAGAGAGAGAGGGAGGGAAGTGAAGTTTGATTAATTTTTTTTTCATCTCATTGCTTAGTTTGTTGTTTTTTTCCATCCCCCTTCACCGGAAATTGCTTACATTATTCTCTTTTAATTGAAAAAAAAAATGATGATGGAGAAGAATAATCATCTTTATTCAATATCAAACTAGTGGAATTAATTATTTCTTTAACGTTAATTCATTGAATTCAATTCAATCAATAAATGAATGATCTACTCTCTTCCTACACTCTCTCTCTCTCTCTTCCATTTCTAAATCGATTCAAATTGAAAGCGATGAATAGAGAACAGAAACGTAACGAAACAAATGAATCAATTGATTCGTTCCGAGAGTGAAATAATTATCCAAAACTATTCCTATGAAAAAAAAATTTTGGTAAACATCAAAACAATAATAGATAATAATTTCCCTAGTATATCAGTGAATGATTTTTGTTTAAAGAAAGAAATAAGTCTCTACTAATAATATCAATAATAGTACTAATTATAATGATAATAATAAATAATAATAATAATCAAGACTCTCTCTCTCTCTCGCTCTCTTTTCGAAGATTGGCAGATGTTTTTTTTTTTTTTTGGTTCCACATTCATATTTCGTAATCGCGTTTTGTTTAAATTATTGAGACCAAATAGGCTTTGCACCAGGATACCATGGAAGCTAATGACTATGATAGAATTCGATGAAGAAATAGACATAAATTAATACTAGTCTCTCTCTCTTGCTAAATATAGTCCGAGACGAGAGAGTGAGTAAGTGAGGAAAAAAAAAAAGAGGGAGAGTGAAAAAATTTAAAGAATTCTTTTCACATTGTGAAAATTCTCAAGTTCAACATCGAGACAAAGAGTAACTCTTTCATTTTGCTCTTCTAGGGAATGTTTTCCAGAACAACACTAGAAGAACTTTTTCTCTCAACCATCTCTCGAATCTCTTATCGATCGATCTAATTGAACTCCAAAGTGCTTTGGTTGGGCAAAATTTCTTCTAGACACACACACACACACACTCACACACACATACAAAGCTCAAAACTCACTAAAAACACAGAGCTCAAAACTAAACGTTCAACTTACTGTTTTGTTTCCTCTACCCCCCCCCCCAGTTTCATCACTACTAAATTCGTAGCACAAATATTTTTGATTTCTACTTCTTAATTATATTCTTCTTGTTCTTGTTCTTGAATCACAAATTCTTTATTTCTTTCCTTTTCTCTCTCTCTCTCTCTCTCTCTCTCTCTCTCTCTCTCTCTCTCTCTTTCACCTGTTTTTTTTTGTTTGCTCATACAATCTACTTTGTGATGCTCATTTTTTAATGTTATCATCATTGTTAGTATTCTACTATTATTATTATTATTATTATTAGTGTCATTTCACTAAGATTTTCTTCTGTAGCAGCCGTGAATAGAACTCTCTGATCTCTAGAGTCTAGAGTAGAGTAATATTAAAAAAAAAAAACGGTCCATTCCGTTTTTTTCTTATTCGTATTGGAAAAAAGTGAACAAAAAAGAAGCAATGACCAAAACGAACTCAATTATCGAATGAATGCACTTTAAGAAAAAAAAAAAAGAAGAGTGGCCTAGAAAGAGAGAGAGAGAGAGAGAGAGAGAGAGAGAGTAATGCAAGCAAAATTTAAGAATAGAATCTCTATTAATTGGTTATTTTCTACATTCAAAGCTAGGAATAGGAGGGGGTGGGTAAAAACGATCGTATCTAAATCGAAATTGATCGACTTGATTCTTGCAAAAAAAAAAATCCTTAATAACAATAATCGAATAGGGAAAGAATAAGTGAGATTTTCAATTTTATCTTTCTAAAAGGGTGTATCTAGGTGCCTAGAATGGGTGTGAAAATATTCAAATCAATCTATTATTTACACAATCATCATCATCATCATCACCATCACCATCATCATCATTATTATCAATAAAGAGAAGGAGAATATTGTTTGAATTATCATAAAGTAATGATTGAGACAACATCTATTTCAAAGAGGAAAAATTTCTTTCGATCATTGAAAATCATCGATTGATTCAATTGTATAAAGTTGTATGTTGATTAAAATAGAGAAATAAAATCAATTTAGTTTCGTTGTTGATGAGCTCAAGACACTTTTCATCATTTCGTTTTCATTATAATTCCAAAAAAAAAAAAAAAAAGCTTTCAAATCAAATTCCGACTGAATAAATGAATGAATGAATGAATATTTTTGAAATATTCTATCTAAATCAAGATTGTTGTAGAGAATCTCGAAACTCATTCATCAATTCATTTGCTTTCATTTGAATTGAGAAGAATATAAAAAGAATCGAGAATAAAATTCTACGAGTAGAAGAATTCTTCTCTCCTCTCATTGATGATCATAATGATTATGATTATGATATCATTTCAAAAAAAAAAAAAAAAAAAATGATGATAAAACATTCCATTTCGAATAGATTAGATTGGAAAGGTATTCCAAAAAGATATTCAATGATGATGATGATAATGACGATAGAATTGAGACGAGAGCAATCAACGAAGATCCGTAGAGTGAATGGGAAGCGAAACGATAGAATCAAATGAAACAAAACTGTGAATTCAACAATACTGTGAATTCAAAACAACGAAATTCATCGTTAGCTCTATTCATCATCATACAATCATTAAAATGATTGATTGAATCATTTTCGCTGTCTAATAGAGCAGTTACAGCAATAGAGAGAGAGAGAGAGAGAGTGAATGTTTTTCTTCAAAAAAAAAAAAAAAAAAAAAAAAAAAAAAAAAAATATATGTAAATATGAAGAAAAAAAGTGGAGAAAGAAATTAAATTTCTATCAAATCTTCTCATAGAACAAAGTTTTAATTTTGATCAAAATTTTCAACAGTACAAAAGTACAAATGAAATCACTGAATGGCGCAAAAAATTTGCTCACAACTCACCTATAGATCGGTGTTGTCGATTCATCTTTGTACCAAAGTATCAAGGTAACAGAATCTTTTGGGATCGATGTCGATATATTACAAGGCAAAGCAATCTTTCCACCGGCGACACCAGTCAACGTTCCAATGATCTCTATCGAAAGAAGAAAGGGAAGAGGAAGAGAGAGAAAAAGAGTGAAAAAAAATATCAAGAATTAATTTCAGAAATTCTAATCAAATCTAATCAAATTGTTTCAAATCGAACTAATTGATTGTAGAGCGAAGCATTGAACTAATCGAGAATTTTCCTGAATCAAACTTCAAAATTATAATGGGATAATATTGTAGAAAGAATCAATGAATTCATTGAATCAAATCTAGTGCTTTTAGTGGAATTAAATTTTAATTAAACAAAGCGTTGTTTTTTTTATCCTCCTCTTCGTTCCAGAATTATTGAATCATTCACAATTGATTGGACATCACAATCATTGCTGAATAGATTTTACGCTACATTCAAAATGAATCGATTCGATAGATTACTACTATCGTAACGTATTTCATTCTCGCCTGAATGCATTCGATACACCCATACTATCTCAAACACACCCACACACACAAACAGACAAAAACAGACACACCATAAAAAAAGATCAAATAGATTATTCATTAGAGAAATCAAACCAAAACTTGATGAATTATTTTGGATCGTTTTTTTTTTTTTTTTTTTTTTGTTAAGAAACAAATCCAGTGTTCAAGCTTTTAATAGCTTTGTAAAATGATTCAAAACAAAATTAAAAAAAAAAAAAAAAGAAAACTAATTTGTAGAAAAGAATTTTCGAATAAATTCAATGAATCAAATCTAACATTCGAAGATCAACGAAAATTCATTTGTCATCGAGATCAACGAATAGGAAAAAAAAAAGAAATAAAATCGTTCGAATCAATTTGTTCTACAATCGATTGATTTCTTTTTTTTTTTTTTTTTTCTTTCAATTTTATTACCAAAATCTTTCTCCAAATTTTTATGCCGATGTCTAGCGATTCGAATTTTACTCGTTCTATCGAATAATATTGGCTTCTTTTTTGTCACTATCGATGTCGATGTTGTCGATATCAAAGAAGAAGAAGAAGAAGAAGAAGAAGATGATGATGATGATAATGATAGATGTTTTCGATGAGAATTTTTATTTTTTCTAAAACGTTTGTGTTGCTTTTGTTGTTGTCGTTGTCGTTGTCGTTGTTTTATTTGTAATTTTTGTTCGCTGTCCAAAACATTACTATCGTTGAGATCATTTAAATTCTCTACATCACCATCACTTGCACCAAAATTATCATCAATCTCATCATTAGTATCAGCATCATCATCATCATCATCGACATCAACATCATCATCGACAACGACGATATCATCAGAATTTCGATCAAATAGAAATCCTTCCATATCACTATGAGATGTGAAGGCAAACTTTTCGGGAACGCCGGAAGAGATGGAATGAGTTGAAGATGATGATGATGATGATAAAGAAGAAATTGGCAATAGTTTATGCTCTCTCTGATTGGATTCATCAATCATCAATAATTTTGATGGTCGTGGCGATGATGAGGATAGGGACGATGAAGAAGAAGAAGAAGAAGATGATGATGATAACGATGATGAAACGAGATGTTTCTGTTGGAATAGGGCTCTCTTTCGTAGATTAGAATGAATAGACGACAAATTCGATGACGCTATCGAATGATCAGAATTTTTGAATAGAAAGGCAACATTGGTTTGAAACGTAATCATTGAATTATCATTAGTTCTATCACCCATCTTTGAGATCAAATCATCATCAAATAGCCTGATCGAATTGGCCGGCAACGCTTTCGAGAGTTTCGTTGTTGTTGATGATGATGATGATGATGCTCTCGTTGATGTTGTTGTTAGTGATGGTGATTTTGAGACATCTTTTCCAACTGGACCGAATGCCCAATTACTATTATTATTTTGATAATAATCATAATCGATTATTGAATCAAAATCATTTTGAAGAATCGACAATGAAGATTGTGTACGATTAGAGCTCGAATCGATTTCGATGTTTGACATCGTTTCAGAACGGACAATGGATCGTTCTGGTACCATTGCCATTACGATGATCATCATCATTTTAATCATCATCAAATACATTAGCATCGATGAAATGCTGAGATGGCAATGTTTAGTTCTGATTGTTGTCGTTGCTACTTTTGCAATTGATGTTGTCGTTTTGGCAACAACTATTGGTGGCGTTCTAGAAATTGAGAATCGACGACGAAAACGACGACGATGAGAAGAATTCGAATGCCAAAACCAATAACAAACAGAATCGATGATGATTGAGATCATCAAGATAATCGAAAACACTAACATTTCTCATTCGATAACTTTTTCGGATCGAAATAATTTCTATTGAAGAAGACAAAGACGATGGAGAAGAGAAAGAAGAAGAAGAAGAAGAAGACGAAGACGAAGACGAAGAGTTTTTGATTCAGAATAATGCTGATGGTGGTGATGATCATCGGTTTCTTTCTCCACACCATCATCATCTTCATGATCATCATCACCATTGATGAAACTTTTGGTGCTGAAAACAAATTCATCTCTCGATCGATACATTTCAATCAGACGTTTGAAGAGAGAGAGAGAGAGAGCTAGAGAAAAGTACGCGAGAATCTAGGCAATATCGGAATAGATCGACCGAAAAAAAAAATTGCGAGAGAAGAGCAATAACAACAACAAAAATGTTGAAGATAAAACGAATAGAATTGAAGAGAATAAAATTACGAAAAGAATAGCGATACAACAACGTTAGAGAGCGAGGGAGAGAGTGAGATTGTAATCAAAAGAAAAGAATGTTTTTTCGTCTTTGTTGAAGATTGGCGAGAATGAAAGAAAGAATCTCTTCATCGCTAGATCAAATTGAGATGCGGTAAGCATTCGATTTTTTTTTTCTCTCGAATCGAGTGTTTTGCTTCGATTTTGGAAAAAAAAAGTGAATTTGTTGCGAGAAAGAGAGAGAAGCAGAATACTTTACAAAAATTCATTTATGATTCATACACCGACAAGAAGAGAGAGAGAGAGAGAGAGAGAGAGAGAGAGATGCACAAATAACTTAAATGATAGTTTTGAATGGAGAATATTTTCATTCTCACAATCGAATTGAATTGTTAGATTTTTTTTTAGGTGGGAAAAAAAATCACAAATATTTTGAAATTTTTTGATTCATTCTGATGGATCAATTGATCGAAAATTCTTTTTCGAATTCGAATTTTTGTTGCAATCAAACAAAAGAATGATGATGATGATGATGAATAATGAAAATTTCAAACGCTGGCTAATTTTAATCGAAAATATTTCGATCATTATCACCCCAAGGCGAATCAAAGAATCTTTGATTTTAGCTCCAAAACGTTGGGCTCAAACCAATTTCATAGAATAACGTTTAGAATTAGTTTTGTTTCCGATCGATCAACATCGATTTTAGATCACTCAAAAGAGCTCTATGTTAGCGATTTTCCATTGAAACATAATAGAGAAGAATGAATGGAGAGAAAAAAAAATTCCATACACTTAGAAAAGGATTAAGGGTATTCATTTCCGGTCTCCTAGCTATCCAATATGTATTGATTGCTATTCTCTCGATTGATGGTGTTGTTGTTGTTGTTGATGATGATGATGATGATGATGATGATGTCTGATTCTGTTACGTTTTTTTTTCTATCTCTCGTTTCACTCGAAACTTCAAAAATCGAATGAATAATTGATTTTTGATATGCGAATCGAGTGCAGTTACAAAAAAAACGAAACAATGAAACGAAAGAGAGAGAGAGAGAGAGAGAGAAATGACACGCAGATAGATAATCAATATAATGTGATCTAACGAAAAATTTTGCAAATTGTCAGATCTAAGAATATGAACGGAACTTCCGAAAGCGAATGCTTCAAAATCGAAACGTAAAGAACCAAAAAAGAGAGAGAGAGAGAGGTATAATTTGATATCAATTTCTCAATACTAAGCAAGAAAGAATTTCGATTAAATTGTAAAATTGTTACAAAATGGAATTCTTTCGATAATCGAATGTTTCGTTCTATTATCGATCACAGACCGGAGGTTAAAAATTAAGTGGAGAGCGAGAAGAAAATAGTTGAAATTTTCTTTCAAAAATCAAAAAAAAAAATTGTATTCCTATTTCTTTTTTTTTTGTTTTGGACCAAGTATTCATTCAAAATTTTTCCCCCCCATTTCGATTTCGATTTCGATTCATTACGCTACAATTAATGAATAAAGAAGATCAAAATTCTTGGAACACTTCACACGCGCGCGTATGCGTACATTTGCTAGAGACAAAAAATGCGACAAAACAAAATCTAGAAAAAAAGAAATGAAGAGAATCGTAGAGAAGCGATTGGAAAACAAAGAAATCGATTGTTTCATTAATTTTCCTAATCAAATAGAAAAAGAAAAGAAAAAGAAAATGTTTGTTTGAATTAGCGTATCGATTATTTTCTCTCTTTATTTTTTCTCGAGTAATTTTTTTTTTTTATATATTCTTCTTTCTCTTCTTTTGATTGTGGACCGAAATGAATAATTTCAATTGTTTGTTTTGTGTTTGCAATAAAACAAAACAAAACAACAAACACAGTCGAGTAATGGAAACAATGATTCGAAAAATAGAATCGAATCGAATCGAATCGTGGAGACAAAAACCTAACATCTAATATCGAATGTTGTTGTGTGAATGAAAATCATCTCCATTAAATTAGTTTAATCCATTCGATTGACATCAAAAACAGACAGACAGACAGACAGAGAGAGTGAGAGAGAAAACATCAAATTAATTGATTTCGAATTGACGAATAGAACAATTTGATTTCTTTCTGTTTGGAAATTGTTTCAAATTCTTCTCACAATCATTAAACTATGATGAGGATGAGGATGAGGATGGTTTGTTGGGTTTGAGAATCTAAAGATTGATTAGATTGTTGAGTTGATTTATTTTTATTTTATTTTTTTTTTATTATTCAATGAAGTAAAAAAAAACACCCTCTTCCTACTTCTCATCTCTTGAGAAGATTTTCAATGAATTCGATTCGTTTTCGTTTCTCTCACTTTCGGAGAAAAAAAAACAATTCAAAAAAGTACAGTGTAGAATACAAAGGCTGTTGTGAAAAAAAAAAAAAGAAAGATGTTTGACAAATTAGTTTCACTTTAAATCGACTCGAACAATCTTTCATAGCTTTCGAATGAGAGATGTTGTTGAAATAAATGTTAAGAAGAATTGAAATGATGCAAACGAGACGAGAAACTGAATGTGAAAAAAAAAAAGAGTTTCAATTCAATGTTGATGATTAGTGAAGAAGTGAAGATTATTTCTTTAAAGCCAAATGATCGAGCTTGATGGAGCAATAAAGAAGAGAAGGAGAGAGTATCGAAAATGAAACAGATCGAGAAGACTACCCAAAAGAGAGAGAGAGAGAGAGAGAGAGGAAACAAATCCACATTTGATGAGTTGAGAGTAGTTTGACTGAGTAGTTAGATTTAACGAAAGAAAGTGAAGAGAGAGAAAGAGAGAGAGAGAGAGGGGGGGGGGTAATGAATGAGAATGATTTTGATTCAAACAAATCGTTCATGGAACATTTCTCAAACAAATAAATTAAAGATTTTGATGATGGACCAAACTTTCGCTCTCTTTCTCTCTCTCTTTCTCTCTCTCTCTCTCTCTCTCATTAGACACAACACACAAACATTTGGCTTGGTATTTGGCTTAGTGAGGAGATTCTTTTTTATTTCTGGAAAAGAAAACAGCAGCATTTCTTCGTTGGAAATTCCTTGACTTTCGTTTTCGTTTTTTTTTTTTTTTTTGAATAAAATCAAACCTTCGATAGACTTCCGATAGATGATTGTGAACGATAGATTGATTTAGAGATGTTCGATTGTTTAATTTTGAATTTCGATCAATTCATATTTAGTTGTTGTTTCGATTAGATGAGGTTTTTGTTTTGTATTTTTTTTTTTTGGGAAATGAAATTAAAAACAAAAAAAGATCATGATTTAATCTTTTTTATAATTATTTTAATAGCAACAACAACAGCGACAGCGACAACAATCAACAATCAGCAATCATAATCATTTTTCTATCGAGAAGAAGAAGAATATATCATCGAAACGTGAAAGAGAAACAAAATCAAAGAGGAATAATAAAACTTTTCAAATAGCTAACAAATAGAAAACAAAAAATGTAAAAAAAAAAAACAAAAAAAAAAATTCCCAATGACAGCTAGACAAGAAAAGAATATTTCTTGAAACGAAGAAAACTTTCGTTTGATAGTCTTTGTTCTAGAAAAATGAAGATATTTGGTTGTTTCACTCTCTCTCTCTCTCTCTCTCTCGTTGAAATTGAGTGACACTTGAAAAATGAAAATATCGAATATCCAGAATGAGATTGATAGCGATAGAGTGAACGAGAGAGCGAGAGAGAGAGAGAGAGAGGGTTGGAATCAAATTACATAGTGAATTCATTTGCTAATTCATTTTGATCATCGTAAACCCAAAAGAAAAAAGATCGAGACGTGAGTGGATCGAGAAGGGCAAAGCTAGAAAGCAGCAAAAGCTAAAGTGAAAGAGATATCCAAAAAAAAAAAAAAAAAATCTATCGAATAAATTTTGTTTTGATTGGCTCCAATGAATGAATGATCGAATGAATGAATGAATGCACAACTTGCTACAATTCCTTGTAGTAATAAATATTGATTCTCTTCTTTTCTTTCACTGCTTTACAGAAAAAAAAGATTGCTACTCGATCCAAAGATGATCTCAAAGGTAAAGATCGTCTAAGGGATTGAGATAGAGATGGAAAGAGATAGTGAAAATGAGAATCGAATTGAATATTTTGCAGCGATGATGATGAGATCGAAAAGGAACCAAGACCGAGAGATAAATCTTTCAAATCGGCCTTTCTAGAATCGTTGAGAGAGAGAGAGAGAAATTGGTTTTTGGTTGCCGTAACTGTTGTTGTTGTTGTAGACGATGGTGGTAGTGATGGTCCTGTAACAATTTCCGGTTAGCTTATTTAATATTTATTTTTGATTTTATTTTTTTCTCTCTTGAAACGTTTGAAACAATTTCAAATGGATTCTGGTAAGGATCGAGTGAGAGAGAGAGAGAGAGATATTTCAATTTCAATCAATAAATTGAATCGATAATGAAGATGTGACAATCATCGTGATGATGGTGATGGTGTTGGTGGTGGTGGAGTGGATAGAGAAGACGGAAATTCTTTTCTCTCTTCCGCATCCATACCATTTATTTTTGCTCTATTTGATTTTCACTCTAACACTAAGTTGAATTTTTCATTGCTAATTTCATCATTCAATCATTTGATGATTCAGAGGAGAATTTCAATGTTGAATTTTTTTTTTTTCTCAAAAATGGTGATAGAAATTTTTTAGCAACGAAACAAATTGATTTTAATTATTTTTTTTTTGATTTTCATTGCTTCCTCGATTGTGATGATGACGAAGAGATTTTGAAGAATAATAATTATTATTTGTTCTCTTCGATGTAGAACGTGACATTTTCGAATTTGTTTTGGTATTATCCGGAAGCAATCGAATCGAATTTGGATTCTCCACTTTGAATTTTTTATTTTTCGCTTTCGTTGAAATATTCGATATTCAAATTCTTTTGCTGAGTAATTTGTTTGATAGTAATATTTTCTTATTCCCTCTCTCTATTCAGGTTTAAATTATAACAATTTAACAGAATATTTAAAAACAGCTTCAGGTCGTTGTTGAGATGTTGTTTTTGGCGAGATTTCATTGTGGAAAGCTTGATTTTTCTACTCAGCTGATGAGTTCAAAAGGGTTCCGGTCGATTCTCTTATTTTTTTTTTGCGACGAAACAAAAATAGCGTCATGAAAGAATGAATGAAGAGAATTATTGAGAGATGATTGAGAGAAAGATTTTGGACGAAATAGTAAGAATTTCTAATCTCACAAAAATGATCATAAATAAAAGAGATTTTTTTTTTTTTTTTGAAAACAAACAACAACGACAGAGAAAAAAATAATGATGATGATATAATCGAAACAATTATAGCCGAGAAGAAAATGCGAAGAAGATTGTGCTGTGCTCAAGTTTTTGTGTTTCAATTCTTGATCTCGTTCTCTCTCTCTCCTTCTTTGTCGTTAATTATATCGAAACTGAGAACTAATTATTCGATAGAAATTTATGTGAAGAATTTTCTAATTGTCATCATCATCATCAATATCGAGAGATAGAGAAAGAGAGAGAGAGAGAGAGAGAGAGAGAGAGAGAGAGAGAGAGAGAGAAAGAGAATTCGTAATCTTCTCTGTTGAAGAGAGAAATTAGAAGAGTGCAAGTCGTTTTTTGGATGAGGATCTATTTTTTTTTTTTTTTGGAAACGAAAAAAAAAAAAAAAATTCCTCATTCGATTCATCACAAAACTATGGCCTCACTGTTTTGAGAATTCTTTTCAGCTATCACACTTGTATTCTCGCTAGAGAATTTCAGAGAATCGTCTCTCTCTCTCTCTCTTTCTCTCTCTGTCTAAAATACTCTGGCTCTATATAGTTTTAGAAATGGTTCCCATTCTAAGGTTTGACTCCAATAGTCTCATTGTAGAACTACTACAACAATCATCGGATAAAATTCGTAGCCAATCAGGATATATCAGATTAATAGGTAGTGGTAAGAGTGTTTGATGTGCGATTTTTTTTTCTCCTTTCGATTCGATATTTTTCGATTCCGAAAATAGCTTTCGCAATGAAAAAGATGTGTGTTGTATTCTTTCCACTATCGATAAACAAATGCGCAGATAGAGAATTTTTTTTCCAGATCCCCAAAAAAAAAAAAAAAAATTGAAACCCGGAGTGAGAAGAATTCGTTTTGGAAAGTTTCAAAATTTAGCGCCACTACAGTGTGAGATATTTTCGGAATCTCTCTCTCTCTCTCTCTCTCTCTTTCTCAATTTAGCAAAATTACAAATTAAATGGTCTTCATCTTTGAGTTTTTTTCCCATTTTTTTTATTTTTGGTCAATTTCTCTCTAGTGAGCGAATTTTCTCAATCAAATCAATGTCAAAATTTTCTTAAATCTTAAAAAGAAGAAAAATAGGATTCTTTTTGGAAGCAATCACACACCACATAAACCTAACTATCTTATCAAATTAGTTATGTAAGAATAATTTGCTTTAAAAATTCGTTGTAATAGAGATTCGTGAGAACTATCGCAATCGTTGCGTTGAGAATTTTTAAGAGAAAAGATATCTTACGTTTTTAAAAAGTCTGTGTGTTTGCATTTTATTTTCACTATGAAATTTGTTATTTTGAAATTCAAACGAAGACAAAAAAAAAATTTCCAAATCTCAAATTCTAAGAAATTTGTACACACAAAACTCAAACACACCGCGCGTGAATGTTGATCTGCTTACAAATCGAAAAAAAAAACAATAAAAACACTAAACACAACAGTCGAAGTTGTGAGCGCGAAACTAAATCAAACAAAACAACTCAAAGTAAATCTCAAATGTCTGAATTTTTTTTTTGTTTATTGTTCAGTTCCAGAAAAGAGAGAGAGAGAGAGAGAGAGAGACGATGAAGAGAGTTTACTAGTTCTAGTTGTTTGAAAAATAGCCATTTGTTTTCGGATTTGTCTTTTTTTTCGATTCTATTCATTCAACTTCATCGGAAACTTGTTCAAAGAAATCCAAATTATTCATCATTGATCATAGAGCATTCATAACTAAGTTAAGATTTGGATCGAACGAACAAAGAAAAAAAAATACGAGCAATTAAACAAGTCTCTAATCAGTGAGAAACTGATGAACATATGGTAACCAAATGATCGGAAACAAACAAACCAACAATCATCATCTAGAATCTAGACCATCTTAATCATCATCATCATCATCCTGATCATCAGTATCCGTATCGTAATCGATGGAATGAAACAAAGAAAGACATCAAAACAATTCGATAGTGTGTAACATTATTTAAAGTTTAGTAAATAAGTTTACGAATTTCTTCTAAGAAGTTTGTTGTAGAGAAGAGCAAGAGTTCTGCAGAGTAAATTCTACTTGATGGGGGGGGGCGGGCTTTTTGTTGTTATTCAAATGAGTTCACAAGAAACATCACATCAAATCAAACAAGAAGATTGGGAGATCGTAAACCACAAGATGTAATTATAAACAAAAAAGTATTAGTATTGTAGAAATTTTCCGAAGAAGTGAGTAAGTGAGGAGTAGTAGTAAATCATCAACTTTGCTATCAACTTTAACGAATAGATTCATTTCGAAAAGATATTCGAAGAACATTTGATTCGATATCGGAAAAAAAACTTCGAAATTCAATGATAAAATTAGCTCTCTTCGATACTTTCCGGAATGTTTTTGATGCTTGATTGTTTTACAGTCTGCCAGGTTTCTCTTTAAGAAATCTAAACAAAAATTTCAATTTGTTTTATTCATTTATTGAGTGTGTGCAAGTTTTTCGATTGTTTAAATTAGAATATCGGAAACCGAATAGCCAATGGTCAATTGATTCAATCGTTAGTGTAGTCAGTGGAATTATTTGATTTGGTAAGAAGAATTTCTGGGCCAACAATTCTCATTGCTACCGAAGCGTTTGAGTCTAGAGATGCTCTGCAAACAGCAGCCATCGATACGATTCTTGTTCGTAATTTTATTCACAAAACAAAGAATTGGTATTTGTTTCTTTTTTGGATGCAGATTTCTTAGATTCTCTTATCGATTGCCTAAACAATCAACATCTACTTTCTTTCTCTCTTTCTCTATAGCTCACAGAATTATTATTCGCATCATCAAATTCGTTTTATCGATTAACACCAAAAAGGGGTAGCATCGAAATAACAAAAGAAAAATATTAATGAGAATTTCTTCTCGAACAAAATTCTTTCAATCTTCCACTTTTGCTCATCATCTTTCTTCAACATCTTCAGTATTACAATGAAGAAAATTGATTGAGAGAAAGAGAGAGAGAGAGAGAGAGAGAGAAACGATGATGATAATAATAATAATAATAATAATAATAATAATGATTGTAATAATTAAAATAAACTAGAACATGGAAATTTATTCTATCTTCATAGCGGAACGAATCAAACGAATATCATCATCATCTTCCTCATCATCATCATCATCATCATCGTAATTGAGAACGAAAAAGATTTAGGAAGAAAAGAAGAACGGATAATAATAATAATAATAATAATGATGATAATAATAATAATAATCAAACATCAGTATCAAAATAAACACTATAGAATCTAAAGTTTTAGATTATTTATTCTTGCTTTAGTTCTTAATTCCTCTCCACACTAGTTGTGAAGTATTAGTTTGAAGAATTGTAATAATAATAATAATAATAATAATAACGTTATTATTATCATATTTTCATCATAATTTCTCTATAGGACGTGTTTGCAAAATGTTGTGTGTTTGTGTGTGTGTTGGCCCATTTTAGTAGATGTTGATGTACGACTACGACAATCATTCAATGAGGCTGAGGTTTAGAGTGTTTTTAACGAAGAAAAAAAAAATCCAAAGAAAAGCGATCGAATTTGAAGATTGAAGCGAAATGAAAGAATGAGTCTTGGAAAACAAATAGAAGACTATCAAGAGAAGAACATTCCAGAAGACAGGAAGATAGATAGATGATATCTTAGTTCTCTCTCTCTCTCTCTCTCTCTCTCTCTCTCTCTCTCTGAATCACTATCACAATTTCTTTCATCATCACCATCATCATCATTATTATTATCTTGATTTTCAAATCTTCAACAACAACAACAACAACAATATCGAAAACGATAGTAAACTAAAACACCATTCGAGACAAAAACATTTATACTAATTCATCAACTTCAAAATGCTAACAATCATATTGGATCGAGAGAATAGAAACAATCAAATAAAGAAGCGAAAGAGAGAGAGAGAGAGAGAGAGAGAGAGCGAAAGACGGAAGAAGAGAAACATAGAGATAGATAAAATTAATGGAACAACACCGTAGCAAGATCATCATCAGAAACATCATCAGATAAGAGTGAGAGAGAGAGAGAGAGAGAGAGAGAGAGAGAGATTGAGTGAGTGAAAAAAGCATCCAAGAAACCTAACAATCACTAAGCATCAATGTTGAATACTATCTCCATCATCGCCATTATCGGTGAAAGATATTGTTCGCAACGCTAGAATTGTGATCGCAATAACTATCATTTATCGAACAAAATATCCGACAAAGCCAACACAACCAACCAACCAACCAGCGAACCAGCCAACCAATCATCATCAACGACAACAACGAAAACAACGACAATGATTGCAATCGATATCATACTTAGCTGTTCTAAGAATTTTCAAATAGATTGAAAGTATCAAGCCGAACTAAAGAGAGAGAGAGAGAGAGAGAGAGAGAATCTTAAGATGAGAGATAGAATAAACCACAGAATATATTAACTTTATTCATCGGAGAATTTAGATTTTTTGTTAGAATTTTTTTTCCTCATTTCTTGATTCTCTAAGTCCTCCCCCTTCTGTCTCTGTCTCTGTCTCCATCATGCTGAGAGTATCAACAAACTCTCAATGCTAGGTGGATGCTAATTCTTGTTTTTCTCTCTCTCTCTCTCTCTCTTTATCGTTTGTCATTCTTCAACCAAACGGATTCATTTGTTGATGATGGAATGTGAAAGATGAAGAAGAAGAAGAAGAAAAAGAAAAAAGTGAATTTTTTTTTTTTTCGTTAAGAAAACAACAATACAACAATAACAACAACAACAACAACGACATCAATAATCTGGGAGAGAGATCTAAGATTTGCGAGGCCTATTTTTTTCTCCTCCATCCATCGATCCTTCTCTTTTTCATTTCTCGATTTAGTGTAGATGAAGATCGATTGAGTATTAACACCGTACCGAACAAAACAAAACAAAAAAAAAAAAAAAAAAAAAAAGAAACCGAAAGCTTTTGAGAATCGATTGTTTTTCACACTTCAAATATAAATATAATATACATAACAAATATGGAGAGGAATAAAAATGATGAGAATGTACTTGAGAAAAAACTATTAAAGCAAAGAGAGAGAGAGAGAGAGAGAGAGAGAGAGAGAGAGAGAGAGAGAGAGAGAGAGAGAGAGAGAGAGAGAGAGAGAATAGATCGTTCTCGACATGAGTGGGAGTCGGGGATAGGAAGATTAGAACAGATTCATTTCTACATTCCTAGGTCCTAGAATCAAGAGCTTTAGCTTTCTTCGAATTTTTCTTTTCTTTTTTTTTCTCTCCTAAAAGCTAATAGATTCTATAGCTAGAATTCGAATTGAATCGAATCGAATGAATTTGGTTAGATGATGACATAATTATGATTATGTTAATCTTCATTCCATCATCATCATCATCATCATCATCACCGCCATCAAAATCGAGCATTTCTTGTTCGATTCGATGAGAACGTATTCGCTTCTTGTGTTGATGATGATCCATCATCGATCCATAATGATAATGAATGAATTAGATTGCCACATTGAATAGCAAGTGAACAGAGACAATCATTGTTGAGATCTCTTACCACCATCTCACCGAATCTCTCCCCTCTCCCCCCCTCGAAGAAAATGATTCACTTTCGAATCGATTAATGGAATTGCTTTGAAGAGAGAAGTTCCAAAAACTAAACGTTTTCTTGATAACAGTTTCAAGTGTTTGATTGATCATTCAATTTTCATAACATTGCTGAATTAACTGTGGGTTTTTTTTTTGATTAGGTTTCATTTTTTTTTCTTGATTTTCTCGCTTTCGTTTGATTTATGATCCATGGATGGATTTCAATCAGAGTTCGAGATTGGAATCGAATTTTGAGTTCAAGTTTCGAATCGATAAAATCAAAGGATTTCATCCAAAGAATTCGATTCAAGCAATAGAGCTAGAAGTCAGAGATAATCTTAGATGCAGCGAACTAGATTATTTGTATCGAACGAAATCGAATCGAGCTTATTATAGTAGTAGTCGTTTGGAAGATTTCACATATCGAGACCTGAAAGATTCAAATGAATAATCTTTGATAAACTTTTTTCTTTTTTTTTAGATTTTTGATTTTTTTTCTTTATTTCGATTGAATAAAATCGATCGTGAATCACCAAATCACAAAACCTAACCCAAATGAGTAAACTTTTGATCTTTTTTTTTTTTTTTTTGGAATCTCTTGAAAATTTTTCCTCTCTAGCTCTCGCTTCGCTTTTCTCTCGATTCATAATCATCATTGACAAACATCATTGAGCGAGAGAGAGAGAGAGAGAGAGAGAGAAAACGATCCAAAGACCAAAGTCCTATGATCATAGCGAGAACAAATTGAGAGAGGAAGATTGAGCGAATACGAGAGATAATCATCTCTCGATCGATCTACGCTCGCTATTCTCTTCACTGTTTTGAAACGAATCTATTTCGTTTAGAAATCGATTTCGAGATCGAAAGTAAATTTTCAATCGAGATTTTTTTTTTCCATAGATTTTTTTTTTCATTATTCCACCAAAAAAAAAAAAAAATAAATGTGAACAAGTTTTTTTATTTTTTATTTTTCTTTTCGTCTTCATTCTCTCTCTCTCGCTCTCTCTTCGAAACAACTCAATTATTGTCCATCGAGAATATGGGCAAAAAATAACTTCATCCTAAAGCCATAAGTATCCAAGAAAAAAAAAAGAAGTGAATCAAAGCAAACTATAATAGTAGCAGTAATAATAATAGCGAACAATAGCCCATAATGATGGAATCTTTTTCTAGATCAATTTGAATCGTTACGATCATCATCATCATCAGCGATAAAATATCTTCGAAAATCGAATCAATTCTTTTGGACCAAACCAATTCGAACTATAATTTTATTTTCAACCAGAGACAAGGACATACATACATACACATACACATCCATTCATTTTTTTTTTTTTGGTTAAAGATCAACGAAACGGATGATGTACGGAGAAATGAATTCGATATAATTCACTCTAGATCGATACGATCTCTCTCTCTCTCTCTCTCTCTCGAAGAATTTTTACCATTTCATTGCAACATCTTCCCCTAATTCCTCTCATCTTCTAATTCGTATTCTCGAATAATTTAATGCTACAGTTTCACAGATGTGTATGTTTAAGTGTGTCTAGGTGAAAGTGAGGCGTTTATTTTTTATTTTTATTTTTTTGCCCAAAAAACTAGAATAGAACTAGCTTTGGAATATTATTTATTTCGAATCTTCGATGATCCTATTCGATGCTTTTGGACTAAGATCGATCCTGAACGAGACTTTGGTTTGTATGTGAGAGATTTTTTTTTTTATTCGAATAAAAATCGAATCGAATTTCCTTCTCCTTCTTCTTCTTCTTCGAATACATTTGTGGGTGTTTATTTGGGTGTGGAAAGAAAAAATCAAACAAGAAAATCAATGTGCTATGATAGAATAAATTTAGTGTTTCGCAAAAAAAAAAAAAATAAAATAAAAAAAACAAAAAAAAACTGCTTCTCTCTTCCTCTTGTTCTTCCTCTTTTTTTTTGAAATTTTCAACTAGTAAGATTTTTCTTTCCGTTTTTTTATATTGTTGTGTGTGTGAGAGAGTGAGTGTTTGTGTTACAACCATTCATTCATTCATTCATTCACTAGTTATCATTCAGTAGTCATTGATGATCTAATCCAGTATTTCCGACACGAATCAAGAATTCGGATTAGTTTGATGTTCTTCAAAAAAAAAAAAAAAAAAAAAAAAAAAATAGAAAAAAGTCAAAATGAATCGAATGAAAAGTAAAAACAATTCAATGTTTCAAGTGGCTAGAAAAATCTACGGAAATTCTTTAATCAAATACACTATCGTTGATATGGATCACATCTCGGAATGTTAACGGAATCAAATCAAACAACTTAAAAAAATGAGAAAAATTGATCAAGAAATGTTGATATTGATAGTATTAAAAGCTAAGACTAGTTTCAATAGCTAGACAAGCTATCGTGTAAAGAAACGGAACTAAGCGAAACATCACGTTCGATTTAATTATTGTCTAAAGGAGAGCAAGAGAGAGAGAGAGAGAGAGAGAGAGAGAGAGAGCGAGAGAGAGCGAGAGAGAGCGAGAGAGAGAGAGTGAGAGAGAGCGAGAGAGAGATTTCTCTGATTTTGTTCGTTGGTAAATTTAAACCATCGGAATAAATTAGTGAAAAATAGAATCTCGATCCAAAAAATAGAGAAGAAGAGTAAGAGAGAAAAAAAACTTAAACAAAAAACGAATGAATTGAAAGAGAATAATCAAAAAAAAAAAATTTTTCCTTCGATTTTTTTTTTGAAGCGGCCAATGAACGAAACAATGTCGAAGAACGAGATCGAGATGGGTTGTGAAAAAAAAATCCCGCCATAATTTCAATCGAGACCACCCACCATCGAAATATAAACGCAGATGTTTGATTTGATTTTTGTTTCCCTATTCGATTCGAAACAAGAATCGAGAAAGTTGGATTGATTATTGAATGGAATGATGAGTGAAGAGCAAAAAAAAAACTGTCTAATTTTGAATGCAATAAATTTTGAAAATAAAACAAATTTCAATTTTTTTTTTAAATTCAAACATTTTTGATGTTTTTGTTTGTTTTCGATGTAGAAAATTTGATTTGGAAAGACGAAAGAAAATAAAAAAAAAAAAAAAAAAAGAATTATTATATCATTCGGAAAACCAAAATGGTCTCTCTCTCTCTCTCTCTTTCTATCTCCGCATCTTCGAAATTGTTAAACGACCACCCACTCTTACATCATCATAACGATTAATGATCGAGAAAAACATCTTCGAAACCATCACCAGTATATCAATTAATCGATTTAAAATTTTCGATTGAAAAGAGAGAAAACCAAAATAAAAAAAAAAAAGAAGCAGAAGAAGAAGAAGAAGAAGAAATAAAAGATGATGAAGAAATCTTTTAAAATTATTGTAAAAAAAAAATTTATTTTTTGTTTTTTTTCCATCGGGTAATTTATGAATTTTAGTTTATCTTCTCATTCGTATGGGAATCGCAAAACAATTCAAAATTTTGGACTCATGTCAAAATTGGGGGGAAAAAATTTCACTTCATTTGAGAGAGAGAGAGAGAGAGAGAGAGAGAGAGTGGTCCAGGAGCATAAAACACTAGACTAGAGTTAAGGGGTAGATAATGTTGGCTTGAAATCAAAACCTCAAAACATCATCACCATCATAATCGTATAATCGTAATGATATAATTATTCTAACTACTCTATTTCGGTGATTATGGAAAATGATCAATCCATTTTCCATTGTAACGGGCACAAGAATATCGAGATTCGAGATTCAATAAAACACAAAGCCATCTAGCAAAAAAAAAAAAAAAAAAAAATAAAAGAAAAATTCTTCTTCCAGATTGTTAGATTGACCAAACAGTAAGCATTACTATGCTCGAGAAGGATCCCTAAAGATTCCTAGGGAGAAATTTAATTTAAAAATATGGGAAACAATTTTCCAAACGAAAAAAAAAATAAACCAAAAAACAAAAATCGTTTCAAACTATCCGATGATAATTTTAAGCAGAAGAATCTAATATATAGCATTTTTTTTTTCTCTTTCACCTTTTTCCTTAGCAATGAATTTTGGGCTGTGTTAGTGAAACAGTCACCACCACACAGCAAGTGGTCTCTTCGTCGTTTTTTTTTTTTTTCGTTCGCTCTCCATTTACTTCAAGATGGCTTTCAGTAATTTTGTTGTTTTCATCCACTTCGATCTCGAATCAATCGATTTCGAATAAACTATGGTCGATTCCATATTTATTGCTTAGATGGATTGAGAATGAAAAGTTTCGAAGCTAAAACTAAAAA
This sequence comes from Sarcoptes scabiei, assembly GCA_020844145.1. Lineage (NCBI taxonomy): Eukaryota > Metazoa > Arthropoda > Arachnida > Sarcoptiformes > Sarcoptidae > Sarcoptes > Sarcoptes scabiei. The sequence continues at coordinate 6,489,436 of CP080487.1, forward strand.
GATTCAATCGATTCACTTCTACAATCTAGTCTCTTTTTTTTCATTTTTTTAAAAGCAAATTTTTAGAAGAAAATAATCTGGACCTAGCAAAATTATCATCAAATCTATACACACACACACACACACAGAGAGAGAGAGAGAGAGAGAGAGAGAGAGAGAGAGAGAGGGAAAATGCTGAACAAATTCAAGTGTCTTCAAATGATCGAAGTGTGTGTGTGTGTGAGTTTTTAAGAATCGAAACGGACCAAACTGGCTAAAGATTGCTGATGATGTGATTTATTTTTTTGTTTCTTTTATTTTCTCGAAGGAAGGAGGAGGAGGAGGAGGAAGGAGGAGGTGATGTCGTTATGTTTTATCCATTCCCCATCTTCTAGTTAATGTTTACGATTCTTATTAAAGTAGTGATGGACAATGACTATTCGATTAAAAGGAAATTCGTTTTGAAATTCAATGAGAGAGAGAGAGAGAGAGAGAGAGAGAGAGAGAAATAAAAATAAAAAAAGAAATCAAAAATTTTTCACTAAGTTTTGTTTTTGGCAAACAATTCCAATGAATTGCAATGCTAATCGCTTTTTGTTCTTTCGAAAATTTCAATCCAATCATTTTGGCTATATGTAATTATTATTATTATTATTATTATTATTAGAACAACAAACTTTGAGACAATAACGGAATGTTGTAGAGATAACGCACGAACAATGATTACGAGCTATAATTGAGCCTTACTTTTTTTTTATTCTACGTTTTTTTCGCTTTCGAATGTTTTGATGATCGACTAAAGCTAAGCTTGCTAAAGCTAAGCTAAAGTGTTAGGATCGACAGAAAATGAGAAAACAAAAATCTAAGATCTAAGATGGATTTAAGGATTGGAAAATTTCAATTCAAACTTAGTTTTTATTGAGATAATCTTCAATGTTAAGCGATTAGATTCAATGCATTCGAATCTTTTTCTCTCTCTCTCTCTCTCCCCACTACTTCTCTAATCAAAATGGCATCATTATTTTTTTTTTTTTTTTTTTGCTTCATTTTTTCACATTTCGAATCGAAGTTATCAAAGAATTGATAGAGAAAACCAAAACGAACAAATCCAAATGCTTTTGATCGAATGTAGTCTGATGTAGAGTAGAAAAAAAGAGTTGAATCGAATCGATTCTAATCAAAAAAAAAAAAAAAAAAAATGGAATAAAAAATGAAATTCTACTGCCGATGAAATTTTATTTTTAAATTAAAACCTCATTCAAAAAAAAATGTTCCCCTTTCTTTTTTTTGTTTTCGAATCGAAAAGATCGGAATAAGATGAATGAATGTCAATAGTGAAAGGTTTGTATTGAAAACAATATGCTAAAGAATAATCTATTCGATCGATAAAAATTGATTTTTTTTTTTCTCTCTCTCTCTCTCTCTATGTCCCTTCTTCACACTCATTCATTCTTGATCAAATTTTATTCGAATAAAATTATGAAAATTAAAAAGAGAGAGAGAGAGAGAGAGAGAGAGAGAGAGAGAGAGAGAGAGAGAGAGAGAGAGAGAGAGAGAAAACCTCGAGCTTAACATTGAATAAATTAAAATTCGATTCGAAATTGAATTAGATGATGATTTTAGTTGAGCATTCTGGATCCGCTCGAATCGATACAAATAATCATAAATTTAGCAGATAGATTTTCCATTGCATTTCCTCTCTCTCTCTCTCTCTCTCTCTCTCTCTCTCTCTCTCTCTCTCTCTCTCTCTCTCTCTCTCTCTCTCTCTCTCGCTTTGTTGTTGTAAGATCTTGTCTCTATTCTATCTCGGCGAAACAAAATTTTAATAATAATATTTTTTTTTCCTATATGTCACACAATGAGAAATTGACAACACCGATGACAATGATGCACGCAATCGATGGAATGTAGTGAAAAAGAAACCAAAGACCAGACAGACACAGCGAGAGAGAGAGAGATCAGAACTAGGACTAGGACTAAGCTAGAAGAGATTAGGCACGATAACTTTGAGTGAAAAAAAAGTGATTGTTTCGGATTCATTCTTGTTTTTTTTTTTTTTTTTTTGATATCTGATTTTTTTCCATTGAATTAAAAAGCAGCAGAAGGAAAAGCAGAAGAAGAAGAAGAAGAAGAAGGAGAGAGGAAAGAAAAACAAAAATCAAAAAATACTGATCCGATCAAAAATTTTTTGTTTCGATTAACATTTCGTCTTTACGCTTCAAACATATCATAATAATAATAATAATAATAATAATAATAATAACAGTAATAGTAATAATAATAGGTCCAAGTGGTTTCCACCGAACATTAGTGCTAGTGCTATTATTATTATTATTATTATTATTATTATTATCATCATCATCAACATTGTCATTGTTGTTGTTGTCGTTGTTGTTCAGATCCACACATAGAATTTTTGGTGTATTGTAAAGAGTATAAATTTCTATCGAATCAAATTTGGTATTAGCGAAAATTTGCAGCAAAATCAAAAAGCAATACCGAATCTCTAGGCGTAGAATCGAATGTTGTTCGAATTGATTCGAAACCATTACGGTTCTCGTTTATCTTTTTCAAATAATATTCTGATGGAACAAAGAAAGAGTAACAGAAAAAAAAGAGTTATCGTAGAGGAGAGAGAGAGAGAGAGAGAGAGAGAGAGAGAGAGAGAAAGTTGAAAAGGTAATGTTTTGTTTCGAGACCGAGAGAAAAATATCGAAAAATAATGCATTAGTTTTCCATTAATTTTTCTCTCTCTCTCTCTCTCTCTCTCTCTCTCTCTCTCTCTCTCATTCTAATTTCTCTGGTTTTATTCATTTCATGACTAACTATGACAATAATCAAAAAAAAAAAGGTTTACTTTCTACTCTTGTAGGTGTAAGATATGAAGTGGATACGAAATTAATTCCATTCATATCAATATCTTTATGTGATTAGTATGATGATGATGACGATGATGATTCACTTGATTGATTCCATCTGATCTTGTGAAATTGTGGAATCGTTTTCGATCGCATCCTATACGATTCTGGTACTCTTAGTTTTGTTATTCGTTTCAAGCAAACATCAACGAAAAGATGATGAAAAAGATAAGGTTTCAAATGGTTTCAAATGGATTGCTTTGCATAACATTGATTGTCTTACAATGATCAAATGCAGAAATAGACTAAGTGTTCCATCATTTGTATCACTAAATGTTTGATTCTTTCACCGACATCATCATCATCATCATCATCATCATCATAATCGTTGCCATCATTACCATTCACGCGATTATTTTGATATGGAATTTTTGAGCAAAACATCACCGAAACGATTATGATCTTACGAATTGTTAGTTGTTTTGGTGTGGTGGTGGCAGTCGATAAGAAGATCATTAGCATCAATCATCACCATCACCATAACCATCACCATCACCAAACCTACAAGCAATCGTGTGGATGATGAATAATATTTTCATTTTTTCATCCGATTACTGCTGCTATGGTTTTTGTTGATCTTTTACGAGTGTAGAGAATCGATGTTTTTCAAGTTTTTTTTTCTCTCCCTAATACCATTCCACAATGATCTTATTGATTATTCATTGAGTTTTTGTTTTTGGGAGAAATTTTCCAACTTAATCTAGAGAGAGAGAGAGAGAGAGAACTTGAACAGACATTCAAAACCAAAAAGTTTGGAATAATTTTTTGGATCACTTACGAACGAAAAAAAAAAACGATTACTCATTGATTAATTTCTTGTTCATAACAAAAGATCCGATCCAAAAGGAAAAGAATTGAAAATTTTCCGATGAAACAAAGACAAACAAAACTTTTTCTCGATTCTTTCGTTCCACTAATGATGTGTAATATCATTTTGAATGAAGATAATAAAATGGACTAAGATAAATAAATAAATTTCTGTCAAAAATAGCGAAAGAGACAGAGAGAGAGAGAGAGAGAGAGAGTTGGGGAGGGGTCGCAATAGCTTATTGCAAAAAACCAGAAAAAAAAACGACCAGCCAATCGAGTCAATAAATATTTCAATTTATCACCACATCATTATCGCTAGGACCTCTAACAGAGAGAGAGAGAGAGAGAGAGAGAGAGAGAGAGAGAGAGAGAGAGAGAGTTTCAGCGAAAAAAATTTTTTTTTTTTGTTTGGACTATTTTGTTTTGTTCAGTTTTTCTCCACTAATATTCTCGATCGGAAAGTTTTCTCTTTGAATTTTTTTTTCAGACTTTTTTTCTCGTTCTCAAAATGGATGGAAGATATTTTTATGAAAAATAAAAATTCTCTACAACTCAAAATTTTTTTTCTTGTTGTTTTCATTTTGCTCAACAACAAAAAAAAAAAAAGATGCCAAGAGTGTATTGTTTCGTAATCGATACGCTCGAATGAAATCGAGTACTCAGTGTACGAGAGAGAGAGAGAGAGAGAGAGAGAGAGCTCTTGCGGATCCAAAATGGTCTAGGTCGTAAAATGTATTACAAACAAAAAAAAATGCCAATCGAATTAGCTCATTTGAAATTTGTTCTCTCTCTCTCTCTTCGCGGTCATTGTCTGTTTTGAGAATGCTCTATTCTTTTTTTTCAAAACTAAAATTGAAGCCCTAAATTATTATTATTATTTTTTTTTTGATCTTTCAATGATGATGATGATGATTAGCTTGGTTGATGAACAAAATAGATTAGAATAAATGTAAATCAAAAACTATCAACGGAATGAAATGAGAACGTTTTTCGATTCTTATCGATATGATATAATAGCATTTATTATTATCACATAACAGACCCGAGAGATACAGATACAGAGAGGATGAGAAAGAGAGAGAGAGAGAGAGAGAGAACGAAATGATTCAATGATTCATCAAAGCTATCCATTCATCATATTTTGATGTGCATCAAAGCGAATACTGAAAAACAATTGAAACAATAGGACCAGATGGTTTTTTCTCTAGTCTAGATATCAAAAGACAAAGTGGAAAGAAAAATTATGATGTTATTCATCATCATCATCATCATCATCATCAAAATGGGAACAAAAAGTATCCAAAAAAAAAAAAAAACGAATGAAACGAATGAATAAAATGAAACTTGATTCTTGTTTCAAAGATTATACGCTCAATGATATGCTTCATTCAAAACCATTCGAATGAATATTAAATACAGAACAATCTGAATTAAATTATGAATTTTAATTCAAAATTCTTTAGATAAAATTTATCCCTTCAATCATACTGTTTCCGGATACGATGAACTTCACCTCTGACTCTTTTTACGATTGCTAGTGGATTCTTTCCCCTTTGAAAACGAATACGGAACGGAATTTTCTCGATGCTCATTCCAAGCTAAAAGCAAACATTTTATGACTGTAATAAATTTAGAGAACAAAAAAAAAAAAAAATATACTAAAATACCGCATTTGTTTCATAAGCCAAACAGAAAGATAATAAATTCATTCGATGAAATAATACACAGCAAAGAAAGAGAGAGAGAGAGAAGGGAAGGATGGATTGCGATTCGAATTGGGAAAATAATTTTGCATATTTTGGTTAGGTTTTTCCCAAAAATCTCTGAAGAACCCCTTCCTCCCCCTCCAAAAAACGAAACTAACCAGGTATTGCTAACATTAGCGATAGCGGTGATTCCGTTTTTGAATCCTAGTGTAATGATATAATCAAATTCTCTTGAAAAATCTTCCAAGCAAATTAATTCTCTGTTTTTGTTTCCATTCTGGTTTTTTTTATCTCTCCTTCTCTCTCTCTCTCTCTCTCTCTCTAGCTGGCTGAAGTTAGTTTGAAGATTGAAGTTTTGGTAAAATAAAAAAGCAAAAGTTTTAGATTAAAGCTTGTTTAAAATCAAGTGATCCAAAGTGATTGTTCGATAGTATTTGTCACGTTTCCCTAGATTGAGCCCAGAGTTTTTTTTCTCTCTCTATCTCGCACTACTCATTCTGGACAATCCATGAAGAGATCTTTATCGAAAATTTTGGTAAATCTCACACACAGACACACACAGATCCATATATACACACACACACTCACACACCACCGAGAAATGAGACGATAGGCTAAGCTTTTGGTATTGGGATATTCGAATCAACTTCATAATTAAACCAGAATTCTTAATGAAGAAAAATTATAATAAGACTCATTAATTACTCATCAGTTGTTTCTTTTTCGTTTTTTTTTTGTTTCATATTCTCTTGGTCTCTCTCTTTCTAGGTCTCCTTTCTCTTTCTCTGGTTGCGGGTGTCCGAGGGAGAGAGTCAGTGTGAAAGAAATCTCGTTACTCATTGAACCAAATCTAAGCGATAGAAAAAAAAATTAGATCCAATATAGATACAGATTCCTGTTTCTTTTTCTTCTTCCACCACTAACTTATCTAAATAATGAAAAAAAAGTATTCGCTGGGATTTTTTTTTTTTCAACCAGCAACCAAAGAAAGAGACGGAGAAGAATCTTAATCAATACGTTTATTTGGAGAGAATTCTATCTCCATATTCCTATTCCTATTCCTATTCAATTTGATTTGAGAAAAAAAAATATTTTAATTAATCTATTGGAAAATATTATTCATAAATGAAATTGTCACATCTTTTATTGAATCCAAAAGAAGAAGAAGAGAACCAAAATTGAAAAGAAACCGATTCTTTTGAAACGATGGAAAAAAAATCGATTCTCTGTTTGATTCTATTGTGAACCAAAATCTACCATTTCTCTTTGAATGCCAACTTTCCTGCCCCCCTCTCGATTCGATCAATTTATCATCTCGACAAAAATTGGGGGAGTTTTTTCTCTACAAACAAACACTTTGGAATCGATCGGATTGGATCGAGCCCCCCTCCACACAAAAAAATGACCAAAATATTTTATGATGAAAACAGTAATGAAGTATGAAATCTATTTGGTCTTTTTGGAGAATTTTGAGAAAGAACAATTAGAGGCAAAAATAATCCAGTGAAGTTTAATGCAGAGAAGTTTACTTTGACATCATCATCGGAATATATTATTCTGTCCTATTCTGTCGATCGAAAATGTTTGCAAATATTTCTATTACCAAAGCAATGGAGAAGTGAACGCAGCTATGAACAGATTTTTAAAAATTGTTCTCAAAACATATTTTGTTCAGAGTGAAATAAAAAAAAAATAAGGGAGACGGAAAAATGTCTAGAGTTCTAGATCCTAAAACTAAGACGAGTTATTTTTTTTTTTGGAATCGTTCTCGAACGCTCCTCTCCGCCAGGTGGACTAGCTGTCATCAAATTACTTTTTGCGCAATAAGCTATCAGTAGGGAATACGATAGAGGGCGATATCCAAATTTCTTATTCTTCTTCCGAATTTTTTTAGACTAACCATAATTTAAGCGCGAATCAATATGGCAATCTAAATCTATCTTTAAGATATGACACATCAGATCTGACATAACGATGAAATCTATGATTTTGGAATTCTAGCAGAGAATCTATCTATGTCTATAGCCTTATAGGGTGAGGTGATCGCAAATTTAATGGTTTTGGTTCGGTTTGGTTTGGTTTGGTTTGGTTTTGGTTAGGTTCGGTTAGGTTTGGTTAGGTTTTGTTTTGGTTTGGTTAGGTTTGGTTTTGGTTTGGTTTGGTTTGGTTTGGTTTGGTTTGGTTTGGTTTGGTTTGGTTTGGTTTGGTTTGGTTTGGTTTGGTTTGGTTTTGGTTAGGTTAGGTTTGGTTTTGGTTCGGTTAGGCTTGAATTAAGTTTGGATTGGTTCGGGTTCTATAAGGTTTGTTTTTGGTCGAACTTTATTCAATTTAAATGGGTTGAAGTTGTTTAGAAAGTTCATGCTAGGAAGTTAAATTATAGTTTTTTTATTTTGCCCTCTCTCGTAATTTTTAATAAGTTACCACTTCATGCGGAAAAGAAGTTGACAATCAGCCACCTAGCGGAGAGGAGCGTTCGAGAATGATTCCTTTTTTTTTTTTTGTAAAGAAAATTCAAAACGATTCAATGATTCATTCAATCCATTCAATGATTAATTAAGTGCGATAAAATTTTCATTGTTCAAATGATTATGAAAAACTAACTTCACTTCACTCTCGATGTAATCATATTCATTATGATATTTCTTGTAGAGAGAGAAAGAGAGAGAGAGAGAGAGAGATGAATAGATTGATGATCTATTCAATTGACAACGATGGAGATGAAACAAAAAACGAGAATTGAAACTAAGCAATGAAACAAATATTTTTTGTGTGCCATAATTTTTTTTTATACTTAGAGATAATTTAAATCGATTGATTTGAAGTATCAGAGAGAGAAAGAGAGAGAGAGAGAGAGAGAGAGAGAGAGAGAGAGAGAGAGAGAGAGAGAGAGAGAGAGAGAGAGAAAAACAATTTGAGCCGGCGGAGAGAAAAAAATTCGCTCAAGAAATCTGAATGAATAATTAGTTTTGAAAAAAATTTTCAACTCCCGTTTCGATTTGTTTATACAACAGCCACATCTAAAAAGAGAGAATGTTAATGAGAGAGCGTTTACTACTGCAAACGGAAGGCTATACGGAAGAAAGAGAGGACAAAAAATAATTTGTTTCAATCAAAAAATTATTTCAAAGATGGAGATTTGATTTGATTCAGCTTGAGATAGTGAAAGAAAAATGAAAAAATTCTTGGATCGAAAATGAAAAGATCGAGAATCTTTCTTTCTGAATGTGTTCTTATAGTTCTAATTTAAAATTTGAAACAAAGAATTTGAATTTGGAATTTTTAAATTTTTTTTTCAACAAACACACTACAATGAATAATGAATAGCGGTTGAGTTTTGGTGGGGAAAAATTTTCAAAAAAAAAATCAAAAAAAAAAATTTTTAATGATCCAAGTTATACGATGATGGTGCTCCAAGATCTACAGTCTAAAATCAAGAGCCTTAGATTATATAATTAGAAACTAGAAACTATATCATAGAGATTTCAATGATAGAAATTATAATATCTATCCGCAAGCATTTTTCGTTTCTTTCCCATCTAAGATTTGAAGATTTTAATTGGATCAAATTTATAGAATAATAAAGAATAATAGTCATTTTGAAAAACAAAAAAAAAACAAAAACACTCATTGAATCTAATAGCTTTCAAGAGCTTAGAAGCTCTACGAGAACTAATCATTGAGTTTGAATGTTCTCTCATTAGTCCTTAAGTCCTAAGTTTGTGGAGAAAATTGTTTTTTTTTTTGAACAAAATCTTTTAGTCCTAGCTTTTGTTTTGAATGTTTTAGGTTCGCTTGAAATCATTCGATCGGAGCGTTATTGTTCGAGAGAAAAAGAATCGTATTCGAATTGATTGTGGATATAAAACTGAGTTATTTTCGCAATAACAGCAAAAAAAAAAAAAAAGATTCATTCGAATTATCACTGAGGTTTGCAAACACCAAAAACGTAGAGAGAAAGCAAAAAAGGGGAGAGAGAAAATGTTAATTAGAATTTATTCCGATCAATTGAATTTGTTTTTTTTTGCTCGAATCGATCAAATTCTTTCCTCACAGCTTCACTTTAATCATTGATAGAATAATAATAATAATAATAATAATAATAATAATAAGAATAATAGAAAAAGTATAGAGAAAAAAAATTCGAATCGAAAGTAAAGAGTTGAGAAGTGATACTAGAAATCTTATCGCTTCGAATTTTTTTTTTGAATCTAGAATTCCTCATCCAAACTATTTTGGCTTTGATTGAATGAGAAAAAAAAAACGAAAACAATATCAAACTAATCTATCATTGTGGAGATAGATCTAGAGATCGAACAAAAAAAGTTAAAAAAAAAAAAATAAAACAAACAGAAAAAAAATCCCAAATAATAAAATAAACTTTTCGCTCTCTCTCTCTCTCTCTCGCTTCTCTCTCTCTCTCTCTCTCTCGATCTCTCTCCATCCATCCATTTATTCATTTATCTCTTTTGACTCTTTCACTTTTTTATTTTTTGTTGTTTTTTTTTTTTTGATTTTTACCAGGTTTCTATGAAAATAGTATGAGATAGAGAGTGAGATCTAAGTTAGAAGTAAATTAGTTCAGTATCTATTACGATATCGAAAGCAAAAGCTACTCTTTCTCTCTCTCTCTCTCTCTCTCTCTCTCTCTCTCTCTCTCTCTCTCTCGCCATTCTGGTATCTGGTATTCTATGAGTTGTGTCGAGAAGAAGAAGAAGAAGAAGAAGAAAATCAAAACGAAATAAATAGAGTAGAAAAACTCCAAAAAACTCAAAAAAAAAAAAAAATAATAATAATACTAAGAAAAGCTTCTAAACTTTTCCTCTTAAATCTTTCATCAAAGCTTTGTTTCTGTTCACTCTAGGCTATATGGATTCTATGAAACATTGTAGCTGTCGGAAATCTATCGAAGAGTGAATCGTTTTTAAGAAAACTGATAGAAAATGAAAGCTATGAATCCTTTCTGTACTATGAATCGATGAGATGTGAAAGTTTTCTATCGGAAAAGAGAATAACATTGAAACTTTTTTTTTTTTTTTCTTTCTTTCGTTCTCTTCTCTTTTTTTTTGTTCACAAAAAATAAAAATCAAAGAGTAAGAAGGAGCGAGAGAGAGAGAGAGAGAAGCGAGAGAGAGAGAGCGAGGTGGAAAAAATCGAATCCATTCAATCAGATCATTTTTTTTTTTTTTAGATGCGTTCATTAATTATCATAAAACATTATCAATGAGAGAATGCTAAAAAGAAGAAAAAAAGCTTCTCAATCAAAATGTTCGAGTTTGTAGGGGGGGGAGAAAAAGAACTATGAAAAGATAGTTTGTTTCACAAAAGGTATTTGAAAAGAAATTGAAGAAAATTCAGAACTCCGTGAAATTTCCTCATGCAAGGTGATAAAACGATGAAAAAATAATAATAATAATAATAATTCGAAGAAGTAGGAAAGCAAAAAAAGCAAAAAAAAAAAAAAAAAAAACAAATGAAGCAAGAAGAGCAAACTAGAGAATTGTGAAGAATGAAGAAGATCTAAGGGGGAAAAAAAAGAATTGAGAAACCGAATAATTCTGGCGCAAAAAAAAACGAAGAAAGGAAAGAGGAGTAGAAATAGAAAAATAAAAAGAGAGAGAGAGAGAGAGAGAGAGAAGTTTCCTATGATACCAGAAAGAAATCAATAAATTGCTCTCTCTCTCTCTCTTTCTGGATTGTTTGTTTCAATGTTTCAATCGTAGAGACAATGAGAATGAAATGAGATTGTTTGATGAAACAACAACGTAAACGTGATGGCTGCTTTGTATGATTTGAAGCGTTTAAGATTTATTCTCCATTCTTCGATGCGAACATCGAGATTCATTGAGATTTGATTTTTTTTTTTTTGTTTTATTCTCTTTCATTTTTCTTGTTTCAAAAAATTCGAAACTTTCGAAGAGAATCGAAAGGATTGGATTCAAATTTACTTTAAAAGTATAGTGAATATAGTTATTTCTTCTTACTCTTCTCATTGGATCACTTTGGTTTGGTTCACAAAAACGAACTAATTCACCGGAAATTTTTTTCTCTTTCTCTCTTAGTATTGAAACTTAAACTCATTCAACGAGTTTTTTCTCGTTGTTTTTTTTCATTGAATCAAGACGAAGATGAAGATAATGTTGAGAATGATTCCTTTCACCGAACCCTGCCAAAGACAGTATCAATTTTGTTTCTTTTGGAACAAAAAATGCAGAGGAAGAAGAAGAAGAAGAAGAAGAAGAATAAATCTGATTTCGAAAATTCTGATTAAATAAGAAATCAGAAATCGATTCTTTTTTTTTTTTTTTTTTTTTGCTATTTTCTTTTCCCATTTCCATTCCCATTCTTTAGCCTAAATGAATTTACATTCCTCGACTAAGCAATTTTATTTTTTCTCTAGCTAAAAGATCTAGGACCTAGATTCTAGACACCAATCCTAGTGTAGCTAGGAAAGTTGAGAATTTTTTTTTCGCTGTTTCGAGAACGAAGAAAAAAAAAGCGAAATCAAATTTTCATCAATCCATCCGAACGCATATTTATTGTCTAGCGTTGAATCTTCTTCGTAGACAGCGAAAGATTTGGAGAGGAAAAATTTCCATTTTTTTTCCTCCTTATTTTAATGAACCAAAAAGAAAAGCAAAGTTAGAGAGAGAGAGAGAGAGAGATTGAATTGCATAAGAATAAAGATCAAAATTGGATTCGCTTGTTTATTATTATCTTCTAGGGTCTCGTTTCATTCCACGTTCCATAGCGATGCTAAAAATGAATGTTTTCGTCTTTCGTGTTTGATAATAAATTTTCTTCAAAATTCTAGACTCTTGGATCGAATTCAGCGAAAGAGAGAGAGAGAGAGAGAGAGAGAGAGAGAGAGAGGAAGCGAAAGAGTTTCAAAAATAATTTTAGCGAAACAAATTGCCGGAATCGAATGAATGAATCTCTTCATCTCGATAAATTTGTTTCGTTTTGGAACCAATTTGGTTCGTTTAGTTCTAAACTTTTTTTTTTCTCTGTTCTGATAGAATAATTCATTAAGATTGGGGATTTTTTTTTAGAAACTAAATTTTTCTTCAAAAAAAAAAAAAAAATAGCGAAAAGAGAATTTCGACCATTTTTTTTTTGGTTTCAATTGAATTTTTTTTTGAAAATTAATTTTTGAATTTGTTTCAAAATTTTGATTTCGAGAAAATCATCATCAAAACGACCGCATAGAGTCTAATGAAACTATCTGATAAAGTTTGGCGAGAAGAGAGTTTAGTGAGAATTCGCTTGAATCTCTCTCGGATGATTTTGTTTTGATTCTTTTAGCTTTGATGCAACAAAAAAAAAAAAAAACAAAATGAAATCCGATCAAATCGGAACGGAAATAGATTATATTGTTTGAAAGATAGCAATCAAAATTTTTGATCTCTCTCTTTCCCCTTCTTGATTCACCATTATCGAAACTAAAATCTTCAAAATTCTCATTTTTATTTGATAACTAACAATCAAATCAAATAAATTTTTTGGATGAAAATTTAGATAACTTCACTTTCGAACTTTATTTCGTTTGTTTCGTTTGTTTCGAATTTCACAACAAAACTGTTCTTCTCGATGAGAAGGAGAGCAAAAAAAAAAAAAAAAAGAGCGTGGGTGTGTAGGTAGGTGGGTGTAAGAATTTCATTAGAAGAGAATTCTAGTTTTCAATCTCTTGTTTGTTTGTTCTGTTCTGTTCTACTCTGTTTGATTGTGTGTTTTTGCTTAATCTATGTGTAACAAAAGAAACGTTTATATGTTTGTTTCAATGCACTGTCGGTGGTGTCGATTGCACAACAATGCAATCATATTAATGAAAAAAGATTGTAGTAATATAAAGCGATGAAAACAAAAAAAAAAAAAAGTCGAAAGCATCGAACGAAATGATTCCAATTGAAAGCATTCAAATACCGAAAGCTTTCGGTAAAGAATCGGGTCCATAACCTAACATATAATATACACCGATTATAGAAGATTATTAGAATCTTTCTGGCTCTCTCTCTCTCTCTCTCTCTCTCTCTCTCTCTCTCTCTCTCTCTCTCTTTCTCTGGCTCTCTGCGATATCATTTCTCTTCATTATTTCCTCTCTAACTCCTACAAAGTCTTTTATTTTTTTTTGAGGGATGAAAAAAAAATCCAACCAATATTGCAAAAGGTTTCAATCAGCTCCTTTTTTTTCGCTCCATATTTCGCTTTAAGAGAAGAAATTGAACAAAAAAAAAAAAAAATTCTCCTCAATCATCGTATTGCCCAAAACAATAGGTTAAATCGATTTCAACAAAGAAAAAAAAATAGCCATTATTTGGTCTAACCTAATGTGGTTAGATTAAAGCATAAGAACTCTAAATCAATGGACAATCATTAGATCTCTAATATCTATCTTTTCTTTTCCCTACTACTTTCACTTCTTTTAAAGAGTTCATATGTCATTTTTTTCGATATGTGTGGCATCCAAATAGATCATTAGATAAGCTAGAAACTAACTCTAAGGTTGGGGTTCTAGTTATTCAAATGAATTTAATCGAGAGAGTTATGGAGAAAGTAAGAGTTTTCATCATTAAATATGAAGTTAGTTAAACTAAATAAGATTTGAAAGAAAATTTTATAAAAAAAAAAAATTTGTATTGTCCTTTAAAATTCTTTATATTGTCGACATCTAGCGTCGATTTCGCGAAATTTATTTTTTTTTTTTTTTGAAAGATTTCAGCGTGTAAGAAAGAATTTTGAAGAATTTGGTTTTTTTACTTTTTTTTTAAACCGAAAATTCTTAGAATCATCGAGTTTGATTCGGTTCAAGAGATTCCTCTCAATTGAATTTGTTGTAGAATTTTGTTAATTATTTTTCAGAAACAAATTATTCTAGAATCTTTTCAATTGAATTTTTTTTTTTTTTGTTTCACCAGTTTTCAAACGATTAGAGATTAATCAATCTCGTAGCGAAATAGCATCGGACCAGAAAGAATAAATTGAGGGAATTTCTACCTTCGAGATTGAAATTTGCTTTTGAATCACACACAGAATATAAGATTCGAAAGAGAGAATCATTTTTTTTGATGTTGCGTGAAAACAGAATTTATTAATTTTTAGTTCAAAAAAAAAAAAAAAAAAAAAAAAAAAGAAAAAAAAATTCAATTCCAATTGTCTAATTTTTTTTATGGTCTATGAATTTTTTTTTTGATCTAAAATCTAAATTTATCTAAAAAATTCGATGTTATTCAATGATAATATCAGATTTTTTCTTTTTCGCTTTTTTTTTTTTGGATTTTTATTCTTTTCCATTCGCCAATCTGAAAGCGAATGGGTGTGTGTGTGTGTGTGTGTGTGTGTGTGTCTTTGTGTGTTCTTAATTCGATTCGATTCGATTTTTGAATGTTTTTTTTCTTTATTTCAATTAATAATAGCAGAATAGAGGAAAAAAAATAGACAGCATCTAGAGAGGAAAGAATTTTGATTTGAATCGAAATTGAAATAGAAAATCGGTAGAATAGAAAAGAGATAATTTTTTTTTTTTGTTTGAAAGAAGAGAAAAAAAAGCTAAGATTCGCTTAGATTCAAATTGAATCAAAAAAAAAAAAAAAAAAATGAAATCCAAAGAATCGAAACAGAATCGATCTTCAAAGCTTTAAATGAGATAAATTCTGATTTTGATTTAAATTTTTTTTTTTTTGATTTAATTTTATTTAAAATCTAGTATACAACACTAAAAGAAGGAATCAAAAGAGATGGATTGAGAGAAATTTTTTTTTTTAAGGAAAGAAGACCGAGAGAGAGATCCAAGATTAAAGTCGAGAGATAAAGAGAATCAAATGAAAAAACTTTCGAAGAATGTTGGAGATCAAAAAAAAAAAAAAAAAAAGATAGCATTTCGCTATTGGAATGCTAAGTAAGCAATTTTTTTTTGCAATGCTCTCCCTCTCTCTCTTTCTTTCTCTCTCTCTCTCTCTATTGGATAGACGCCTCCTTCAGATCCCCACCGAGCTTCTCATATTATCTTTTCGGCGTCAATTTTGTCACCGCCCATTGATTATAGAGATGATTTTATCGATCAACTTCAATTTCTCTCTCTCTCTCACAAATAATTTCATAACCAAAAAACGATTGCTTTCGAAATGAATTTAGTGATCACGCCTCCTACCCTTTTCCCAGTTTTTCGATTTTAACATCAATATCTAAAGTGAAGATATCACAATTTAATTGCTATTCGGATTGAAATTTTTCGAAAGAATTTGAATCGAAAATTACAAGAGCTTTTTATTTCTGTGATGAAATCTCCCCCACCTTCCCCTCAAGTCTTAAATACTTAATGAAAAAAATTTGTAAATTTAATTTACTTTAAAAACTTATCTTCGAGCCAAACTACTCGATTAAGTTTTGTAACAAATTTAGATAATTTTTTTTTTTCATTTCGAGAGATCACAATTACAAAACAAATGATGAGATCGGCTTCTTTTCTCTCTCTCTCTCTCTCTCTCTCTCTCTCTCTCTCTCTCTCTCTCTCTCTCTCTCTCTCTCTCTCTTATTAATTTGTTTCTCCATTTATTTATTCGATCTAATTTGTTAGATTTTTGGAACGACAACAATAGAATGTTTGAAGACAATATCGGAGAGAATTTAATTATGAAAATGGGACCGGCAATCGGAATTAGAAACAGAGAGAAACAAACAAAATTGCTTAGAAATTCAGAATAAGAATCTATTTTTCGTTGAATTCAATAAAAGGAAATACAATAGAAATTCGAATCGAACATTTAGTACAATATTGTTGATGATTGAACAAAATTGTACCAATTCTCATCGGAAGAGACATCAAGAATTTGAGTTTGAAGAGAACAACGAAACTAACTGTTACTGAAACAATAACATTAGACCTAAAATGAGAGATTTAAATTAATAGAGATAATAATCTCATATGAAAAAGTCATTATTTTTGATGACGATGATGTTGTTGATGAGGTACCAGATCGGAGACTCCAGAGAGAAAATAGAAAAGGAAAAAAGAAAAATCGACGAAAAACATTTAGGCTGCTACTAGTTTTCATCGAGTTCAAGTGTGCAATAAGATAGAGAGAGAGAGAGAGAGAGAGCAATTTTTTGTAGCAAATCATCGAGAATCAAAAATGAAAGAATGAAGGAATTAAGAAGACAGTGAAAACAATTTTCAATTATAAATCTCGATGTGTTTGACACTAATCACACAAATCATTCAAAAGATAGTATAGTAAGGACAAAAATTCTCAACGAAAAGAAAGATTTTTTTTCTTTTTTTTTTTTTTTTAATATATTTTCGTTTCTTTTCGATAGAATCAAGATGAAGCTTTCAAAGAATTAGATAAGAATATTCTTGAAAATCTAGCGAAATAAATTAGAGATTTAAGCATAGGAAAAGCAAAACAACAAGAGAAATTGGAGACAACGCGAAAGCTTTTGAATGAAGAAGAAAAGAGAGAGAGAGAGAGAGAGAGAGAGAGAGAGAGAGAGAGAGAGAGAGAGAGAGAGAGAGAGAGAAATGAAAACGACATTGAAGATATTGAGAGGACCGATAGACCTAGACTCAAAGATAATAATAATAATAATAATAATAGTAATAATAATAGATTTACTCTCGATGGTGACGATGATGATGATGATATAGTGGATAGGAATCATGGAATGGCTTTGTTGAAAAAGATCACGTAAATTTTTTTTTCTTAAATCTTTTTTTTTTTTTTTTTGAATCTTGTCTCTCAAAAAAAAAATCTAGAACCATTGCCAGTTTTTCATTGTTGTCATTGTTAGGTTTTCCCATTTTTGCTTAATGCAATAAACATGTAGATCAATTGTTAAATTCAAGAATGAATTCTTCGAATGAATTCAATGATTTCGATTTCGAAATCCAAAAAAAAAAAAAATCAAAAGAATCAAAAAAAATTCTCTTCAAGTCTATCTATCTCTATCATCTGCCCTTTTTGATATTCAATTTTCTGATTGAATAGATTGAGAGATATTCTAAAGAATTTTTAGATTTAAGAGATCAAAGATATCTCTGATAACGAAAATTAGACATTAAATCCGATCCGATCTGATCAGATCAGATCAGATCAGATCAGACTGTTTTGGATAGTTTTTGTTCTTAGATTGATAGGCAAAGAATTTTTTTTTTTGTTTTTTTTTCGCACACATTCGATTCGATATTCTCTCTTTTTGATGAAATGTGGATTAATGTCGAATGATTCTGCAGAAGCTCGGAATTATTTTTTTTAATGTCTATGTCAGTGTCTGTGTTTGTTTAAATCTATTGAAATATCTACTTATTTTTGCGTAATCAATATGCGTAGAGAATAAATAAAAAAAAAATAAAAAAAAAACTACGAATATTCAAACGATTCAAAGAATTCAATCGAATTTTTTTATCGAATGAAATTTTATATTCATTTGAAAAGTTTGTTTTTTTTCTGTCTATTTTTTTTTTCTTTTATTTTTTTCCTTCACACAAAGGAAATTGTGAAAGAAACGAAGAGAGAGAGAGAGAGAGAGAGAAAACTTTCCTACCGGAATAGGAATTGTGAGGAGAAAACAAAAAAGAAAAAAAAACGAATTTTTTTTCTCTCAACGAAATCAATTCGAAACAATTTGAGAATTTAATTTTTCGATAGTAGACGATAGTCGAAACTTTTTTTCAAATAAGGAGGGGGCGTTTTTTGAACTGCAAAAAAAACGGCAACAACAATGAGGTTTGCTTCGACACCTCTGATTTTTGAAAATTCTTATTTAGAGTTTTCGTTTTTTTTTATTTCTACTTTTGGATTGAAATTTCTCAAGCAATCAATTTTTTTTCTCTCCACTCAAAACTCATATTTGATTCAATGATTTTGTTCTCTCTCTCTCTCTCTCTCTCTCTCTCTCTCTCTCTCTCTCTCTCTCTTTCTCTCTCTATTTATCCAGAACTGATTAATTACGATCGCAACGAATATTCTTCGCTCGATTCTTCTTAGATTGTTTGATCTAATTAATTAGCGAAAAGAATTCATTCAAAATTCTCCACTCCCTCAGCCTCTCTCTCTCTCTCTCTCTCTCTCTCTTTCTCTAGTGCTAGAGTTTTGAACATTGATTTGCATCTAAATCGAACGAAATTTCGAACAACACTGACGAACAACAAAATTGTGAAGAAATTCAATTCCGCCAATTGAAAACGGCAAACAAAACGAACAAAAAAAAATATCAACGAAATTGAAATATTTGAGACGGAAACTGGAATTGTGAAAGCAAAAAAAAAAAAAATCAAAAAATCAAAAGAATAAAATCAAAGATAGCAACGCATAGCATTGCTACTCGACTTTGTTCGCGTTCGAAGACTAGACTTCATCTCATTAGAATATCTCTCTCTCTCTCTCTCTCTCTCGGTTTTTTTTGTTGGTTTTTTTTAGTGATTCTTTTCACTCATCGATTGCTTCTCGAATTTCCGTCCGACATCAATCTCTTCTCTGATTGTTCGTATTATTAAGAGAAAATTTATTTTTTGTTTGAAATTCTATCTCTTCGATCTTAACATTGCACGATTCGGATTCTTTAACATTTTGGAATTTCTATTCGAATTTTTTTATTTTTTCGATATTATGAAACCATATTTGATTTTCATCTGCATTCTACATCATAATCTTATCTCGTTGATTTTTCTAATGAAATTCGAAGGTATTTTTTAAGTTTTTTTTCTTTCGTTTTTTTTCATTTCAAATAATATTGTATTTAAAGGGTTAACGGATAATAATCCCATCAATTTCGATCCTAAATTTAAAATTGCTTGAGATTAATCGTTTTCGCTACAGTAGATGGCAGCAATACCCTTTGTGATCTAGTATCATTTCCAGAATTAAAGGAATGTGTGAAATTTCCAAGACCTCAGATCGCGCCTAGCAAATTTTTCAGATTAGCCTAGTGAGATCGTAGATGAACTGCTTTTTGAGCTGTTCACCAAAAGAAGAGCTTTCTAAAAGCCTAGAACGAATTCTCGATATCTAAGCAACCAAACTATTTCAATAAAATAATTTATCTAAATTTTCAATCAAACAATTCTAAGCAAATCCAAATCAAAACCGAAACCAAATCCAATCGATCCGAGCTGATCGATTCTATTTTGCTTTATTATGGGAAATGAAGAAAAACAAAAAAAAAATTGGAATAAAAATGACCAACACCCAGAATGAATTCGATCTTCTTCGTAACAGAAAAAAAAACAAAAACAAAAACAAAAAAACATTAGGCCTAGTCTAAGAGCTCGAGTTTCTCCAACAAAAATCTCAATAAATTCATCGAAGATTCACAGTGATTGTCTTAGTGGCTGTTTTTTTTTTCTCCTGCAATCAGGTAGTATAATAATAGAATTTCGTTTTTCACCGAAAAAACGAAAACAAAAACGAAAGCTAACTGCTATGGAATAGTCCAAATAAAAAAAACTCTTAGGTTTTTTTTTTCTAACAAACGCAAACAATAGACACACACACACACACGCACACCTACACACCTACACAATTCATTCATTACAAGCTTCAGATCGTTATACATCATCATTATCTAGTTTAATGATAATCTCACACATCATCATCATCATTGTCATTAGTTTTGATTTCTCACACTCATTCAATCCCAATATCTAAGCTTGAGATATCATCTTGTTTCAAGTGAATTCAACAAAACGATGTTAATGATGATGATGATGATGATGGTGATTATGAATACGAAAAATCAAAAAAAAAAAAAAACGATCATACTGGAACCAATGAACGATAGATGAAAATAAATCAAATGATAATTTTCAATCTATGTATTGCTTATGTTTCTCTTCAAAAAAAAAAAAAAATAGGAACCTTCTAACAGCAAGGTGATAACCGGTATAGGAAACACTATACAACAAGATAGGATTGGATCAAAATTATTTCTAAACCTAACTTCTATGCAATCTAATGAGACTAGAGCAGTTTGTTGATTCTGGTTTTGTTCGAACAACAAAATTTTTGTTTCGAATAAATGCTGAAACATTCAAAAAAAAAAAAAATGCAGCAATGATCCAAACACGATCGTTAAGATTTATTCTCTAATTTTTTTTTCTTTTTGGTTAGGTTTCGTTTCTAGAAGAAAGAAAATTTTCGAAATGGAATTCGCTGAATTTTTTTTTTTTTTTTTTTTTTTGATTACGCGTTCCAATAACAACAACAACAACAACAAAAAAAACAAAACTCCATAACTGTGTGGTCATTTACTGTGTTTAATGAAACAAATCCAATGAGATTTGAAAATATCTAGCAGCTAGCAAGGTAATTGCGATCGCAATGGTTAAATTTCTAAAAGAATACAATTTAGAAACTCGGATCAGATGTGATCAAATAGATTGATAATGTAACATAAGACCATTACAATCGTTCGCCCCGATTCACACAAACAAACAAACAAAAGTGTTCGAAGAATCGAGAACGTAATGATGTTTCCAGACCTAACCATTTCATTTGGTCTCTTCTCTTTGGTCTCTCTCTATCTATCTATCTATCTATCTACCTCTCTATCATTCTTTTGTTATCAATGCTCTTGTAATCGTTTTTTGTTTGTGTGTTGGCTTCACAAACGTTTCGTAACCGGTTTGTTAGGGCCAAGATCAAAGGCTATCCGTGTTTGAAATGAAATCGAAACCAGCAGTCAAAATCTAACACATGGAAACATTCAACGATCGAAATTCATTCATTAATCTAAGAGTCCTTCTAGACTTTATAACATCAGGAGACGAGTAGAAAGAGAGAGAGAGAGAGAGAGAGAGAGAGAGAGAGAGAGAGAGAGAGAGAGAGAGAGAGAGAGAGAGAGAGATCATACCAAAGCACAGAATGTTCGAACAAAATTAAAAACGACGAGTAAATTTGTAACAATATTATTTCTATCAAACTAATAAATAATAGCCGCGGTCTGTGTTGGCGGTTTCGTTGGTGTGTGGTGTTTTCATCTAAACTTAGCTTAACTTTAGCTTTTATCTATCGATCAGATAACAAATGAGAATAGGAATAGATTCGTTGCGAAATTTAACTCTAATTTGAAATTAGAGTCTGAAACTCTTAGATCGGAGCGAACCAAATCGAATAGAGGATCGTAGGAAAGGAAAAAAAAAAGGCTAGCGAAAGAGAACGAGAGCGTTTCTTTTAGATCGATTATTATTCTTATGGTTTCATTGTTTTCATTTGTTACTATTAGATCACTTCGGATCTAAGAAAAATCCAATTTCATTTCTAACCTAAGCTATAAGCTATTTCGATGATGATAATGGTGGTGGTTGTGTTTGGATACACAATTCATCTCGATTGAATTCTAAAAAGTTTCTAATCAATAATTGATTATCACCTTGATAGCTCTTAGAAGCTCTTTAAAAATTGAATAAAAACAAGCAACATTTCATTCATCAATTCGATAACATCATCTAGGTTAGGTTTTTTAGATTTTGAAGTGTACAATCAAACATAGAATAGAAGAGATATGAATTAGTTCCAAGAATTCTTTGTGTGTGTGTGAGAGAGAGAGAATTTATATCGAAGTCGAAGAGCACAAGTTATTCTGTGCTAGGTTTGGATCGAATGCTAGAACTCAAACAGCAAAGGAACAGACAGATCCAGACTAAATTGTTTCGCAATCTAGAGAGCTTAGAGATGAGAGCTTTGAAATTGGTATCTCGAATATTCCAAAAAGAAAGCTAGACAAAGAGAGAGAGAGAGAGAGATTTGCCCATTTTGTTTGTGATCATCTAGGTTGGTTGTTGAGTCATAAGTTTCGATCTTTGATCCATCTCTAATGGTCAGTACTCTGACAAAAGTCCAAACAAACCATCAATGCTGTCTAGTTTTCATTTTATAGTATCAATTTTTCTTTCAATCGCAAAAAATCCTTTTTCTTCAATCCTAGTTTTGAAAGTTATCAGTTCAAAAGAGAGAGAAAGAGCGAGAGAAAACTCGAGAAAGAACTAAAAAAAAAACTATTTCGAAAATAAAAAGAAAACGAATAAAAAGCTATTAAATAATTTTTTTCGCAGATTGATAAAAAAACTATCTAAAAGTCAGTGAGTGAATGAGTGAGTGAGTCAAATTTAATTTAGATTTAAATTGAATCGTTTCAAGAATTTCTTAGCGTAACGTTCGCAACGAATCCAAATCTAAAGGCTAATGGAAAATGAATTCTTTCTAAAACGATTCTTTTCATTCTCTCTCTCTCTCTCTCTCTCTCTCTCTCTTTTCGTTCTAACAATTGAATCGATCAACCTATGCCTTCGAGCAATTTCTCTTGACTCTAGATTTTTAAAATTCAATTTGAAACTAAAACAAATTTCAATTTAGATCCGAAGCGAAGAGAAGAGAAGAAGAAGAAGAAGAGAATGGAAACATCAAATATAATATCTATGAGATACATTTAAACTTATACTTTTTTTTTTTTTTTTTTTTTGCTTTTATTAATATAATTTTCGAATCAAAATCTGCGAAGCGAATTGTAAAGAATAGTGGTGATTGAAATAATAATAATAATAATAATAATAATAATAATAATTCGAAAGAATAATAATAAATGATAATAATCGCATATAAAATTTTTTAAGATTTAATTTTAGAAAAGTTTTTTTTTTCTTTCTATGCAATAATTTTTGAAAGATTTAAAAATTGAAAAAAAAACACTAAGCTTTTTGAATTCTATTCGAATTAAATATCTTAACAGATAGGTTTCGATGAAAGCAATGATTAATTTTTTGATTTATTCGATATTTAAGTTTGGAATTTTTTTTTTTTTTTTGTTTTAATCTTCTATTTAGATTATGTTTTGATTATGAAATCATTCGTAATCAAAAAAAATTAATAATCTTCGATTGTTTGTTTTTTTTTACTTTTGTTCGCATCCAATTCAATCATCGATTTCTATGGAATTGAATTTGAATATTGAAAAAGCAAAGAAGAGAACTCAAAATATCAAACACAATTGGAATTATTTTTGAAAATTTTCTCGATTTATCTAACTTGCCAATGATGTTTGAGTTTCGAATACGAAATTGAATAGAGCCAAAAAAAAATCTGGACATACCTGTAAAAAGAGAGAGAGAAAGAGAAAAAAAATTATAATAAGAAATTAATAATTTTTAGAATTACAAAATTTTTTTTAAAAAAAATTTTAAGAATATTCTTTTTTTTTTTTTTTGCTGCCGCAACAAATTTCCATTCGATTCCATTCGACAATCACATAGCTACGATCTATTCGACATCAACAATCGATCATCGATCGATAAGAGAAAACTTTTTGACTTTCAATTAGGTTGTGAAATAAAAAACAAGCAAAACAGAAAACAAAACAGAAAAATAAAATAAAAAAAAAAAGATTTCAATCGATTGGAATCTTTTTTTTGAGATTGTCGTTGCGAATCACAACGAATAAGATTTTCTTACACTAAATTCGATTCATTAAAAAAAAACGAAAAAAAACGAAAAAAATTCTAAGAATTGAAAATTTCAAATTTTTTTTTTCTTTTTTTTTTCTTTTTTCTTTTCATTTTCTTTCTCTTATTATCTAATTATCTACTCTCTAATCGTTGTTTTCGTTATTCTCGAAAATCATTATGCAAAGATAATGGCATTTGTCGATTGAAATCAAAAGTAAAAGAAAGAAAGAGAGAGAGAGAGAGAGAGAGAGAGAGAGAGAGAGAGAGAGAGAGAGAAGCGAAATGGTGTTCCTTTTTGATCCACCAAGATGATACCTTAGAGGACCTAAGACACTGATAATAAGATCTTGTTTGTTCTAGTGATTATTCGATAATCTAGAATCTCTAGAACAATGATTTTTTTCGATATGAGAATCGAATCTTTACTCTCATATTTCTCATAATTTTTTTTTCAAATTTTAATTTTTTTTCTCGTCTAATTTGTTGAAAAAAAAAGAAATCACAAGGTCTTATAAATTGAAGCAAAAAAAAAAAAAAAAAAAAAAAAAAGAAAGAAATGGCTTCCTTGTCGCAAAATTTAGACAAAGCAAAAAAAACATTCGAATCGATTGATTACGATCACGTTACAAAGGTACAAAATTTGAGAATGAAATTTGTTTTGAAACAAAAAAAAAGAGAGAGAGAATTGCTAACTTTCGACTTAGTAAAAAGTTATGATTGTTTTGCTTTACCTACCTACTTTTGTTCTACTGTGTATAGCTCCGAATGGATTCGGATGGATACACAATCAAAACTTTATGCTAAACCTAACATTAGTTTGATAGAATATTTTTTTTCTCACAAACCGGAAAAACAAACCAATAGAATCCAATCGAATTTGATTGAAATTGTGTTTTTTATTCTCATCTGAGAGAAATTTTTTTTTTCCATCTCGAAACGAAAAAAAAAAATTATATTATTGTGGAGAAAAATTTAAAAAAAAGAGAGAAACGATTATTATTCAGATTAGTTCTACATTCTGAAAAACTTTTTGCTTTGTTTTTGTTTTTGGTTTTGTTTGGTTTGTTTGTTTCGTCTTGCGATCGAAATGCAAAATTTACTTTGATTCTTTTTTGCTTTTCATTTTGGTATATTCTTTGCGGACCATTAATTTCTCTCTCTCTCTCTCTCTCTCTCTCTCTCTCTCTCTCTCTCTCTTTGCATTGTTTTTATTCTTCATTCATTCAGAGTACTCTTGGTTCAAATGCGTTCATTTGTTTAAGATCTCAGAGTGAAGAAGAAATGGTTTTCGATTATCTTCGAAAGATTATCGACGAGCATATTTTCTGTTTCTTTTATTATCATAGAAAATATGAAGAAAATCTATCTAAGAATGGATCGAATGATACACCTCTTCCATCACCATCATCATCGTCTTTATCGTCATTATCATTACGCTCTCGCTCTCCATCCTTTTCTCAACCAACGAGATCGTTCCCATCGATTCGGCAACAAAAACAACATCAATCCATTAGTTTGGATCGATCGATACGGATACCTAAAGGTTCGGTTGGCAAACCATTTCATGCGATCAAATTATCGGTTACATATTGCTTGATATATTTCATCGGCTCCTCTCTCTATCTATGCACCGATCTGATCGATTCGCATCCATCACTGTTTCTATGTGCATTGTTTTGTTCGGAAAATGGCCGCCAATTTCTAATGACATTATGTGCACTCTGGTCTTATATCCAGATGCTAACGATGACCTATGGATTATCGAGAAGGCTGGAGAATTTCGAATTCGTTGCTGTCGTATTGAAACATCCCTCTTTGACGATTGCTAATCATCAATGGCGAACAGAAGATTTGATTAGAATAGAGAGAATTCAGAATGCAGTTGGGCTAATGAAAATCTACACCTTCATTCTTTCATCGTTAGGTATCGCAACAGTGATTCTACAGATCATTTTCGATAGGATTTGGTCAAAAGTTTCGATCTATGCTCTAATTTTTTGGTTCATAATCGATGCTAACTGGCTTCTACATATTTGTAGCAGTAAGAGAATAGATTCTAACCTAAACATAGAAAGATAATTAACTTGAGATTTCCTCTCCCCTTCCCCGATTTCCTTTTGAATCCAATAAGATCTCTATCAATTGCCTACATTTATTGTGATTATGCAGAAAATTTTATTCTTAAAAAGAAAAGCAATCGAAGAGAAACTAATGAAAGAATTACGAAAGAGGTGGAGAAAAATTTCTGCACTACAAATTCAATATCGATTCAATCATCTACAACGACAGTATGAAGATCTAATCTATGAAACCGATCGTTTCGATAAGCAAATCAAAAAAATTCTAAGCGTTTTTCTTTACGGTTTTGTTGTGATCATCACCTATATTACCTATTTGTTGCTCGAAAAGAATCCATCACCAAATTATCGAATCACATTGATTGTGGTGTATCTAACACATTGGTTCACTTTGATTGTGTTGATCTATAGCAGTTCACAGATCTATACCACAATGCATGAGATTGCACGATTGAATCGATCACATTTGGCGAACATTCTCGATAATCGTTCGATAGATTCTCGACTTAAAATTAAGGTATAATCGAATCGGATTAATCGATTCTTTAACTTTCTTTCTTTCTTTCTTTCGCTTCAAAGTCATTTTTGATGCTGAACTCATTGGAACCGATAGGTTTCAATCTGACCAATGGTTTCTGTGTCACTAAATCTTTCTATTTCATTGTAAGATTCAAATGAGAGACTAAGATTGTTTTTGATCTAATCATCAAAAATATTTTTTTCTTCTTCGTTTAGGCTTTCCAATCGATAAGCTCGTTTTATTTTCTGATCTCGAAAAGTTTATGAATGAAGATCCTGAGAGTTTTCAACAAATGTTAGATTGAAACTAACCCGTTGGAACATAGAACTAATTTGAAACATTAGAAATGCTAATAAAATTTTTGGATTTTTTTTTCAATTTTAATTTTTTGGTTTCCCCATTCATCAAATTGAGTCTTTCTGATTTTCTTAGATTTTGTAGTTGTTTTTCTATTTTTCCACCAAAAAAAATCATCAAATTTAGTTGAAAAATTATCAATTTTTTTTTTGAAATTGTAATTCGAAACAAACAAAAATCAAAGAAATTATCGTTTGAAACCATAACCAAATAAATGGGTTCTTTCAATTTTATGATCGTCATCGCAGATTTGTTTCGCAATCAAATCTCCTATTTAATCAGACCGAATCAGTTTTGATGAGTGAAGAAGAAGAAGTTGTTTGTTCATACGCCAAGAATATCACTTCCGTTTCGATTCAAATTATTTTGTTGCAAATTTTTTTCACGAAAATGAATCATTCTCGAAACAGATCATCGAGAATTCTAGAGCAACTATGTTGTCTCTATTATTTCGATCGAAAAATTCAAGAGAGTAGAAATCTTCATCGAACAAATCGAATCATTGATGAAAAGGTAGCGAAACCTTTCACTTCTACCATTTTTCAAGAGATAATCGCATCGATAATGGCATTTGGATGTGGAACATTTCTAATGACCGATTGGTATGATTGTAACAATCCATTCTGGATCTTTACCGAATTGATTCCGGAAAGATTTCAACAATATATTCTTGGCAATTATCTTGTATGGGCGTTGATGATTTTCTTTGTTTTACGTTTTGGTTGTGGTAAAAACTTAAAAAGATATGAATTTTTAGATGCTGTTCTAGCTCATCGTAACATTCCGAACAGATTGAGCCAAAAATATAGCGATCGAATTGGAAAATTTCGAACGATCATCTTTCTCTATGCACATTCGATCACATTCACTGTTTCTTTTGCAGCCTTTCTCACTATCGGCATCAGAATCTTTTTGAATCACCTTTGGATCAAAACACTATTCTGGTTAGTGTTTTGGTACGTTGTTGAAATTCTCTACACAATGAGCGGTTGTTTAGGTAATCTAATATCTTTTTTTTTTGTTTTCTATTTTACGAAATAATTAATTCGATAATTAATCGATAAATTGTTTTTTTTTTCTCTTTTCCCTCTTCTCATTTCATCGAACTATGAAGTATTCTATAACTTTGGAGCTGCTGTTGTAATTTCGCAAAAATATCTTACCTACGAGAGTAGATCGATTGGTGAGAATCTACGTAAACATCTTGCAAACAATCATAAAACAATCAATTTGAAGGTGTTGAGACAATTTCAACGATTCAAAAACGAATTAATTGAGAAAACATCACGTTATAGCGATCAATTGTGTTTCCCTTTGACCATAATTGTTATCATTATTATTGTGGTGGTCACCTATATCACATTTCTTCTATTCGATGCGAACATATCCGATTTTCAGATCTTGTTCATCATCTTATATATTAACCACACAATAACTTTGTTGAGCTTCATTCATTTTGGTTCGGAATTGTATGAAGAAACCATTCAACTTTGTCGCTTAAATTGTTTCGCTTTGAAACGAACCGAGAGATTAAATCATCAACATCGTCTATTGTTCAAGGTGAATCAATGGCTACACTAGAAGAGATTTTTTTTTTCGAATGCTATTCAAACTAATACTATTCTCTTTCTTTTTTTTTTCTTTTTTTTCGTAACAGAGAATGAAATTGATTGAATTACAATCACCGATTGCATACACTTTGTTGAATAATTATCCTATCACTAGAAAGACTTATTTTGAAGTTAGTTAGATTTTTTAACCATCGATCAAATTGATTCTGAGCTAATGATATGATTGTTTTTCTTCTTCTCTCTTAAATTCTCACAATAGATTTTAGAGATAGTTTCGGCATTCTATTTTTTGGTCCTTAAGAATTTTATCAAAAGACACAATTTGAATCTCTGATTAAATTATCGATGCTGAGCGCGGAAACTAAAGAAAGGAAACTATATCCATATGGATCCATTTTCTCTTCAAGTCTTTTCAATTTGAATCCGAGATTCAAAAAAAAAACTAGATTTTTTAAGATTTCAATCAAGAAAAGAAAACAACCGAGAGTAAAATAAAATTATTCTAACTAGTGAAAAAAATTTGTGTTTCATTAATCGAACAAATTCTCTATTGAAAACTTGATGACCAATTGGAGACCACCAATATATTCTTTTCTTGATTCTATGGTTTTTTTCGGTTTCATATCTTTTCAAGAAACTCTCTCTCTCTCTCTCTCTCTCTCTTGTAACAACGCTAGTGTTATCAAATTTTTGGGTCTTGGATGGAAGGTGCAAGAAAAAAAAAATTCAACACTGCATAAATCGGATTTACTTCATTCATCATCTTGGAACGTTTCCAATGAGAGTAATTCATCATCATCATCATCAACATCAACATCAACATCAATTCATCATCAATTTTGTTATGGAACATTCATCAACCGTAATCTATGGGATCATAAAGTTCCAATCAGCCAATCGTATTGGCTCTGTAGTTTTGAGCCTCATCGAAACGAGATCGAAACAATTTAATCTTCTCTTGGCCAACACACAACAAGAGTTGATGTTATTTAAACTTTCTTTTCGAAAAAACATTTGCGATCTCACTCTCAACCAACCTAACCATTTCAATTGTTTCCCTTTCTCTCCCCCTCTCTCTCTCTCTTTCTCTTTTTGTGTTTTAGAACGTTCTTAAACAATAATCCAAAGCGATTGTTTGTTATTCTTCTTTGTCTTTAGAAATGTTTTTGCTAAAGAAGAACACTATCTGTTAGCGATAATAAGCGAGAGAAAGAGAAAAAAAGTGAGACCTATCAATTATGATCCAAGAGGAGAACCAAAAAAAAAAAATTGTTTGTGATGATCGCCTAGCATTTGAAATGTTAGAGAGATGATGATGGCTTGTGAACTTTATCGCTGTTGAACAATGTTAAGAGACAATCCAAACAGCTTTTGGATTAAAAAACAGAGAGCGAAAGAGAGAGAGAGAGTGTTTGGAAGAAATAAAAATCTAGATATTTCATCTCGATCTTTCTCAATCATCAAATTTTTTTGTTTTTTGGAAGAAAAATTGAATATCAGAAATAAAACCTAGAAGCTTAAAGAATCGATCGAACTCAAACCTAAATCGATTGGGTAAGATTCTCTTGGGTTCGCTCTCTCTCTCTCTCTCTCTCTCTCTAAGATTGTTAGAACCAATTAATGTCCGGAAAAGAGGAGAGAGAGAGAGAGAGAGAGAACATCATTAAGATGGGATAAAAAAAATATTAGCTTTACTATAGATGAGATCGAGCTTGAAGTTTTTTTTTCGAACCAAAATTTTCAACCCAAAACTAAGGAATCGTTGGATTCTCTCGCTCCTATCATCATTTTGATCTCTCTCTCTCTCTCTCTCTTCCTATCTCTTCCTCTCTAGAAGTTTTTTTTTCGTTGAATTCTGTTGGTTTCGATGTCAACCTCTACACGGAACCATCCAACAGAACGGTGTTGTTCTTTCACCTTTGACGATGATGTCATCCGATCATTATGATGATGATCTTCGGGTGTGTCCATAAAGATTACTTTTCCGGACTTTGACATCAAAGATGAAAGAAAAACCCTTATCCGTATTAAAGTATTTTCTTTCCCGATCCGAAGATCTCGATTTCGAATGGAAACGTTTCGTTATAGCAAGCATTTTTAGTGATGATGGTTTCGAATTAACTACCCAACTAAACAATCGAATAATAAAATAAGATTTTCGAGAAAAAAGCCTTTCACGAAACCGCAGCTTTTGAAAATTGAATGGAAAGAGAGAGAGAGAGAGAGAGAGAGAGAGAGAGAAAAGATCACGCTGAGTAGTAATATCCGAATCTGTGTTTCATAATTCATTCATTCATTCAATATGATATTCGAACGTTTTCACTTGAATCTAGCTATCATTCTAGATTAAAACGATCCTCATCCTCATTATCATTATTAGATCGAAGATCTAGAGAAGAATCGAGTTTGAAATATTAGTTTGAAGTTTGAAAATTCAAATGAACCAAGCTTAATATTAATAATAGTTTCAAGAAACATAAAACTTTCGGTTGTATCATCTTCGGCTTTTGAGGGATAAATTTTGATGGAGAGAGAATAGGAGAAAATAAAAATCTTAATCCAAATCATCTCAATCATTGGTTTCCTACTTCTCAATAGATCGAAAAAGTAGTTTTGTTCCAAAAAAAATTGATAATAATAATAATAATTAATAAGATTAAAAAAGATAAAAAAAAGTTTTTTTTTTGAATCTATTCATTGATTCATTTTCACATCGATAACATTGAAAAGTTTTAGCATTGAATCAAAAATAAAACAAACAAACAGAGAGAGAGAGAGAGAGAGAGAGAGAGAGTTTTTTTTTAAATAATCAAAACATTCGAAAAGAAATCCAAATCCAAATCCATAGATTTTAGAATTTTTCTTCGACAACGACAATTTGGATAGTGTAAGGTTTATTCGAAAGTACAAAACTATTATCGATAAGATTAGATGAATCTTTTTTTTTTTTTTTTTTTGTTTACCAGATTTATCGAATCTTTTGTTATTCGAAAATTAATTGTTATGATTATTATTGCTATCGCTACTTTTCAACAAAATTACAATGTATCAAATCTTTTCTTTATCTCTTTCACGTTTTTTTTTTTTTGTTTGTTTGATAATTCGAATTATTTAGAGCTTCAATATAATATGAAGTGAATGATGAGAGTTTTGTTTTCCATACATTTTGCAAACAATAATTTCGCTTAGCTGACAATAAATTTCTCATTTTGTTTGTTTTTTTTTTTTTTGTTTGTTTTTTTTTTGGTTCGATAAATAATTGTCATTGTTCGCTATCAATTTGGTCGCTATCTTTGTATCGATTTATCAATCTATTTGTTAATCTCAATATCTTCTTTGTTCTTCTCTTAATCTCTATCTAATAGTTATAATTTTCAATAATAATGATGTTCTTGTTGTTGTTCTTGTTGTCGTTGTTAGTGTTGTCATAGCTGTTGTTGTCGTTTTTGTTGGCATTATTTTGTTCTTTTCTCCTCTTGAAGCTGATATGATACGATTTTTTTTCTCTCTTCTCTATTATCCATCTGCAATTAATTCAAGTTTCAATCATTACCCAAAAAGACAGTGAGAGAGAGAGAGAGAGAGAGAGAGAGAGAGAGAGAGAGAGAAATCTGGTTACCACATAAAAATCTGATCTATTTATTCGCGAATTTTTTTTTTTTTTGGTTGATAATACGTGCAATCATCGATTAGTGTTTGTGATTTTGTCGAAAAAAAAATTCATTGAATCTTTCTATCTCTCTCTCTCACACAGAAATCATCTATAATCAATCAACGGCATAGAACAAGATCAAAATCTATCTCGATTGTCTATCGTTACGATAGGAATCTATTCGGTATGAAATAACCGATTTTTCTCTAGATTCCTTTCTGAAACATTATTCATTTCAACAATCTAGAATGAGAAGAGCGAATACAGCGAAAACAAACCAGAATAGATAAGAAATATTAATACAAAAAAAAAGCGAGAAATAGCGCTAATATAAAATCACACTCTCAAGCAAATAGAAACACTAGAAAAAATGTAAATTTGATGTAAAAAAAAACAACAACAACAAATTAGAACAATAGTAGCGGAAAGGGAACGGGAATACAATATCGATACTATATTCCTCTATAGTTTCCACAATACCGAAACTGTGGACATTAAAATTCAAATGTTTGTTTCGTTTCGATAAAGATTGTTACGCACGCATTAAACAATCATTGGATACAAATTATTGATCTTCATTCTCTGAATACTGATTGAATTTCGATAGGATAAGAAATCCAAATTAATCTAGAAAGAAAGAAAAGGAGAGAGAGGGAGAGATAGAGAGAGAGCTAGATTGAATACAAAAGACAAAATCTAGAATGATTAAGCAAAGTAATTCGAATCGAATCGAATCGATTCTTTTGAACAAATACAAAACAACCCATCTCTCTCTCTCTCTCTCTCTCTCTCTCTCTCTCTCTTTTCATTTTCGGTTTTTTGTTCTATTCGATTCGATTCAATTCTATTCGGAATCTTTTGTTAAGATCATCAATAGCAATAGTCAGAATCGAGACAATGGTGTAAACAAACTTTTTGTAGCAAAGAGAAAAACATTGATCGTATTCGAAATGGTCGATGTGTTGCAAAAAACGTTCCAAAATCATAAGTATAGTGGGAAGAATATGCTATATCATATCATATGGGAAAATATTCTGCTATGATTTATTTTAACCAATAAAATTATCAGCTCAAATTGCGAAAGTTAAGTTGAAGCGAAGTTTAGCAATCGAAAAGTTTCGATTTTATTTGTTTGTTTGAAAACAACAAAAAAAACAAATTGTTTCAAAGAGAATCTCTTTTTGAGCAAAAAAAAAAAAAAAGGATACAGAATTTTTCCTTTCAAAATTTCAATTCAACCAAAACCAAAGGTTTCGAAAGTTTTTTTTTCTCCTCCATTTAGAATTTCGCTCGTTCCAATTGGGTCCACTTTGATTTTATGCAAATCGAACGCTACGAATGTAGAATATTAAATTTTGCTCTTCTTCAATTGTCTTCTTTCTAGTTCACTTATTGTTACAATTCTTGACAGAATAAAAACAACAATAAATCGACAGCAACAAATTCTCGATCGATTTAAGTCTTTTCGTTTTGATTGAATTTACAGTAATGCGTCAGTTTTTTTTTCTTAGTTGTCGTCTTCACGATTGTTTCCAGTATCGATCTTGAAAGGTATTCGATTTCGAAATTTGGTTTTATTTTCAATATCTTAAGGCCTAAGAAAATCGAAGTCTAAACCATTTCGCTCCAATGTTTTAAGCTTTTATTTTTTTTTTTTTTTTTGGAGTCTGCTGTATGATCAGATTTGCTTCATTTGAGATCTTTAATGGTTTGATAGAAAAAGCTTATCGATTTGAAATTAGCATAGATTTTAAATTTCCCGGATGAAAAAACAAGAGCTAAATGATTAATTTAGCTCTTTTCCGGTGAAAAAAGATTTCTAATCAATCAAAGATCAAAATTATCTATTCTTCTCTTCTTCTTCGATGAAGTGAACCAAAATTTCAATTGAAATGTGATAGATCATCATCATCATTATGATTTCTAGAACTCTTAAAGTATTTCGAGAGTTAATTGCGCTCAACCGTAAGATAATTTGCTCCAGAGACTATAACCATAAGGAAAATTCCAATCGCTTCGAAATATTCCAGACCATAAAATTCATTTTTCTATGTCGAGAGAAGATGAATGACCGTATCGTATTGATTATGATGTGATCCAATTGAGTCTCTCTCTCTCTCTCTCTCTCTCTCTCTCTCTCTCTCTCTCTCTCTCTGTTCTTCTCTTCCGCTCTCTCCAACAACAACAACAACAACAACAACAGCAACGATTGCTTCATACCGAATCAAAAGAATTATAGTTTGATAATC
The DNA here is from genome assembly GCA_020844145.1 of Sarcoptes scabiei. Classification (NCBI taxonomy): domain Eukaryota; kingdom Metazoa; phylum Arthropoda; class Arachnida; order Sarcoptiformes; family Sarcoptidae; genus Sarcoptes; species Sarcoptes scabiei. The sequence continues at coordinate 6,523,706 of CP080487.1, forward strand.
AAACAAAAAAGAGAAAAGATCAGATCGAAAAAGGGAAGAGAGAAGAGAATTGGCGATTTAGCGAAAATCGAGAAAAAGAATGAGAATAAAGAGAGAAAAAATTTCATTTGACCTTCGAATTCATTTGTCAAAACAAATTTGTCTAAATTTTTTTTTGCCATTTCAATTGAAATCAATTGAATGGAGAAAAGAAGTGAAGAGAATTGAATAGAAGCGATGAGAAGGGAAGAAAAGAAAAAGAAAAGAAAAGCAAAATAATTTTTTTTTCTTTTTTTTTCGATAACTTTTTTTTTCTCCTACAAGCCAGAAATATACCATCTCATCGGATGGCCATCAAGAGTGAAAAATTAGTAAAGAAAACGATCAAAGCATTGATGACAAAGGACAGAGAGAGAGAGAGAGAGAGAGAGAGAGAGAGAGAGAGAGAAAATCGTAAATAAATCTTCAAGTTGAAGCGGAGAAAAATTTTTTACTCTGTCCAAGATGATTTTTATCGTTCCGGAACTAGCTTGTCAAACGGTCCATCGGATTCGACAAAAGAAAAACGCATTTGAGTGGAGAAGAAGAAGAGAAACGCATTTCTTCATTGAAAAGCCGAAATATATTGGAACAATATTTTTCTATCGTAAAGAACAGAAAAAAAATGTCTTTCGAAAAGATCTCGATGCTTAGAAATCAAAAAAGAAAAATAAAACCGAACATAACATAACAGAACAGAACAGAACAGGACAGAATCTAGGCCTTAGATACTTTAGAGATTTTGGAGGCGGAGAAGGAAGAGAGAGACTATCGGTCATTCGAATGAATGGTTGAATTTTTTTTTCTCTCTCTCTCTCATTGAAAATCTTCAAACGATTTAGGAAGAATTTTTCCATTTTTTTTCTTTTTCACATTCTAAAGATTCATCGAGATACTGAAGTGATGAAAATTTCAAGATTTGATTTTGATTCGAAACATTCAAATTCGGACAGGAAGTGTATAGCTTCCGGGAGAAAAGATTTGAATGAATTTAAAACTTTCCATAACTTGCGACTTATTGCGATAAGTAGGACCTAATCGTAGCGCAAAAAAAAAAACGCAAAAGATCAGATTCGATCGATTCACACAATGATTTAATAATATCCGATTCTCTTAATTTTGTCGCCAAGAAATCTTGCAACAATCATCTCTATCTCTCTCTCTAAACATTTATTTCCGTTCTAATCAATCAAATTCGGAGGCTCGAAAGACTATTTGAATCGAAAAACAAAAAAAAACAATGAAATTCTTTTTTTTTCTCGGACCATGTACTAGCAAATTTATCGGAACATAATTTTTTCTCGAATCCAATTGTTTCAGAAAAGAATCATACAGCACCATCTAGCGTTTGGAATCTGCATCTGATTATCGGATTCAACCATCACTGGTACTTTTATTCGATTCGATTTTTTTTCGCTCCGTAAGAATTTGAATTATGTAATCAACAAAGTTTGAATTCGTACACCTTTTTTATTTGATCTAGTTTTGTTTTGTCTCATTTTGTTTTTAATCCAAAAATCTTCTCTTCACATCGTAGCTCATCATTTGAATTTGGAAAGAAAAAGAAATCCGATTGTTGATAGGTTTTAGAGGCGAGAGAGAATCGAATGCAAAAAAAAAAATCAAAGAGATTTATCTGGATATTATTCGATTTTTTTCTTCTCGACGAAGAAGATCAAAATATACCGAAAATATTGAAAAAGCTATAATAATAATTTATCATTCTTATAGATTGGTTCTCTTTTGAATCTATAAGAACAGTCAAACAATCTAGTTGGATATTTATTTCTATTTGGAATCTTTTCGCTTTTCGTTCGCTTCGTTATCGCTTCGAGTTTCGATGGAAGAGCAACGTTGGTTTATCCGCTAGGAACTGTATCGAACAGAGCATCACAAACATACACAAATACACACGAAAGAGTCTCGATGATGTAGTTGGTGTTACGAAACAGCTCACACAAATCCAAATAATCATCGAATGGATTCGAAACGAACCGAATGTGGAGATAATTTAACTGAAATGAAAAAAAAATCTAGATCAAAATCAGAAGAGAATGTAGGAAATCAAAAACGAATTCGAAGAGATATTTGAAATTCAGACATTTCAGAGAGATAGTCAAACTGACTGAAAATCTTTCTGCTGATATCTTGTTCGCATTGAAAGGGCCAAAAAATTGAAAACAAATACAAAATCGAGAGAGAGAGAGAGAGAGAGAGAGAGAGAGAGAGAGAGAGAGAAAATTCGTAAGAAATATACAAACAGAATATATTCTGACAAATTAATCCATTGGGACGTGGGGGTTTCGGTTGTGGATGCAACAAAAACAAAACGATAAATAGAGAGAGAGAGAGAGATGGAATGGAATGGAATGAAACTTTCGATAGACCTAGATCAAGTCTGAAACATTCACACCCACCCTATACACATACACACACACACACACACACACACCAAAGCAGACATTAATGAAAGAGTACAAGAGAGAAACAAAATCTTCTTCAATGAAAAAAAAAGAATCAGCCAAAGAAGAATAAATGGATTCCAATCTATTCATATTTAGATTAGAATAAATCGAGAATGTGAAAAAGAGAGAAATAGGAAAAGAATTATTTAATAGCAAATATTAATAGCTAGCCGAAAAAGAGAGAAAGAGAGAGAGAGAGAGAGAGAGAGAAAATGGAATGTCGAAAATTGATAAAACCTTTTTCCAACCTAACCTAATCGAATAGATTGGAAAGATTTGATCGGTGATGTGATTCGTTTCGAAGCAAAGAAGAAGAAGAAAAAAAAATGAATCGATTCACTCAAATCGAATATAGAAATGAGTGGCATAATATTAGCTACAACGATAAACAAGAAACAGATTTGATAAATGAGAGATGAAGATCTATTCAAGTTCTGGATCGTTATGATTTTGATGGTTAGATTTTTGAAATACTGCAATGCTTTATGTGTTCAATATTGACATATTGAATCCAATGAGAAAAAAAAAAGATAGTGTGAGAATAATGAGACAATAATTTGGTTCTGTTTCGATTCTCATCAAACAATTATCGATCTCGATACACTTTTGTTCAACATAAATACTTTTGAAACATTGGATGTTTTCGATATTCGATTTCGTGATTGGTGTGATGAAAAAAAAAAACACAATAAAATCGATAGATTCGAATGGATTGAAACAAATCAAAAAAAAAAAAAAAAAAAAAATGAAGTCATAAACAAAGCTTCAGATAGATAGACAGGTAGATACGGAAGAGGAGATATGATTATTCATTCATTCATTCATTCATTCATTAGATCATATCTCTTTCCATATGCTGAAACTATTACACTGGCACCTTCGGACAAACTTTATGGTTGGATTTGTTTCGCAATATTGTTATTGTCAAGTGGTTAGTTTCGAGTATTTTCTAATGGCTATTGTCGGTGTTGTTGTCGTTGATGGTGATAGTAAATGGTAATTTATTAGCATTCTACAATGAAACAAAACAAAAAAAATTGGTTTTTCTGAAGAATCTAACAAACCTAAAAAAAAAGCGAACGAAAATAAACTAGAACCCGAAACAGTAATGTAGAAGTTTCGTGTGAAAGATACCATTATTTTAATCAAGTCAAATGACCAAAGTAATAATAATAATAATAATCATAATAATCATAGTGAACAATGTAAAGTGAAATGAGTGCAGAGATGAAGAATGAATATTCTAGACAGTGATTGCGGTTATGATCGTAGAATCGAGACCGAGAAATGAGGAAAAACCAGAGAGAGAGAGAGAGAGAGACAACAGAACAATAGCAAAAAAAAAACTTTGAAGGACCAGCCAGGGAGGCCAGGGGAAGTTCTAGTCAAAATAAAAATCCTAAAATTCCAGATTTTTGCTAACTAAATCAATCATTCTCTCTCTCTCTCTCTCTCTCTCTCTCTCTGCTTTGCTAGAGCTTTGGTTTGATGAAATTTTTTTTTTTTTTTTTTTTGGTGAAGAAATTAAAAATTAATCCATTCGCTTCGATTTGATTCGATAATAATTTTCGATCATTTTCATACTACTTAGATATTCAGTTTCGAGTTAATCCTATTGCTGCTCGAAACTAGCAAAAGAAAACGGCGACAAAAATTTCATAAAAAGCTTAAATGATTTCGAAAAGAAATTGTAAAAAAAAAAATTATAATAATAAGATCTAAACGAGACGGATTTGAAAAGAACAACGAAAAAAAAAATAATAACTTTGAAAGTTTGATAAGAAACAATTCTCTAAACAATTCGGATGTAGCAATATCGTTGAAATTTGTTTCGATTTTTTCCCCTGTAACATCAAATAGAGTACTCCCCTCCTTCCCAGTCGCCAAAAAAAGTAAAAAAAAAAAATAAAAATAAAAATAGACTCGAATATTAATGACGATTCTTTTCAATTAATGTTCCATCAATCAATAGAACGAGTGAACGAAACTTTTCATAGTAATTTTTTCCGCAATGCAATTTTTCCTAACAATAATGATCCAAAAATGTTCTGTCTAAGAAAAAAGAAGAGAGAGAAAGAGAGAGAGAGAGAGAGAGTGAGAGAGAGAATAATCTAAGAAAATTTGTTAAAAAAAAAAATCGAAGTCTGAAAGTTTTTGATCGAAATGCGTCGAAGCACTTGAAGTGTGTCTCTATGATATGACTAAAACCATACGGTTAGGTGTGTTAATTAACGGAAACCAAAAAAAAAAAAAATTCATTAACATTTCTCACTTCATTATTCATTATTCATTGTGTGTGTGTGTGTGTGTGTCTCTGTGTGTATGAGTGTATGAGTGTTTTGATGTTGGCAAAATAGTAATAAATTTTGATCCATTAGAAAACATTCATATACTATTGGATTCGAATATTTCTCATTTCTATTTGTTAGGTTTAGGCGATTGTGGAAAATTAATTATTATCTTTAAGTTTTTTTTTCTCGAAAATTTTCAGTGAGATTCCAAAAATCTTCGGAATTCAGAATGATATAGATTCGTAACAAAAAAAATTAAGGTACAAAACAAATTATTTTGCATTGAAAATTCCCCTCCCCCTCCAAAAAAGGAGATCGAGAGATTAACCTTAGCAATTAATCAAGGATTGATCTCGATCAATTAATTGATAATCTTAGCATTGATTTGAAGACGATGTTGAGCTACGATGTCGATTGTCTAAATTTCTTTCCATCTTCATTCGAATCAAATGATTCGATCCAATTTGCAGCGCTAAAATCATTGCGTTTTGTTAAAGGTATAGGCTATCGAATCTAAACTAAACTAAACTAATCAAAAAACATTGAAAACTACTTGAAAGTAAATAGTTTGGGAATTATTTTTTTTCTTTTTTTTTTTTTTTTTGCTCAATCTTCGAAGATTTTGAAGCAAGAAATAGCGTAATCATAGACCATTTTTTTTTTTTTTGAACAGAATCGATTCCCATCGTTTCTTTGTTGTTATAAGCTAAGGCTTACACTAGGCTACACACACTAGGTTTGTGTTTGCATTAGCATTGATGGCGGTGGTAGTTGATGATGTTAACTAATGTAAAATATTATCTGGTTTATTTTTTCATCTTTGCTTATTTTTTTTTTATTCTTTTGATTTAAAGTAAATAAAAGGGTTCATCATTGAAGAGAGAGAGAAGCATCCAACTGTAGACATCCACCATAGACATCGATGATAATGATGATGGTGATGGTGGTGGTGATGGTGATGGGATGATGGTTCCGCTACCACCTCCATGGAATTATGGATCGATTTTGTTTGAAGAATAAATTCGCTATCATTTGGTTCATTTCTGCTACACAAACGAAGAGAGAGAGAGAGAGAGAGAGAGAGAGAAATACTGGAAACTGTTGAAATAAACTAATATTTACTGATCTTTCTTCTACACTAGGTCCTAGAATTTTTTTTTTTTTTTTTTTTGGTATTCTCGGGAACGATAACAAAACTCTAAGTTTTAATCTTTTTAGATCGCAAAGAATAAAGTGGAAAAAAATGATTTATGACTGAGTTTAATTCTTTTAAATGAAAATAAAAAAAAAATGGCAGCCTTGATTCGAACCAAACCAAAAAGACACTAGACACGAGACTAGTTAGATCATTTCAAGACAACCAAACTAGTTTCTAGTTCTGAAAAATATTTGCGTTAGGACGGGAATTCATTCCTCCTTCCTCCTCCCCCTCCAAAAAAAAAGAATTTGAGAAGAATCTTCAAAAAAAAAACAAACTTTCTTTTTTTTTTTTTTTGGTCTCTTTGGATTCTGTGAGAATCTAAACATAACCAGTATTTTTTTTTTTCTACTGATTCAATAGAAATCAATAATTAGTGTAGAGTTTTGCTTGTTTTTTTTTTTTAGTTTTTCTTCAATTGGATTTCGATTTACGGTTTATCCTTTGAAAAAAAAAAATTCATTCAGAATTTATAGATTTTGTTCGTTGCAGATAGATAGATTGATTGATTGATTGATTGAAAAAGATGTTTGATGTTTGCCAAATCGATGATGAGCTTGAAGAAGCTTCATACAAACCACACAGCTAATCTCGAATCGAATCGAATGGAAAATGAAACGAATGATGATGAATTAAAGATAATATCTCGATCTAACGATCGATCCGATTCCGGATAGAAAGGCAAACGATTTGGATTAATAATAAAGTTCCAAAACATACCTGTAACGAGAAATAAGAAGAAAAAAAAAGAGAGAAAATTTTGATTAATTATTTTTTTATTTTTTTGGTTCATATATAATTCATTTTGATTCTACTATCGCTATTGAATAGCTATATTAAAATATAGCAACAACAACAACAACAACAAAACAGAGAAAGAATAGAAAACTTTAGATTCTTTGCCAGCAGTTTAAGAAAAAAAAAAAAAAAAAGAATAAAGGTCGAAAGATTTCATGAACATAGAAAACAAATTGTTTTTTTTTTTTTTAATATCTCCTCTTTTCAATAATTCATACAAATTTAACAGCAAATAAATTCTTATTTGATAGAACAACAACAACAGCAACAATAATTTTCGATTCTCTTCAAGCTAGCGATGTTTTTTTTTTCTCAAAATTTTCTCTCATTCTTAGAATACACGATGCATTGATGGTTTAGATTTGAAATATGAAACTATAGATATAGAGAGAAATTATTGTAATAAGAATAATGATAATAAGAAGAATCTGTGTGAGTGTTTCTCTCTCTCTCTCTCTTCAACAAAGATCTTATTTCGTCAGATCAAACAAACAAAGATGGACAATCGAGTACGAACGAGAGAGAGAGAGAGAGAGAGAGAGAGAGAGAGAGAGAGAGAGAGAGAGAGAGAGAGAGAGAGAGAGAAGTGTGGAGTATATTTTTTTTATGATTGTCATTAATATCATTTTGGTTATAATCTGAGAAAGAAAAAAAAACAAATGCACCAATAACTTTTTATGTTACTGGATGTTTTCTTAAAGATTACAACAACTGAGAGAACTTAAAGAGAGAGAGAGAGAGAGAGAGAGAGAGAGAGAGCGAAAGGAAATTATCTGGTCGTTTTAGATGTTAGCAATGTAATTTTTTTGATCATTAATGTTTTTTTTTGTTTGTTTGTTTCTTTTCATTTCTCGGCTCAATCTTTCGAGATAAATCATCATTGTTTTGATTCAAAAAAAAAAAAAAAAACATTTAAAAACAAAGTGTGTGTTTTTTGTTTGAAGAAAAAAAGAATGTGATTGCTACAACGAAAAATAATAATAATAATAATAGCTACAAATAGTTTATTGAAAAAAATATTCAGAAAAAAAATAGCTATTCGGACCCCAAATCCGATGTCTTTTTTTTTTTTTTTTTTTTGTTTAGAATTCTTTGATTCTATACAAAAGATTCTTTGATTTAAGTGTTCAAGAAGAAGAAGAGGAAGAAGAAGAATCAACGTTGAAGAGAGAAATTATGAAGAGATCGATAATTATGGATCAGCTTAGGGCCTAGGTAAAACGATTTCGCCGAAGCAGCGTTTTCGTTTGTATTTTTTCATCTCTTCATTTAGACCTTAATTTGATTCTATTGGATCTAAAGTGAACAGTTTAGTTCAACCGAAATCAAAATGAACTAAGATTGTGTTTGTATTAATGTTTCAAAATCGATCCAATCTCTACGATCCTAGAGTCTAGATCGGAAAGCTTTCAGCTGTAATTTTGAATAGTAATTTTATCTTCTCCACGTTTGATGTGGTCTCATTTTGGAAGGGTTATTTTTTTTCTACTTCAATCTATAAATCCAATTTCAAATCAAAAAAAAATATGTTTTGCTTTTTTTTTGCTTTCAAAAAAAAAATTTCAAACCTCAAATTTTTGAAAGAAATAAAAAACAAATCAAAACATTCAATATGCAAAAGTGGCATTTTGAATGATTTCAATTCGAACCCTTAACTAACTTCACTGATTCCATTTTGATTGACTTAGCTGATTGACTCACTCAGTCATTCACGGAAATAACTAGGTAGAGATTGTTAAAATGATTCCAATCTTGTTCTAGGTCTTCAACAAATCCTTTGCGGATACATTCAAGATCATCAAACAAAATCTCCGATCTAGATTCGTTTGATGAGAGAAAGGGAGAGAGAGAGAGAGAGAGAGAGAGAGAGAAATGGAACAATTTCAATCTAATCTATTGTTATTGAAGATTTTTGATTCAACGAGACAGAAACATTACTGCAATCGAAAAGCTAGACATTATGGTTGGAGATTTAAATTCGAGATTTGTAGATATGGAGAAAGAAAAAACTCCAACAATATCTATGCGATGTTGTTGTTGTTGTTTGTGTTTTATCTTTGAATGTCAGTAGTTATGACAATGTCTATTCAAAGATGAATGACAGACAATTTCAATTGTTTCATGTCAAATCTATCACACCAAACACTATCAGCTAGCACACAAAAAGAATTTCTTTGCTTTTGTTTGTGTTTTTGATTTTTGATCTAATTTGATTCTTTTTTTTTTTTTTTTTTTTTTTGGCGGGGAGTTTGAATTAATAATTCTCATCAAAAAGAGAGAGAGAGAGAGAGAGAGAAAAAACAAGCGAGTGTTTGTCTGTGTGTGTGTGTGTGTGTGTAAAAAATAAAGAGCTTTTGAGTAAAACAACGAAAAACTTTCGGATTGAATCACTATCACTATTGTATCGCATCGCGAAACGATTCTCAGCAAGATAGGTTTCAATTTGAATCGAATCTAATGAATAATGAATCTTGATAGAGGTGTGAGCAAGCTAGTCTCTTTAGCTGCTGTAGAGAGAGAGTGTGTGTGTGTGTGTGTGAGATTTGCTACGTGTTTATTACCAAAAAAAAAAAAAAAAATGCGGAACTTTTTTCTTTCAACCAAAAAAAAAAATTTTTTTTTGTTTTTTAATTTCATTCTTCGAATCAAACAAAGTTTTGTTGAGAGAATTTTGCTCTCGATCCGCACGTTTTTTATTTTGTTTTCTTTCGAATCGATTGCTTACAACAACAACAACAACAACAATAACAAATCACTGCGAAAGCTAAGCATCAAACTTTGGCCCTCTCTCTCTCTCTCTCTCTCTCTCTCTTCTGACGAAACGATTTCATTGTTGTTCAATGAGAGAATAAAAAAATTTTTTATTTTCTTGTTCACTTCAAAATGAACTGTCAAAAACAAAAAAAAAAAAAAAAGAAATCTAAATAATTATGAGCGAATAAACCTCGATGAAACAAAAAAAAAACATAGAAAGCAATAAAAAAAAATTTTTCATTGAAATCAAAAGTTTTGCAAATTTTTTTTTTTGAATGCGAATAATTGAAGTTTGATTGGTTGTGTAATAAACAAAACGAAAAAAAAAATGTTTTTTTTCTTCTTTATTACATCTAAGAAATCTACCGCGAATAAGTTCGCTCGTTTGATAGTGGAAAAAGCCAAGAAAATCTTTACGAGTTTTTTTTTTTGCTTTTTTGGACTTTCGGTACAATAAAACATTTTTCATTTGTCCAAGAATGTGCGATGCTTTCGAGGAAGAGCGATGCTCTCTTCTTCGAATTCTAGTTTCTCTCTCTCTCTCTCTCTCTCTCTCTCTCTCTCTCTGTCTGTCTTTCTTGGTGTCAATAAAACCATTGGAACGCGCCATTTCACTAGTAATTTGAATGTTGTTTTTTTTTTTTTTTTGATCGTTTCAAATATTCCGACAACGATGATGGTCTTACAAATCGATCATTGCGCTCGTAGAGTTCGATAGAGAATAGCTAGAATTTTGTCTCGTTTGTTCGTCGATCATTGGATCGTTTGAGAAAGGGGCTAGGAAAGGGGATCATATGTGAATCGAACAAAAATCTACCTAGCTTCTTCGTTTAGAGTATGAAGTTAGCTAGCTGGCTCTTTCTCTCTCTCTCTCTCTTTCGATATCGGATCGATTGATCGAATCTGATTGATTTACTTCGATCCGTTTCAATTACTTTATCCATTTGAAATAATAAATTCTAATCAAATTATTTTTCGATTACCAGATTAGAAACAAAGCAAAAGAGAAAGAGAGAGAGAGAGAGAGAGAGAGAGGGTGGGATAGAGATGAGGAGAGATCTAGAGTGAGAAATGGAGACTGATGAAATTTTTTTTTTCTTCCCATTCCATTTCATTCCATTCTCATTCAATGTTAAAGAACTAATTCAGTTCCAAAATTTAAGAGAGAGAGAGAGAGAGAGAGAAAAAAAGGATTTTCAAGTGTTGCTAGAGTTCGAAAGAATAAAAAAAAAACAATACCAAAGTATAAGCTAGATTCAGCTATATTCTTTTGGAATAAGAATTCAAGTTGTATTCGATCGAAAATCGATTGTTTTTTTTTTCTCTCTTTCTCCTCTTCATTTTGGATCAACAACAACAACAGCAGCAATAGAACAGCGACAGCGACAACGACTGTAACATTGACGACTGACTAAATGGGTGGAAGATGTACGAGTTGTTTCGATGAAATTAATGATGATTCTATCAGTGCTAAGACTAGCGATACTAGTGATGCTATTGGTAGACGGCGAAAAAAAATTGATCCATTATCGAAAACACCGAATACGATGAAGACAAAAACGAAAACGATAGTTTCGATTAGAAACAAGTTAAATGATCATCGTTTCGATCGTAAAGCTCAATCAAATAGTTTTGAAACTTGTTTCGAAAACATAAAACCGAATGTCACCGAACGAACCTGTCTTTCGTTTTGGAACGATCAACGAGATAAACAAAAGATCGATCTTGATTCTAATACGATTGGAACGATGAAGTTCAATGAACAAATTAAACAAATCGAAAACAAACAAACTGAAAAGAATCTATCGAAACGAGACCTAAAAAAAGGTGACGAAATATAAAAAAAAAACAAAAATAGAACTTTCTTCTCTCTCTCTCTCTCTCTCTCTCTCTCTCTCTCTCTCTCTCTCTCTCTCTCTCTCTCTCTCTCTCTCTCTCTCTCTCTCTCTCTCTCTCTCTCTCTCTCTCTCTTTGTATATAAATCAAATGAAGATTTAGGTTCTAAAGTTTTAGAATTAATCGAATGATTCTAGACCAGAGACAGAGAGGAGAGAGAGATGCTAATGAGTGCAGAGCGTCAAGCAGTGAAAGGTATAAGATAGGTTGGAAAAGATAAGAGAGAAATGGGTCCTTCTAATTATCTGTCATCAAACGGAAGAAAATCTTTTTTTTTGTTTTTTTTTGTTTCTTTCTATGAAATCTAATTCATTGAAATAATTTTTAAAAATGTTTTTGTTCAACAGCTTCCTCTTCGCAGCGAACGGAATCGTTTTTCTCCACATCAGGTTCGATTTCAAAGAGCAAACAAACACGAATCTCCAAAAGGTTAGTAGTGTTGGAAGATTGCAAGTGGTCGAAGATTCTAAGATTTGGATAATTTTTTTTTTTTTTGATTCTTCTAATTTTTTTTCCTATCCTATGGGTTTCGAAATCAAAGTGTTAAAGAATCATCTAGATATAAAAATATCGAACAAATCCCTTTAGAGATCAATGATCTATCCAAAACAAATCCAACTAAATCTAAAGGTATTCGAATGTTTTCGTTTCACTTTTCAATAGAATTTTATTGATTTTTTTTTTAAATTCTAATCTAAGATGTGAAAAGATCTGAAAGTTTCAATTCTCAACGATTCTCAAATAGTTCAAGCGATCTAGAACGAGAGCTAGAAGATTGTTCAAATATTTCATTCTATTCATCGTTATCTTCACCAAAAATGAAGCTAAATGGTGGAACAAAATCGATTACGAAAAAAAGAATCAAGAATTTAGTTACGAAAGAATTTCGTAATCAAAACAAAAAATCTATATCGAAAGAGAATGGGAATAGAATTAGAATTTCAACTAAACAACATCAACAGCAATGTTTAAGAAATAAACAAAACATTAAACAATTATCATTGTCGTTGAGAAAAAGTCGTGCAACAATTACGTTACGAAAACGATCTAAAACAAGACGATCAAAAACAAGATATATTCGAAATAGATCAAAAACAAGATCGGAATCCATCCGGAGAGATTCGATGAGAAAAAAACATCGAAACGATCGTAACAATAGTTTTTGGAATCAAAAAATTGAAAGTTTAAGATTGACCAAAACCGATGAGAATGACAATGAAAACAATATAAGAGAAGATAGAGGTGTTGGTTCTGGTGCTGGTGTTGATCATCGTCTAGTTCGAACTGATTTCGATCGAAAACGATCAAAGTTTCGTGAACCAATCGAATCGAAGCGATCGATTTTGGGCGGTAAGAACACCACCTCTTTGATTGGTCCAACATTGAGTGTAACATTCTCTTCAAGTCGACTTGAACATTCTCTTAAACAGAGATAGCTTGGTGAAGCTGAAAAAAAAAATTTTTTTTTGATTTCAATCTATTCTTCAAGAATATCATCACTACGACGATCGTCTCTAATCAATCATCACCTCATCATCATCATCATCATCATCATCTTTATTATTATATTTGGAATCGATGAATCTTTTTTTCTACCACTTTTGTAGAAGTTTAACAATTTGCTAGTGTGTGTGTGTGTTTGTGTGTAGATTTTCGATAGCAAATTAAAACCAGAAAATGAATTTGAACCAGAACCAGAATCGGTTCCAAGCTTCAATAGCTTTGATAGCTTCTATTCTACATCCTAAAATCTCTTTTCATCGTTTAAAGTATTCGTCGTTCCAGATCACTGTGATGCCGAGAGAGAGAGAGAGAAAGAGAGAGAAGTAATTTGAAGAGCGAAGATTCGAATGATTAAATTGAAGAAAATTTTCGATTCTCACTTTTTTTTTCATCTATTTAGCCTATTTTTTGCCTATTCCATCACCAATATTCTTAATACTGGTCTTATTTTAGTGTGATTCTCTCTTACTCTCTCTCTCTCTTTCTGGTTCTCTTTCTCATTGCATCATAGAATAGTTGGTACAATTTTACTCGCTCGCGCTCGTTAATACCATCTTGTTTAATCATCACTAAAATGAGAGAGAGAGAGAGAGAGAGAGAGAGAGAGAGAGAGAGAGAGAGAGAGAGAGAGAGAGTGATGATGATGGAATTCTGATGGAGAGAGAGAGAGAGAAAAAGGCGAATAAAGAATCTTATTATCGATGAATGAACAGACACGGAGAGAGAGAGAGAGAGACCGAATTGTATGCCTAGCAAACACACACACACAAACCAGAAAGAGAGGCATCAAAAAAAAAAAACCAATCGACCGACCGAATAAAAAGAATATTGTGAAGAATGGAACAAGTTAAGATGAAGAGAGAGAGAGAGAGAGAGAGAGAGAGAAAGAGAGAGGAGTGAAGAATTGAAAATAGAAAAAAAAAACAGAAAAGACTAGAAAGAAACAAAATCCTCTTGTTTTTTTTTCTTTTTTGTTCTATTTCCGATCGCATAGTGTTTCATCATCATCATTATTATTACTATTATTATTATTATTATCATCTTCATCATCATCATCATCATCATCATCATCATCATCACTACTATTCTTATTTTTTTTTTGTTGTTATTATTCTTATTCTTATAGTCCTTATTATCATTAACAGTTTCAATCATTGTTATTTAGTGTTTGTATTCTCGCCTTTCTCCCCCCTTCTCCCTATCTGGTATTGTATTCTTATTATTATTCTCCTCTACTTAGCATTATCATCATCATCATCATTATTATTATTATTATTATTATTGTTATCGGTGTTGTTGGTATTGTTGACGGTGTTGTTGGTGAAATGGTAATGATCATGTGGTGATGTTTATGATTACGAGCAACCAAGATTGCTATGGCGATGATGATGATGATGGTGATGCTAAGAAGTTTCCGTATTCACATTTCACAAATATGTCGAAATGATTCCGAAAATGGGCGTAGATCGAATGAATTTGGAATGTAGAGAGAATGAATAAACGGTAGAGAGTGGTGAAAGAAAAATTTTTTTTTATCCATTTCCTTTTTTTTTCCCAATAATTGTTATTGTTATTATCAATGAGATACTGGTGTTGTTGGTGGTGGCTGTTGGTGAAATATATCGCCAAAAAAAAAACCACCCGAAATTCACATCAAACACACATCACACAGACACAAAATTCGAAATCTAATTTTCTCCAATTCTTTAAAAGATTCCAACCTAAGAAAAAAACTTTAAGAAAGAGATAAGTGAATTATGTTTCCCATCATCTAACCAATGATTTTATGGAAAAAATTTTGCCATTATTTTTTCTTTTTTTTTTCTCTCAATGAATCATTGTCTTCGAACCCTAACGAAATTCTAAATTATCCTAAGCTTTGAGATTCAATGTTCGAAGAAAATTGGGCTGTATGAAAGCTATCTCTTGAAGCTAAATCCTCCAACTTCTTACAAGATCTGAATCTCTCCGATGAATTGAATTCGATTATTTTGGATCAAAAAGATTTCTTTGTTTCAAAATTAAGTTTGATAAGAATTTGTTTCATTCATAAGCTCGTTTTGTTCTCTCTCTCTCTCTCTTTTGCTCTATGTGTTTCACTCATCTTCATCATCATCATCACCATCTTTGATCGACGTTTTTTTGTTTTCCGTTGTTGACTATCTTCTTTTTTTCTGCTTAAGCTATTCTATTCGATCATAGAAAAAAAAAAGAAAAAAAACATTGACAAACTATTTGAGAAGTAATCAGCAAAAAAAAAAAAAAACAAAAAATTTTTTGTTACCCAAATTCGCTACTTTATATTTTAGATAGAGAGAGAGAGAGAGAGAACAGCCACTTTTTATTTTTTTGGATCCAAAAAAAATCTAGCTTTCTATGCAGAATAAAAAAAGATCTATGAAAAGAACAGTGAGAGAAAGAGAGAGAGAGAGAGAGAGAGAGAGAAAGAGAAAGAAAGAAAGAAAGAAAGAAAATATTTAAGGCCAAGACTAATTAGCTTAGATCTGTTCCACAACGTTCGAGAAGCTACATTGTTCTCACTTGAGACATCGAAAGCAAAGACAGACTGTAAAAATTCTTTATCAAACAAGAACCGAACAAATTTTGACATTGTTGGATCGAAATAATAAAATGACGTCTCGATTTTTTTTTCTTTCTTTGGTTCTCCAAAAAGATTTCGACCGCTAATTAGCTTTGCAACAAAAAAAAAAAAAAAGAAAAAAAAACGTAACAAAACGTAAAACTCCACTAAACTAACGAACGAACAAACGAAAGTATTTTGTTCACTTTACTTTCGCTTCTCTATACGTTTTCACGCATTTTTGGATTCTGTTAACTTAATTCATCGCTCCAAGAGTGAGTGAGTGGGAGAGAGAGAGAGAGAGAGAAATGAAATTATCTACTAAACTTGGCAGAAATAATTGTAATTATTAGTATTATTTTTAATGAAATAATAATAATAATAATAATAATAATAGAAATTAAATTAGTACTATAGGGACTTGGGTTTTTTTCTTTTTTTTTTTTTTTTTTTTTTTTTTTTTTTTTTGAATAAATTTCGAATCAAATTCTGCGAACAAAATTAATTGCTCTGTTTGATGGTAAAAGATTATCAAAATGCGAATAATTCTAGGCTCGTTTTTTGACAGACATATAATATATCGTATTTAGGAGACCAAAAAAAAAAAAAAAAGAATATCCGAATTTTGTTACGTAATTATTAATAACGGTCATCTTAGGACTTGACATTTGTGATGCTTGGTTTCGGTAATAATTTTGTCTTTTTTTTTTTTTTTGTTCTTCTCTCTCTCTCTGTGCTGGTAATTAAATTATTAATCCACTTGATCGCAAAAAAACATGGTGTGAAAAATTCCATTCTTTTTTTTCTGTTGAATTTGAATCGAATTAAATTAAAAACATTTTTTTTTTTTTTTTTGACAACCAATCCAGATAGAGAGAGAGAGATGAAATTTTAAACACAATCAAAAAGAAAAAAAAATATCATTCAATATTGTTCTGATGGTTGTTGTCAAAATTAATAATCCAATAATAATAATATTTTCGAATCATAATGCACCCATACACCCACACTCACACACTAAAACACACACACACAATCGAAAAAAAACTAGGAAACGAAAGTTGGAACAGAGTAGAGCGGAAAAAAAATAGAACAGAACAGAACAGAAGATGAAGAAGAAACAATGACAAATTTAATCTAATCGATTGATACACTGTGGAACAAAAAATATCTCAACGAAGAAAAAAAAATCAATATAATAATAACAACAAAGAAGAAAAAAAAAGCTCCGAACAAAAATAAAACATTGCTCAATAATCAATGGATTCTCAATAATAATAACAACAACAGTATTATTGTTGTTGTTGTTGTTCTCTATATTGTCGAGTTCAATTGTTTGTGTGAAGAACGAAAAAAAAAAATGGCCACTTTTTTTTTCGTGATAGTAATTAGTAGTAAGGGCTCGGCGAATTCGGACTGGGAATTTTCTTTTTTTTTTTTATTTCAGCGAGAATTTTGACGAACAAAAAGCGCGCTCTCTCTCTCTACTAATCACTCGACTATCGATACTGTGAGTGATTCGAAGACACTTTCATTATGGATCTAAATTCCGAAGGCTAACAAAAAAAAAAAGAGAGAGAGAGAGAGAGAGAGAGAGAGAGAGAGAGAGAGAGAGAGAGAGAGAGAAGAGAGAAAAGAAAACACTCAAAACAAAGTAGATCCAATTCAAAAATGAATTCGATCCTAATCAGATTGACCAGAGGCGAATTAGGTGTGAAATGAATCGAACAGATCTAAATGAATCCATTCATCTTTTGTTTTGTTCATCGATAAAAAGTCACCAAAAAAAAAAAAAAAAAAAGAACAGAGAATCAGAGAATAGTATCTCTTTTTTGTTTCGCTTTATTATCTTTCACTCTCTCTCTCTCTCTCTCTCTCTCTCTCTCTCTCTCTCTCTCTCTCTCTCTTTAGTATCAGTACAACACAATCATAATAATCTTAGCGATAAACTAGTGATGCTATTTCTTTGAAGATTCGATTGAAGGTTTGTTGCTGAATGAATGAATGAATGAATGGATGATCGAATGGTGCATTATGGAAATAATGTTACGATACAGAGAATCAAAAAAAAAAAAAAAAAAGAAAAAAAAAGTCCACTAGATTCGATTCGTGCTAGAATCAAATATTAGATTCCTCTCCTTCTCTCTCTCTCTCTCTCTCTCTCTTTTGATTGTGGTTGAAAGTTGATGATGATCGATTATAATTTTTTTTTCTCCTTCTCTCTCTCTCTAACATTTTTGTTTTGTTTTTGTTTCTTTCGCAACAAAAAAAAAATTGTCCCAATATATTGTTCCTAAGTCTGGATCTCCTTCTATTTGGTTTATTTGTACCACTTTTCATTCAACGTTGATGAAGTTGTTTGTTTGTTGTTGGTTGTTGTTGTTTCATCTTCACTCTCCGATGCTTTGTTCGGTGTGTTTGATTTTGTTTCACCATCAAACATCAAAAAAAAAAAAAAAAAAAAATAGATTCAATTCTTTTTCCTTTCGATATCGATTGCTTAACGAGCATCGTGATCCAAATGCTAATGCAAAAAAAAAAAAAAAAATACCAGATACTCCAACCAGATTAGCGAAAGAGATAATTTCATCAACGATGAATGTTTCGAAACAAAACTTGAACCGAGATGACAATTTGAGCAAGAATTCGACAGAGTTACGCTAGTGGCTACGTATCATTTCATTCTTAATTTTTTTTGTCCATCTAGAATGTGATGAATGCCGCAGGAAAATAATATAGAATTATTAGCTATTAAATAAGAAGAAGAACTTTACAATATGAAACATCATCTTGATTTAACACTTCATTTATGTTATTGGTTCATTGTATTATAATAACCAAATTTTGAATTAGATTAGTTTTTTTTTTTTTGGTGAAATATTTCTTGGTATTTGTAAAAACCTTTGAAAGATCAAGTATGTAATCATGTTCCAGAATGAAATTGTTTCAAATTTGAATCCAAATTTTGTTGTAATTTTTTGTTTAACTTAATTTATTGTTACTATTATTAATCTTAATTATTATGACTGATTATAGCCAACGATTGATAGAAGAATGAATGAATCTTGAAACATCAAGTTTCCGCCAAACGACAACAATAGCAAACGTTTGAGTTGATGTTCGAAGAAATTTTTCTAATCTAGCAAAATTTCTTCCTTCTAATATTGGCTATCCTATTTTTAGAACCATAAGCTTAAACATTAAAAGTGTTTGCTCACAAATTATCTCACTGTTCTTGAAATGTTAATCTAAGCTTATAGATTCTAGGATCTAGAATAAATGAAAGGTGATGAGAACGATAAAGAATCTTATCATCACAAATTTTTTTTTTCAATTTCCGCTATTTTCAATTTCATTAAGTTAATCTTATTTTGATTTTGGATCAACAGTATCTTTTACTTTCATCACTACTATACAATCTATAGTCCAGACCGAAACAAATAGATTCGAGATGAGATTGATTAATTTATTTATGTTTGTGAATTTCAACAAAGTATCGAATAACAACAGCGAAGATTGAAGAAGAGATTGAAAAGGATTCGGTTTCTCTAATAATATCACATCGAAAGATAAAAGCTTAAAAATAAAAAAAAAATCGAGAATATTGAAAACTTTAGAGCAGCAGGTGAGATTATAATCTAGTTTCCTAGCCAAATAGATCTAGAGCTAAAATTTGAAGCGAACCAGAACTTAAACTTGAACCTATTATCAAAGCTATTATCAAATGACATCATTACTAGATTATCGAAGGATTGTTTCCTAAAAAAAAAATAAAAAAAAAAAAAAAAGTAATCAAATTCGTTATTGTTTTGTGTCTGTTTTACTACATTCATTACAGCTTCACTAATCTTATTCGATGAAAATCATTCGAATCATTTCCTCATCGATTCTTTTTTTTCGACATTTTAATGGCATTCTGGTCATCATCATCGCTATCATCGTCATTGCCATTTCATCATCATCATCTCCATCATCGCCATCATTTATTATTTCGTTGAGAATATTTTGAAACAAGATTGTTTCTTTTCGAAACAGATCGGTTGTTATTGTTGTTGTTGTTTTGTTTGAAATTAGCTTGGAAAAAAAAACTATGACGATACTAATAAATTAGAATTTGTTCTACGAAGACGAACAAAATCCTTAGTATAATTGAAATTAGTTCATCTATTTTTTTTCTCTCTTCTCATCTCTTCTCTTCTGTTTCTGTTGTTTTTGTTTCATTCATTTTTTTATTTATTTATTTATTTATTCGCCTATTCTTCTTTTTTTTCTCTAATAGCTCTTTTAAAGAAGAAGGCAGAGAAACGGATGTATAAATGGAGATTCTAGGGAAACGGAAAAAAGGCCGATCTAAATCTTTGATTCTCTCTCTCTCTCTCTCTCTCTCTCTCTCTCTCTCTCTCTCTCTGGTATTCATATGAATCATCTCATTTTATTCTATCCGATTGAAAGAATCAGATGAGATGAATCAATGAATAGACCTAGAAAGAGAGAGAGAGAGAGAGAGAGAGAGCGAGAGGAAGAAGCCTTAGAAATATGTTTTGATTGATTTGTCGGTCAAAAGAAAAATGAATGGATTGAAATGGATTTGATTGCTATATTTATTAAAAAAAACTTGATCCATTTCTCAATCGATATCGAAATTGTAAGACTATGAGACTAACAAAATGAATTTTCGATAAGAGAGCGATGCAATTTGATTCCATACACGATTTTGAAATAGTAAAAGTTAGAATTGAGAGCGAACAAAAAAATTTTTCGCTAAAAGTGAACGATAATGTTGTTTGATTGCAAAAAAAAACTTTTACAAAACATCTCGACAGCGCTTTGGATCGAATTGAAGAATGCCGTCACCGATCTTCATAAGCCATCATCTCTTCATAAAACTATAGTGAAAAGTTAGATCACTACGATTGATTCGATCGAGAGTGATGAAGAAGATGATGATGATGATGAGCGATGGTTACGATGAACGAATCAGCCATCAAAGCATCAAAGATGGTAATTATCTTCATCACCATCACCATCATCATTATCATCGCTATTATCTTCAAGTAAACGAAGAATACTAAATCATCAAAAATAGCAAAATTTCTTTCTCCGTATCATATCAAGCTTTATACTTGCTCGAATTTCTTGATGTTTGAACTTCATCAACAACTACTATTTTTTTTTCTTTCTCTCAATAATAATTATAGAATTTATCTCTCGAAACAGAGAGAGAGAGAGAGAGAGAGAGAGAGAGAGAGAGAGAGTAACACCTTAAACTTTTCTCTAGAGAAACCGGAATTCTTGTCGCTTGAGATGTAAGAAAACCGAAGGCACCCAAAGAGAAGCGATGATTCAATCGATTCGATTCAATTAACTTTGGGTGATTTTTTTTTTTTTTGATTGAAAGAAAGAGAAATATTTATTAATTATGTAATCATTTTTGCTTTTTTCCATACAGTTTGTATTGTGGTAGCGATTTTTTTTTTTCATTTTAGATCGAATCAAATTCTCGACCGTAACAAATTTGTATTGAGATTTTAGAGAAGCATTTAAGCTTTAGAATCGAAATCATCGAAACCAATGAATTCCCTATGCAATGAATGAATTAGATGCAAACGGAAACCAGACAAATTTAGAAAACTATGGGTGGGAGAAAATCTTTGGAATTTATTCCATAAAAAGACGAGAAAAAAAATTGGCTCATTAAACGGGACAAAGTTTGTAAGGTTTTTGTAGACAATTAGCTCGGAATAGAATATCTACTAGGCCTAGTAACTAGAGGTTAGATTTCTACTCCACTCTAGATTGTCATATTAATGATGTTCAATTAGATATGAAACAAATGCAACCAAAAAATGAGATAGACTACATCAAACGATAATAATTAGCTCTAAAAGAGAGAGAGAGAGAGAGAGAGAGAGAGAGAGAGAGAGAGAGAGAGAGAGAGAGAGAGAGAAAGGAATAGTGTAAATAATCACCAAAATCTAAGGAGAAAAAGAAAGAAAGAAAAAAAAATCCGACAAAGTAATTTTTACTGACTGATGAATCTCCGATCTTGAATGAATTAATTCATCAAATGAAAAAAAAAAAAAATTTTTTGATTTTCACTCAGTGTGGAGATTTTCCAAAAAGAGTCTTACCAAAATCTTTATCCAAATCAATCAATTTGTTTTTTTGAATTTTTCTCGGTGTTTGATTTTTAAGAATTTTTTTTTCTGCCTCTATATTTTTTTTTATTTTAGTGATCTATGAGATCAATGAAACAGAAAAAAAATTGTACTGCATTTTGAATTCCGAATTCCATAAGAAAAAAAACGAACATTTCTTGATAGCAATCAAAGGTGACATTGAACAACAAACTAAGGCTAGGCTTTTTTTTTTTTTTTTTTTTTTTTTTTTTGAAAGAAAATAAATCTTCCGGAATTTTTTTTTTCTCCTCAAATTGAAAAAATAAAATTATATTTGGTACTTGATGTTTAGTGTTTGATTTCTTCTTCTTCTTCTTCTCGAAGATAAAGATCATCTTTGTCATCTTTATTCAAACTGGTCACCAATCGTTAGATATCGTTGAAGCGCAATCGAAAAAACAAAATTTTTTGTTTTTTTTCTTTTTTTTTTTTTTTTGATGAAGTTTCAACCAATGTCATTACATCATACAAAAGTAAAGAGTTAATTTAGTACAAAACTAAATACACTAGATGATAATAACAACAATAACTAAATTGTAAAAAAAAAAATTGGCTGATTTTCATCAAATTATTATCAAATTTTTTACGGAGGTCAATGGTTTCATTTAGATTCTATCGATGATTCAGTTTAATTCGATTCAATCCGTTCTATGTCCAGTCTATTTGTTTGCTTCAAATTTTAATCTTATCTTTCGAAATCTATTAAGAGAAAAGAGAGAGAGAGAGAGAGAGAGAGAGAGAGAGAGAGAGAGAAAATATCGAAAAAGAAAACGAAGATAATTTATCAACACATTCCAGTTTGTTTCTTTTTTTTTTGGTTAGGTTAGGTTAGGTTAGGTTAGATTTGGAAAGGAATTTTTTTCGTTTTTCTCTCTCTCTCTCTCTCTCTCTCTCTTTCTCTCTGTCTTTGAATATGATGATGTTAATTAATACTATCCGAATGCATTCTACGTTCACTATCCACAATGAACAAATCGTCAAAAAATCGAGTTGGACATTGAGAATTTCTAATCAAAATTTTCATCGAAGAGAGAGAGAGAGAGAGAGAGAGAGAGAGAGAATTCAAAAATTGCTATAATCAGATCATTTTTTGGTTTTATTTCTCTCGAACCTAACCTTTCACATTAACTCTTTGCATTGAGAGATTATAGGTATGGAAATTATTCAGAGATTAGAGAGAGAAAAACCCTAGCTAAAATTATTCGATTGTCTGCATTCATTTTTGTTTTATTTCAATTTATTTTATTTTATTTTTTTTTTTGTTTTTTTGTCTTCGAAAAGAATTCCAAATGAAATTTAGATAAATTTGTTACAATTCTAAACGAGAGCGAGAGAGAAAGAGAGAGAAAGAAGACTATCTAACTAAACTAATTGTAGAATGAGATTCTTGTCTGTGAAGAATTTGTGAGAGTCGATAAATCATCAAATCCTTCGAGTTTATTATTATTATTATTCTGGTTGTTGCAAAACTCATTGGAATTTTTTTTTTCTTTACAAAGACGATGTTTGTGTGGGATGTTTGAATAGCATTATGATTATCGTTATCAGTGTTCAACCACTAGCGTAAGTTTAGGTTGACATCGAGACAATGACCATAATCATCATCTGTGATCGTCATGATTATCATCATTGAATAGCTTATGTTGCAATCATCGCTGAAGGTGAAATCTAAATGATTAACGATTGATCTCTGTTCTCTTTGGATCACCATTCAGCAGCTAGAATCTTTCTCCAAGATTCTTAATCGATCAATATCAATACGTTTGGTATGAAGATTGTAGAAATTCGAAAGATCTATGATCTAAGAAGATTTGATCGAAGAAATTCAAATCATCGAAAACATTTGATTATTATTATTATTATTATTATTATTATTTCTTTTTTTTTTTTTTTTTTGAAGAAAAAATTACCATTTGAATTGTAGTTAAAATCATAGCGATTCATCAAATTCATTCGAACTTAATTGAATTATTCGATTCGAACAACACTCACACACACACAGAGAGAGAGAGAGAGAGAGAGAGAGAGAGAGAGAAAGAATATTGAGAATCTAAATTCTTCATTCTGTTTCAATCCTAGATAGTATTGCAATTTTGTTAAGAAAAGAACAAAAAAAAAAATGCCTTATTTCATACTTTGCTCTCTCTCTTTTTTAGTTTCCGCAAGAGAATAACGAAAAGAATGAAAAAAAAAATTCCAAGAAATAAATACAATTCTTTTGATGATTCTGTTGTTGTTGTTTTTGTTGTTGTTGTTGTTGCTGTACTTCTTCTTCTTCTCCATCTTCTTTCCATCGAAAGCTTCGATCCAATTAATCATTAAAGTGAAACTCGGCGATCAAAACCAACAATTTCTTTCTCCGATTCTCTTTCTCTCTCTCTCTCTCTCTCTCTCTCTC
Organism: Sarcoptes scabiei; assembly: GCA_020844145.1. Taxonomy (NCBI): domain Eukaryota; kingdom Metazoa; phylum Arthropoda; class Arachnida; order Sarcoptiformes; family Sarcoptidae; genus Sarcoptes; species Sarcoptes scabiei. The sequence goes on from CP080487.1 coordinate 6,547,787, forward strand.
TCTCTCTAAAGCTTGCTTCAAGTTTAAATGTTGTTGTTGGTGTGGATTTTTTTTTTAATTTTTAGATTGCTAGAAATAACAATAAATAATCATAACAATAAATAGTAGTAGTGAAAATAAATAAATACTTAAAATTGGCCCAAGATTATGGACTAGATAGATTCTCAACAACGGAAAGAGAATTGTAGAGAGAGAGAGAGAGAGAGAGAGAGCTGGAGAGAAAGCTAGGAAATCATCTTTGAAAAAGAAAATATTTGTTAAGAAAAGAGACAAAATCAAATGATTTCCACTTCCGATGATGATGTTGTTGTTGTTTGCGAGATATCTCGATGTCTCGATTCAATTGTGATTCTGATGAGATTGGCTCAAAAACTTCTGCTGACTAAGAAGATGATGAAGAAGAAAACAAAGCTGTTGAGAGTGGATAAATAAAACAAAAAACGAAAACTAAAACGAAAAATAAAAAAATGGAAACAAAAAAAAAAAAAAAGAAGAACCGAACCTAGAAAAAATTAAATATTGATAACTTCACTCTCTCTCTCTCTCTTTTTTGATTCACTTCATATTTGAAACGAATCAAATCGAAATGATTAAAATTTGAAACAAAATGGGGAGGAAGTGGGGGGAAATAAATGAATTCTTCACTATCCATTCTCAAATCCATTTTCACTGCCACTCTTTCTCTCTCTCTCTCTCTCTCTCTCTCTCTCTCTCTCTCTCTCTGTCTCTGTCTAGCTAGCTAGTGTAGTTTTGGAATTAATGATGAAGAAATCATCATTTCGAATTCTTTCTTTTTAGTTTAGATTCAAAAAAAAAAAAAAAAAATTGAGACCAAAAAAAAAAAAAAGCATAACAAATGATGAATCTCGAATGAAATACGATGAGGAATCAAAATTGGTCGCATTTTTAGGTCGTTCAAAAAAAAAAAAAAAAAAAACACTTAGCTATGGATAGAATGTCATTCTACTAAAGCTTTCTTCTTTTCTTCCTCATCATTGCAATTGATCGTAAACACAAAATCATCGATTGCAATCCAAAAATGAATGACATTCCCTGTCTAATAATGATGAAGATGAAGATAATCATTCGATATTTCGAATTCTTTCTCGATTCTTCTCTCGATGATCGCTAATGATTGTTGAGAATGTCAATCTTTTGTGATTGTAAATTGGAATATTATAAATTTCTCTCTCTCTCTCTCTCTCTCTCTCTCTCTCTCTCTCCACTAGTCTCTAGTTTAGTCTTTGATCTGAGAGAATCGAAAAAAAAAAAAATCCATTCAATCTGAGAGGGAATCAAATGTGATGAGAGCATCAAAAATTCTCTCTCTCTCTCTCTCTCTCTCTCTCTCTCTCTCTCTCTCTCTCTCTCTCTCTCTCTGTTTTGTTCTAGAAGTGAATCTCTAGAAGAGTTCGAAAGATTCAGAGCTCTAATATCTTCTAAGAGAAATTGTAAAAAAAAAAAATTGTTTCAAACAGAAAATATAATCGAAAAATTATTCCAATCAATTTCACAATCGAATTTCGATTTGAAAATTTCAAAATTGAATGAGTGAAGAAGTAGGAAAAGTGAAATCCACCTCCCCTCCCCCCCTACGAAAAAATTCTCTCTAGGTTTTTTTTTGTAGGGGGAGCTCGGGAGAAAAAAACATTCGCTTCTGAAAATAGGATTGAAAATTTTGTTTGGAATTGGAAAATTGGAAAATTAAATTTCATAATCATTTCCGATCCACAGAGAGAGAGAGAGAGAGAGAGAGAGAGAGAGAGAGAGAGAGAGAGAGAGAGAGAGAGAGAGAGAGAGAGAGAGGGATTATTTTGATCACCAGAGAAAAAAAAAGATGGACTCGTCATTAGACAATAATCGAAAAAATTAAAATCGGATCATTTCCTCCCCCCCACTAGGAGTTACTACTAAAACCTAGCCAAGTTTCTTCTTGCCAGTTTTACGGGTTTCGAAAATGTTTCGAATTTGATCGTTCGGAGAATGGCGTTGCAAAAAAAAAAATCTCCATTTATTCATTTATCATTTTTTTATTAATTAGAATGAAGCAAATTTTTATTTTTTTTAATTATTGAAAGAGATGAGAGAGAGAGAAAGAGAGAGAGAGAGAAAAAAAACAATCCATCATATGTTTTTGGTTTCGAACAATAGCAAAAGGTAAACGATTTGTGATGTGAGATGATGTTTAACAGTATTCGTAGTTCGACAGAAAACACTCCCCCCCCCGATGTCGAACTAATTGAACCGAATTCTGTTCAGATTTTTTTTTTTTTTAGAAAATCTAGACGAATGAATCAATCAATTTGATTGTTGAATAGCAAAAATAGCAAAAAAAAAATTGTTCCGTTTCAATCATAAATCATTTCATCATCATCGTTTTTTTTTTTAATTAAAACAAAACAAACTTCAACCAAATCTTTAAAATCTTTCTAATTTGATTGTTTCGAAATCGAATCAAATTATTTGATGATGATGATGATGAACAACAAAAAGAACGATTAAAAAACAAAACAAAACAAAACAAAAATGTTTATCAAGTTGAATGACCATCTCCTTCTTCTTCTTCTTCTTCTTCGAAGATCATCGAAAAGATGATGCTCATCTGATTAGATTGCCTAGAATCTCTCTCTCTCTCTCTCTCTCTTTCTAGGTTTAGAGATTGGAAATAATTATTATTATTATTATTATTATTAATTCATTAGCTTAAGCGTTTGATGGATTAATAATCAATTAAAGTGGTTTCGATTCGATTCGATTCGATTTCAAAGATAAACGTACACTTAATTGTTTTGGGTTTCACTCGACCACGACGACAGCGATGGTGGGGTGGACTAGAGAAAGCTAAAAGAAAGCTAATGAAAGAGATCGGTCAGATTGTATCGATGGGTATTTCAAAAAAAAAAAAAAAAACAATTCCCATTTATGTTCTCTCTTTTTTTTCTCCATCACTAAATTTTAATCAAAATTATCTCGAAGCTTTTCTATCTTCTCGATAATTTCGATAATCGATTAAAAAAGCGGAAACTTTTTCGTCTGATTCTCATTCGTTGCTTGCTTGATTGCTAGCATTGATTCAATTGCAAAGCTAAAAATTTTTTCCCCTTTTCATCAAGGAAAGAGCATCCCCCTTTCATTGTTTTCATTGTATCCTTTCGAATTTTCATGATCGATTGTTGATTGGTGAGTGGTGATTGATCGGAAAGTGATGCGAAAGGAAAGAAGGTGGGCCTGGTGTTGCCTGAAAGCATTTTGTAAATTTGAATCAAAGATTCTCTCCTCCTCCCCCTTCTCTCTGTCTCTCTCTCTCTCTCTCTCTCTCTTTTTCAAAGAGAACATTAAAGTAGAGATTGTGTGAAAATTTTCATCCAATTCAATAGAGATCTTTTGGTGTATGAGTGTATTCGGACATTCTACACCCACTTTTCTATATTTCCAAAAATTTTTCTATAGAATTGAAATTCTTTTTTTGTGTGTTTTTTTTCTCTCCTTCTGTTCTCACTATCGCTTTCTCGATTTCAATGTTGTCGTCGTCGTCATCATCGTCGTCATTCTTGTCGTTATCAATTAGAATCAAGTTTTGTAATAATCTTTTTCAAAGAATCAGAGAGAGAGAGAGAGAGAGAGAAGTGTGAACAAATTGTACAGAACATTGCATAGAATCCAAAGAAAAAAAAATGTCTAATCGGATTTGGATTTTTTTTCAATAAAAAAAAAAAAAAGTTAAATTCACAACGAATAAATGTCGATGTCGATATCGACGATGATGATGATGATGATGATGGTGATGGTGATGATGAAAGAAAAAAAAAACATAATAAATGGTGACACATGGTACAAATCTTCACAAAAAAAAAAATTTCACCGATTATTCAACGAGTTTCTGGAACATTGTTTGGTTACGTAATCATTTTGCTTGTCAACATCATCAACACCACACCATCATCTGTATTTTCGTTTTCCTTCTTTTTTTTTTTCTAAATCAGAGTTATGTGTTGGTGGTGATGGTGATGGTGGCAGTGTTGATTGGATTTAATACTGTCGACTGTTTTTGGATCATTTTTTTCCACTCAACATATTTTGTGAAAGAAATATTTTCAATAGAATTGAAAAGAATCAAAAAAAAAACCGCCCACTAGGAATAGAGGAATAATCAATCGATTCCGGTTTGATTCATTTCTCTCAACAATGAAGTGAAAGCTCGAAATGCAAATTAGTTCGATTCCAAATGGAAACGATGCGAACCGATTTTGGAGCTGACGAAAATTGGAAAATTATGATGTGTGGATAATATATATCGATCGATCGATCGAGATTTGGATCCTCGACAAAAAACGAATCCATTGTTTCTCTCTACTCTCTTCAATTAGTTTTTGATTTACAAAAATCAAAAAAAAAAAAAATTCTCTTTCTTCCAACAATCAATAAATTCTTTTTGTAGGAAGAGCTAGACATGATGTTTGGATCTAGGAAAGCGTTTTTTTTTTTTTTTTTGATTAAATGCGCTCCAAATTCTGTGGAGAATTCCAAAGTGAATAAGCTCATTTTTTTTTGTTTTTGGATAATTTTTTTACAAAGTAAAAAAAAAATTGACAAATTTCATTCGATTATTTTATTTTATTTTTTTTTTTTTGATTTCTTTCACCACCTTCATTGAGAAAGAGAAAAAAAAGATTCGTATTCTCAATTCGACTCTGTATTGAACACTGTATTGAAGCCAAAACGCTTATTATTATTATTATTATTATTATTGATACCAAGTTATTATGGAAGATAAACTTTCCAAAAAAAAAAAAAAAAAAAACGAATCTTATCGAATCAAATCTATTCGATTTGTTTTTCTGGATCATTTTTCGTCCACAAAAATCCATATAGTTTGTTTCTTTTTTTTGATCTAACTAAACTAGAAATAAAACAGGATGTGAGAAAACAAAAACTTTAGATCATCAAAAAAAAAAAAAAAATCTCCCCACGAAAACTACAACACATTCAAGTCGATCTAATCGATCTGTTTTTTTTCTGTCTTCCTGTTCCACAACTCTAAACTCTCTACTAAACTTTTTATTTCAAAATCGACAGCAAAAAAAAAAAAAAAAAAAAAAAAAGAAAAAAAACTGACCATTTTGATTCGATGAGATCAAAAAAAAAATCGTTAAAATCTAACGTTTTTAGATTATCGAAAAAAATTTTTTTTTTTTTCAAACAAAAAGTGGACAAAATGAAAACAAAAAAAAAAAAAAAAAAGAGAGAGTAATCAATTGAAATCTATCACTTCATTTAACTTGCTTTCTCCTATGTCTCACTCTCTCTCACTCTCTCACACTCTGGTTCTTTGGTTCCAGAAATCATTTGATATTTCTCACATCACAAAACGATTTCGTAATCGAAATAAATAAATCGAACTCGATAAGAGATTTGCTTTGAAGAAGAAATTTTGGAGTTGACTTGAAGAATGAAATCTTAGCAAACATTTGTCACCAATAAAGAACAATAATTTAGCCAGTTTTTGATTTAGAATCTACTGGAATGGGGTGAGGTGGGTGGTGGAAAAGAGAAAGAGACTTTCAGAAACTCTTTTTTAAAATTTCGAAATTGATTGTCTGTTTTGTTCGAAATTGACATCGAACTAGCAAGAAGAGAGAGAGAGAGAGAGAGAGAGAGAGAGAGAGAGAGAGATATCATCAAATCGAGATGATCGAAAAGCTCTTATCGAAGTGAGAAACCGAAAGAGATTGCAAAGTTAAAAAATGATTAAGATTAAAAACGAATGACATTAAGACAAGGCTGAGATTTTGATTTTTGTTTTCTGTTAAGAAACAAAAAAAAAATCGAAAAAAAAACTATAGAAAATCAACGAGTTCATTTAATTCGAAGCCTTGAAAATCGGGACCAAAAAATTGCCGATTATTGTTGGAGATTTAGATTCTTTCAACCTATTGGAGTTAAAATTCAGCCGTATTAAACAATCAAATAAAATTGTAGTTGATTTCAGCAAGCTAGGTCTTTAATTTGCATCCATCTAGATTGCTAAACAATCTCTATTGAAAAGTTTGGTGTTTTTTTTTTTTAATTTTTTATTAGACTTGATATCTCAATCTCGAATCATTTTAAATTTGAGCTGTGGTGATTTATGTGATCGAATTCGATGATCGAATATGAAATCAATTCGGTAAGAAACCTCGGTCCGAGCAATCTTATGTTTAGGGTTTTCGAGAAAAAAAAATAGTCCGCTATTGAATGATCAGAGATCGGTTTTTTTCTTCGTTGCGGCTCTCATTGATTATGATTCTCGAATATTGAGATTTTCTCTCTCTCTCTCTCTCTCTCTCTCTCTTACTCATTCATTCATTTCACGTCTTTGGTAGCTGTTGGAGGGAATGAGATTCAAAATATTGGTAACGAAAGAGAGAAGGAGAGAGAGAAAAAATGAATCTCTAGAATCAACCAGATTTTGTGTATGGGTGTGTGAGTCTGGGTGTGTTTGTTGCTGCTTTACGTGTAAAATACAGTGAAAATAAATAACAATCAGTAGAGAAAAAAAAATCTGGACTGCATCGAATGATTCGATCGCGAACACAAAAATATTAGAATTATTATTGGATCACAATTTCATTGAAAACTCTATCCAAATGAATCCTACCAAAAATTGAGTTTGAGTCAATCCTACAATTTGAGTATGAAAGTACCAAAAAAAAAAAAAAAAAAATTCTTCAAAGAATCAAATTCTCTACCGTATTTCGATTAGAATTTTATTTCTCTCTCTCTCACTCTTGGATCTTGGATTTTCGATGATGGTGAGCCAATATATCACAATATCAAACCAATAAAGAAAGCACTGGGACAGAGAGAGAGAGAAATTACAAAATCAAAAACCAAAATCTAGTGAATTCTTTTCGATCGATTCTGGTCAAGTTGATTCGATTAAATTCTCGATCAAAAAAGGATCCGGATTCTTAGTGTCTAAAACTTGCAAAGATTCTAGTCTTAGTTCACTAGACACTTTTGCTTGTGAATCAAAGTCTATTAGCTTTTAGCTAGTCTATTTTTGGCCAATCGAATAGATTTTTTTCTTTTTTGGCAACGAAACATTTCTTGTTGGGATACGAAATGACAAAAAAAATATTTTTTCGTTTTTTTTTCTCTCGGATGACCAAAAAAAAAAAATCATAAATTATTTAGAGAGAATATCGAGAGAATCAATTTATTCTGATTCCTAATTCTGGTCCTTGTTTTCTCTCTCTCTTTGGATATGCGAATCTTTCGTTTAAGATTTAGGTTCGATAATGATTCTCGATTCACTCTTACAGTCACTGACTAACTAAGGTCAACATTGTGAACATTTTCGAATCTTTTTTTTTTTTCTTATTTTTTTTTCTCCTCATTTCATCCTACTCTCTCTAATCGAATCATTTTTATTTCCTTACAAAATTGTTGCAATGTTGTTTCGATTGATTGATTTAGAATATTTGAAAAGTTTCTCTTCGTTTCTTTTTTTTTAATTCTTGCCACCAAAAAAAAAAAAAAAAAAACGATGATGCAAAACAGAGATGAGAGAGAGAGAGAGAGAGAGAGCGTAAAGGCAGTGAAGAGAACGAGAGAGAGAGAGAGAGAGAGCGTAAAGGCAGTGAAGAGAACGAGAGAGAGAGAGAGAGAGAGAGAAAGGGCCAGCAACAACAATCGGTATCTGGTCAAGCACGGACAGTTGAATCGGATTATAAAGTTAACTGAAGCGAAGAAATCAATCAATCGACTGAAATCTGATTATCCAAATGCAATAGAAAGAGAGAGAGAGAGAGAGAGAGAGAGAGAGAGAGAGAGAGAGAGATATTCAGCGTAATAGAATTCTGGATCGAGATTATTATTTTTTTTTTCAGCCAATGCTAACTTATGGTTAATTTAGAAAAAGAAAAAAAAAAAGAACATCGATGGCTATATTTGTGTGTGTGTGTGTATGGAAACGATTCAACGAATGTTTCCATTCAATTTCATCCGATAATTTAAATGAGGAGTATAAAAATTCAAAGTAACCAATTTTTATTTATTTTTTCTTTTTTTCTTTTTTTAGTTTGAATTTCTACCGAACGAATCAAACACTCTCGATGGTTTTAGAATTAATCAAATGAGGTAATGAAAAAAAAAATTCTCAATTTAGATAAGTATCAATAATATTAAAAGATCAATGAAAATATTTTTATAATAATAATTTCAGGAAGATAATTAAGCTCTATTCTAGGTCCAAAGCTTTCCAATCGAATCGATTCTAATAATTTACCAAGCACAAAAACATTAAAGATTCTAGGTCCAGTACCAAAAACAATCGTACAATTTTTTCGAACAAATTTCAACAATCTCTTCAACGTAATGTATCAATGAGAGCAAATCCAAAACTTAGGGCCTAACATCGATGGTTTTACCATCACCATCACCGCCATCGCAATAGATCAAACAATTTTGGTTTTTCGTAGAAACGGAACGAAAGAGAGAAAAAAAAATTCATTGCGAATACAATTCGAATTCGAATTCTAGATTTGATGGAATAATTACGAAATAACAGAAAAAAAACGAAGAAAAAAAAAAACAAAAACAAAAAGAGAAAACTAATGGAAATGGAGAGAGAGAGAGAGAGAGAGAGAGAGAGACAGAAAAGAATTCTAAACGCTAAGGTCTCTCTCTAACTCTCTCTTCTCCACTTTGTTCTTTAATCAAATAGCAATTCCAACACTTTTTTTTCCTCACTTTCAATTCTATGGATTCTCTTCGTTGAATCTCAAAGATTCTAAGCTTCCGAAGCATAGCACCGCTAGTTCGTGCAATGAATATTCAATTCGATTGTTAGGTGGAGAGATTAGATCGACCATAGTATATAAAGCATACAATTCAGCTCATTCGTATCAAAAATCGTACCGATGATCATTGAAGATCATACCGAACGGGTAAAATATGCAATAAACAGAAATTAGAAAAATCAAAAAAAAAAAAAAAAATACCAATTATTGACAAAAAAAATGCTAGCCTAGAAACCAAAAAAAAAACTAGAAAATGAAAGAATTCTTTGCTTTCTGATATTTTCATCTTCTATATTCTCTCCATACAGCACCGAAAAAAAAATTCGCCATTCAATTCAATTCGCTTCCATTTTCGATTTCAGTTTGAAACCGCTATCCGAATGCCATTCGCTTCCAAAGGTCAATGGAAAAGTTTTGGATCGATGTCCAATTTCCAAAAGAATTCCATCAAAACTGTTCAACGAATTTGATTGTCTCAAGAGTTCTCGATTTTTTTTTTGTTCTGTTTTTTCTTTGAAAGCTTATTATTATTATTATTATTATGTTTTTTGACTCAAAGATTAGTGAATGAAATTTGTCGATTTGTCAGACCGAATTTTGAAACCAATTCACTAAGCTCAATAAAAAAAATCTATGAAATAAAAAAAAAAAAAAAGATTTGCCGACATTGACAAAATTTTCTCTGATTTTTTGCGAAATCTTTCAGATCGAAAGCGATCATAATTTATGGCAATATTTTTCTAACAAAAAAAAAAATTAAGATTTAAATACACCGAGGACCGATATAATTGTTCAAGTGTCAAAGAACCAGAATCAAGAGAATCAAAAGATTTCGATGTGTAAAATGAAATTTGAATTCCATAAAATAATTACCCCTTCTCCCTTCTATTGTGCTCTAAATCGACCTAGGCTAAGCTAGGCCAGGCTAGGCTAGGATAAGATCTAGATCTTTGGAATCTATCAAATACCAGAAAGAGATCATTTCATAATTTTCATCAAAGTTTAATTCGAAACATAAATTTCTTCTCTCGAAGCGCTCTCTACGCTTCGAATTTTGAAAAGTTTTTGGAAGTTTTGTTTTTTTTTTCTCTCATCTCGTTGTTGGGTTCCGATGATTATGAAATACGTTCCATTTACGATCATCATCATCATCGTTCGTTCATCGTCCATCGTCGAAAACATCATTATCATAATCATCATCATCATCGTTCAATATTGAGCTAAAAAAGTGTGGAATCGAATAAATGCAAAATTGCAATTATCATTCATTTGAACGTTTTTAAATTACAACAAAACATCTCTTTCAAGCATCTCTTCGGATATTCGATATCGTACATCGTAGGTTTAACAAATTGTTTTAAACAAATTACTTCGATATTATGTTAGCTTTTTATTTTTTTTTTATTTTATTTTATTTTATTTTATTTTTTTTCTTTGTTTCGACCGAAGCAAAACGGTTTGTCTCTTGAGGATAGTCTCATCATTATCATTCACTATCGGATATTTGATGCTATCGATATTTGGATATGCGATGGACAAATTGAGACAAATTTCGAATGTTTTTTTTTTTTATTTTGGTCGACAGAAAGCTACAATTAGTCGTTTTTTTAGGATCCTTTTTTTTGATTTTTGATTAGAATTTCGAAAATTTTGCTCGCTGACCGATTCTTATGAATTTTTCAACATAGATCAAATTAACAAATAAATTCGTAACATTCAAAATCATTGTGAGAATCGCTCGAACTAAAACACTTAACTCCCAACTCCTAGATAGGTACAAGCTAGCTAATGAGCAATCTAGGGCTGAGAAGCTTGGAATTATATAAGCTACCACCTCCCCCCCCCACAAAAATGAATTGTCTAGCTTTTTTCATTCTCTAATTTTTCCAAATATCCAAAAATAGCGATCCAATTGGATTCGAATTGTTAAGAGTATGAAAGAGCTAAAATCAAAATGATCAAAATAAGAATAAAAAAAATAAATAACGAATCGAACGGATCCAGACCGATACGTGACCTGATATGGTCTGGATTCTATCAAAATAAACAAACAGCTAAACGTAAAATGAAAACAAATGAAAACTTTGAACGCTGTACATTCGAAATGATTTATATTGAACCTAGAATTTCTTCTCTTTTTTTTATTTTTTTTTGATTGAAATCTATTCAATTGATTTTATTATTTTTCGATCTCTTCAAATCGTTTGAATTTGAAAGAGATAAAAAAAAGGAAAGAGAAGAGATTTCAATCGAAATCGAAACAAAATTCTCAATGAGATTGGTCATTCTGTTTTTTTTTATTTTATTTTATTTTTCTTTTTGAAAAAACGAAATCGAAAATCATTGGCCAAACGATCGAACATCTTTCGATCGTTTTCCGATCTTTTTTCGATACACAAACAGCATCCGGGGGGCCGATCCATCGACGGAAGCGGCACTGTTTAAAAGGAGAAAAAAAAAATAAATTTAACAAAGACAGAATGAAGGAGAAAAAAAATATCGATTGTCAATGTGTTTCGTTTCCTCTTCTTAGCTACGATCTTTTTTTTTCTCAATAACCAAAAGAGAGATGGGGGAGGCTTTCGATTCCTCTTTTTTTTTTTCGTTCCTGGTTCCTCTTCCAGATTCTCGGTGAGTTCCAATATTTAGGTTACGTTTGATGCTCTTCCCATATCCATACACCAACGGAGTTTGTTTGTTCATTTCGATCGAGAAGCGATGCCGATTGGAGTGTGAATGGAAATAATCTCAAGAACCGGAAACGACGAGCCGAATGATTTAACTAGTGCTTCAAATCATTGTTTAAAGTTTGATGGCTTTTATTTTTTTTTTAATTTTGATGAAATTCTAGATTGAAACATCTTCATCAGCGAGACAAAATGAAATTCATTCTCTCTCGACAGAATGAATTTGATCGCTAGAATTTGAAAGTTTTGAGTTTTTGAAGTTTTTTTTGAGAATTTAAAAGTTTGAAGTTAATTCAATTCGAGATTTTGAAATTTGAGATTTCAATTTGATTGAGATTCGGAATGAGAATTGATTTTTTTTTTTTTTGAAAGATTCAAAGGGAATAAAAATTGTTGGAGGTACCGAGAAAAGACAACAAAATTTATTTATTACAATTTTTTTTTTCGTTGTGAAAATTTATATTGAAAAAAAAAATTTCAGCAAAAAAAAAAAAAAAAAGAAAACAGATTTGTTTACAGATTATTTTTTTTTTCTTAATTTTCTCGAAAAGATTTAATTTTAATGAAAATATTTTTTTTTTTTTACTAAATTTCCCTTCCCCCCATCGATTGGTACCAAAATTATCTTCATCGCTTTTAGCTACGTTATCGAGATGAGAAAGAGAATCGATCTTTTCAGGCTGAGAATTTCTTGAAAGATTATTTTCTTTCCCCTCCCCCTGAATTATTATCACCATTTTTTGGTCCGATTGATCAAAAAAAAAAAAAAATTGATGACTTGATGACCGAAAACATCATCTCGATAGCTAGAATCGATGAAGAGAATCAATTATTAATTATAATTAATTTCCTTCACCACTTTTTTTCAAATTATAATTCATAAGCAATCAATTGGATCATTTGGGTCAAAAAAAAAAAAAATTCGGATCACAAATAATTATTACGAATTTATGAATCAAGCTATCGTAACAAATTCCTAATCAAAAATCTATTCTAACATCTAAATTAATCTCTGATGAAAATTTTTTTGTATAATATAAATCTTGAAACGAAACGGGAGGGGGGGGAAGAAAGAGACAGATTTTGATTCTGAATTTTTGTTTAGCGAAATAAAAACTTAATTCGCTAATCAAAGGAAAACTGGTTGCGAAGAAAATCTCTGATCAATATGGTCCCTTGAGGCGAAAAAGTTTCACTCTCTTCGATGTATTCTTCTTTTCGAGTTTTGATTTTGATTTTTTCAGTTGTTGTTGTTGTTGTTGTTGATGTTGTTCGAATTTTTTTTTCTTCTCGATAATTCAATGATGGCTGTCAATTTGTTTACCAACTGTTTATTTCTTATTAATTTTGTTTTTCATTTTGACAGTTTTTCGTAGAAAAAAACGATTGGAATAATTTCATCTAACCAAACAATGATTGGAGCCTATTCTCTGGTTTAATTTTCTCTCTCTCTCTCTCTCTCTCTCTTTCTCTCTCTCTCTCTTTCTCTCTCTCTCTCTTTGGTCTCTCTCTCTAAGATTTGATTAGAGAAAGAGAGAGAAAGAGAGATCGATTGCCAATTTTATTTCAAAGCAAAGCGAAGAAAATCACAAAATCTTACAAAAATTCTGTCTTTTTCTTCTTCTTCATCTTTCTTCTGGTCTTTACATTCGTAAAAGAAATGTTAGAGAACACACTCTATTCAATATATCGAAAGCTTTTTGGTTTTTAGTGAATCGAACACCAAGAAGACTCATCAATCAACTAGAAAAGTTTCAATCGATTAATTTGTTTTCAGTTTTTGGTGTTTAGCGGCCTTTAATATAATTTGATCTACTTTGATTGATAACTTTTTTTTTTGTCTCACAAATCGTTCTCAAGTGAGAATCTCTTTTCTCTCTTTCTCTCTCTCTCTCTCTCTGTCACCATTTTAGGTTAGAAATGATTCCTATTGATATTACAGAGAGAGAGAGAGAGAGAGAGAGAGAGAGAGAGAGAAAATTGAATCAAAAAGTGAATGATTGCATTCAATCAGATTTCCAAAATCTTGGTCTACTTTCCAAGATTCAAGGTCCACAATCGATTGTGGTGGGAGGATTTTTTTTTTTTTTTGAAAATCCAAAAATTCTATTAATACTCGTTCGGAATAGTTCCGGTGTTTAGATAGAGAATGATCCGAAGAGATTCGATTCATTGATCTATGATCGTAACGGTAATAAAAGATTCGATTTTAGATTTGCAAAAAAAAAAAAAAAAATCAAATCAAAGATTTTGAAATTTCATAGTAAAAAAAAAAATCTTTCAATTTTAACTTAGGCAAATAGAATTTATTCTTTTTTTTTTTTTTTGAAATTAGAGAAACGACAAAACAACAAACGCAAAGACATTTAAACGATCGCTCTCCACCAAAACTGATATCATCAATGTCTACAGTAGCGATTCTCTTTTTTTGGTAGTTTTGTAACATTCTACAATCTACAAATGCAACCCAAATAAAAAAAAAAAATAAAATAAAGAAACAATGAAAACAATCGCAATAAAAATTGAATTCGATTCAAATTTTCAAGATTGAAAGATTCTACTCCATTTTTGTTCCCTTAAATTTTCCTATTGGGCTCTCTCTCTCTCTCTCTCTCTCTCTCTCTCTCTCTCTCTCTCTCTCTCTCTCTCTCTCTCTCTCTCTCTCTAAAAAAAACGAAGCGGAAAAAAATCGATAATCAAAAAAAAAAAAAAAAAAATAAAAACATTTTTGATTTCAATTACAAAATCTTTTTATATTTACCCCGTAGAGAAATAAACCGAATACAAGAAAAAAAAATCGAAATGCATTTAGAGAATTTCTTATTTCTATCTCTCTCTCTCTCTCTCTCTCTGTCCCCAGCTCTCTCTCTCTCTCTCTCTCTTCTCTCTCTCTCTCTCTCTCTCTCTCTCTCTCTCTCTGGATTCGCTCTTTGCATATTCATCGAGGCAAAAATAGATTGGAGAAAACAAAATTTGCAAAGTGAATTCTTACTTAGGTCTTCGAATCGAAAAAAAAAATTTCGAATCTTTTCTTTCGCAGCAATTTGATTCATTTCGTTTCCCAACATTGGATTCATTTTTTGGATCGAGTCACAAACAATTTCTCTCTCCCAATCTCTCTCTCCTATAGGCTCGATCTAGATCGAAAACGATTGGAAAAAATTTGCTCGTTCTGATGGAATTTCGATTTGATTTGATGTCAATTTTTTTTTTCGTTCGCAACTCTAATCTGAAACTCTATTGTGACTTTTAGACCGAGAAGAGTTTTGGAAATATTTGGATTCATTAAGAAAAAAAAAAATGAATCGCTATAATTTTGGTGAACTGAAAAGCACTACCGCTTTTCTAGCTATGATAGTTTTGACAAGAAACCTAACCCAAAAAAAAATCAATACTATTGATACAACGAATCTTTGATGGCGGTGATGGTCGGTAGAAAATATTGGTCCTCGAGAGAAAAAAAATATTGTAATGTCAGAGAAATGAGACTTTCTCTCCCCCCCTCTCTCTCTTCAATCATAGATCTAATAGGCAGTGAAGAAAGTATTGTTTTGTTTGCTCCAATTTTATTGAAAATGATTCAAATTTATTGAACAATCTAGAAAAAATTTTCTTCCCAAATAATCAATTGGAATAAAATTTCAACTTTTTTTTTCTCGCTATCGCTATAACGAAACTAAACTTATTACACTCGTCACAAAGAGCAATCAGCGTAGAGGCCACGCAGCGAAAACAAAAAAAAAAAAAAAAAAAAAGATTGGTTCATCGATGCGTATGTTGTGAAGGAAGAGAATCTTTACACTGTGAACAGATCCAAATGGAACAATTTTTTTTGTTGGTTCATTTTCAAACCCAAATGAATGACATAAATAATATCGCTAGATTTTTTTTAAAGCTAAATAGCGGGAGCGAAACAGAGAGAGAGAGAGAGAGAGAGAGAGGAATGAATTCCATAAGATTGAATGTCCGTTTCGAGATAGCGATTCCCAGAAGGGAACCTCTGTCTCTCGGTTGTCTTTTGTTTATTTTCTCGGGGCTGATTTTTTATTTTCTACTCAGCGATAGAGAGAGAGAGAGAGAGAGAGAAAACTAAATCACATTCTTGGATCACAAACGACAACAACGGTTAGAGAGTAGAGCGATAAATAAAGAGAGAGAGAGAGAGAGAGAGAGAGAGAGAGAGAGAGAGAGAGAGAGAGAGATGGTAAATAGTATTAAGTTGAAAAAGTTTCAAGAATCTAAATTGATTAAAATTATCGTTTAGAACAACTTCTTTCATATCACTTTAACGAACAAAAACGACCTTCTAAGTCTCTGTTTGCCATTATTTCTAGCATTCTGATATAGCCATTGTTTTTGCAAAAGGAAAACCAAAGGGGGAAAATCGCAGCACAAATTTAAGAATCTTTGATCGAATACCGAACATCTTTGATGATATGTTGATAATACTGGTGCAGCGAAAAAAAAAGGTTTCGAATATGTTGATGAATTTAGCACCAAATCTCTATATATCGCCTCCATCATCATCATCATCATCATTATTGTGTTTATTTTGTCATCAATTTAGTATAGTTTTTTTTATGATGAAATTTTTCTCTCTTCCTTTTGCTTTGCTTCAATCTCAGATTTCAGATCAATGGATCAAAAAAAAAAAAAAAAAAAGAGATAGAAGGGTTCGAGATTTTCATCATCAAAGAGCTGAGGAGAAGAAAAATTTTTCTTGAAAACATTCTTGACAACATGGTGAGAGTTTCAAGTGAATTATAGAATTTAGAAACAAAACCAAAAAAAAACTTCATTCTAAAAGAGCAAAATATCCGCAGAGAAATTTTATAAATTTATGTGGAACGAAAAGTTTTTGATCACAAATCATTAAACGTTCAATGGTGAGTCGTGGACTCAGCGAAAGCGAATCGTATTCAATCGATAGCTTAAAAAAAGCAAAGAGGCTAAGCTCTTAAACTAAACGCAACATATTCTCACACTCTGTGGTATCTTACGAGAACCAAAGAGAATTATGGGAGAGAAAAATCCAAAAATTTTTTCACAACCTTTCACTCTTCTTCTTCTTCTTCTCTTTGTTCATTATCTTCTCAAATTTATTCTTAATTTTTTCCATTCTCAAAAAAAAAAAAAAAAAAAAAAAGAAAAGATTAATTTGGTTCCCAAAATTTCATCTAAAATTGAAAGATTTTTTTTTTTTCGCTGAGCTTTTTCTCAATACGAAACGCTTCAATAATCTTGTTTGAAAAATTAAAACATTAACGAAAAAGTAATGATTTTTTTTTTTTGGTGGAGAAAAATAAAAAAAAAAAATTTCTCATTCGAATCAAACAAAAAGAAAAATTCGTTTTTTTTTCACTTTCTTGTTTCGTGAAGAATGGGGGAGGGAATTTTTTTTCTCCCATCTCTAAAATTAAACTAATGTTTTGCAAAAAAAAAAAAATCGAAAAAGAATCGTCACCATCATTCTCTCTCATTCAAACCATCGTTCTATTTGTTCGAATTCTAATTTGATTAATTACACTCGGAAATTTTTGATAGAGTGAGAGAGAGAGTGAGAGAGAGAGAGAGAGAGAGAGAGAAGAGATATTGGCATATCTCTATTTGTTTGAATTTGAGATTTAAGTTTAGAATCGAAAGAAAAAAAAAACCCAATTCGTTGATGGGTTTTTTTTTACGATCCACATCGAATCGATTTGATATGATAAGAATTTCAGAGAACAAAATTCACCTGGATTCTCAAAAATGAGTTCATTCAAACGAATTGAATCTTTCGAATAGCTTTGGATTGAAATATTCTAGGACAATATTTTTTTTTTTCGCTGATTGATCTTCTCTCTCTCTCTCTCTCTCTCTCTCTCTCTTCTGGCTTTCGGTGATCATTCATATTGAGTTTCTATTGGGTTCTAGGTATTGTTTTCTATTCGAATAGAAAACATTTCCAAATTTTTATAGCTAAAATTTCTATAAGGATGGAATCTAGAAAGAATTTCCTTTCATCTAATCGACAATAATCACTTTGAGGAAGAAACGAATCAATTCATTAAATTCTCTTCTTATTCTTTTTGTCTTTTTTTCTTTTTTTTTTTTTTTTTTTTTTGATTCACATCCACAAAGATTATTCTCTCAAATTCAATCGAATGTTCTAGATTCTAAGTCTCTCTCTCTCTCTCTCTCTCTCTCTGGTTTAGATTGTGATTCTGGTTCTGGTTCTGGTTCTGGTTCCTTCTCTCTCTCTCTCTCTCATATTCTCTCTTCTTCATATTTTTCGATCCAATAAAAAGATTCTATTCTATATTCTTTTAGCATCGAAACATATTTATTTTAGTCGCATTGGTAACAAAAATGAAGTACTTTTCATTCAAAACAGTATTGTAAATGATAAGTGCTTCGGTATTCATTCGGTTTCTGTTTTTATTTTCTTTTTTCTTTTTCTTGATCAATTCAAAAGAATAGTGTTTCGAATAGAGAGAGAGAGAGAGAGAGAGAGAGAGAGAGAGAGAGAGAGAGAGAGAGAGAGAGAGAGAGAGAGAGAGCGAAATGTATTCCATATCAACATCTTCAAGATGTATTTTCATCGCTTTTTTTTTGACGAACAATATTGTATTCCGGAGATGATGATGATGATGGTGATGGTGATGGAGATTGAGATGATGATTTTGACAATCTCAATATAAAGTTTCACATCGTTTCGGTGAACCAATCAATTCGATGCAAAAAAAAAAAAAAATACAAAGAGAATCTGAGAATATTTAGTTCAATATCAAAAAAGGCAGATTCTTATTGTTCTCAATTACATCGCTATATTTTACATACAAACACCATAATGCACTTATTTGTGAATGTTTCTCTTTTAAATCCATAGAACCTCAACCTCATCTCTCTTTTTATTATTATTATTATTATTTGCGATTTTTTTTTTTTTTGAAAGAAATGTCTCAATAGGGATATTTTTTTTTTAGACATAGCACTTAGCAATGGATAGTATAGCATAGAATAGCGTAGCGTTGAGAGAAAAAATTTCAAAATAATTGTACACCGTACATCATTGCGTATTCATCAAGAAACTGAATGAATGAAATCGGTTCGTTTGATTTTCGAAGTAAAAACTTATGTTTGTTATGATTTCGTTAGTTCTCTCTCTCTCTCTCTCTCTCTCTCTCTCTCTCGCTTCAAATAAGATACTGAGAAGGCAAAAAAAAAAATTCCATCAATGATTGTTGAAGAAATCGATGAAACAAATGATGATGACCATCATCATCATCATCATCATCATCATCACCATCAATCAATCGATTCGTAGTCAATCGATCCGTTTTATAATAAAAAGTTTTACAAAACCCGATACCTCCTCCGAATCACTCCCTCCACCAATCTAGATTAAAGCTAAAGATTATCATTGGTGGGTAAGCAAAAATAATATGAATTGGGAGCCGAAAGAGCGTCAGATGTTTTACGATATTTAAGAAGCTTCGGTTAATGATCAATGTTCGAAACATTTTCCCAAAGGATATTCGTTCAATTTGATTTGATTTTTTTGTTCTGTCTTTACATTTTCTAAATTTCGTTTTCCTAAGGAATTTGAAGTAATTTCTCTCTGATAGTTTTTTGCTCTACGCCTCGAAGCGCCTAATCGTAAATTCGTAAATGAGACTAGCGATTTTTTTTTTTTGCAAATCTATGCAAAAGATTTTTGTAGTGTACAGTTGAACGGTAACAAATTATTCGATGATTGTTTCGATTATGATGTTTAAATTGTTCGAAATTATTCGAGAACAATTCTTTTGATTTGAATAGTTATTCCAATCAAAACTCAATGAGCTTTTTTTGTGTGTGTATGTGTGTGTGTGTGTGTGATTGGATCGGGTCCAGATTAGAAATTTCATCCAAAACTTTCGAAAAGAAATTTAATTCTGAAATTTTTCGAATAATTTTTCGTTAATATTAAAGTAGCAACTTGAGTAGAGTAGAAACTTTAACAGCATCGATTCGATTGAAATTGTCATCGATGGCATTTTTATTGCCGGTTGAGTTGAGTTTCAACACCTAAGCTTCGATTCGATCGATGTTGATGATGATGGCTTTTGAATCTCAAAGACAAGATCCAATACTGTTCGAGAAGAATCTCTTCAAATTAAATTAAGTAATAGTGCAAAAAAAATATTTCTAAACTTCATAGCTCAAATTGTTAGACTAAAATTTAAGTAAGATTTATTCAAAAAAAAAAAAAACAGAAATGGTTTCGAAGTTCGATGAAAAAGAATTTGGTTCCAAATCAATCTAGTCGTACTAATGATAAAAAACACGATTAAATAAAAAGAAATGAGTACGAGTATTAACAAATGAAATAATAATTCCACTGTTATTGTTCATTCTTGTTCACTAAAGACAAAAGAAGATGACAACAAAAATACTGCCATTAATAAAAAAAAAAAAAAAAGGAAATAGAGAGATTGAGAGAAAAAGTTCACTGTTTTATTGCTAGGTCTCGAATATATTTGAATCGCATTGTGTAGGGCTCTCTCTCTCTCTCTCAAATTGATCGCAAACATTCATCTCTAAATCGTTTCGCGAATGTCTTCGATTTGATACCAAAAAAAAAAAAAAAAAAAAAAAATGTGAAAGGACTATAGAATGAATATGAAAAAAAAAGAGAATATTCTTAAAGAATCTTCTATCTGATGAGATA
The DNA here is from genome assembly GCA_020844145.1 of Sarcoptes scabiei. Lineage (NCBI taxonomy): Eukaryota > Metazoa > Arthropoda > Arachnida > Sarcoptiformes > Sarcoptidae > Sarcoptes > Sarcoptes scabiei. The sequence continues at coordinate 6,567,949 of CP080487.1, forward strand.
GATCTTCAATAAAGAGGAAGAATATCAGATATCGAATGTTATGAGAAAGAAGAAGAAATACTTAAGCGAACATCGAAATTGATTGCGATCCATTTTTTTTTTTTTTTTGTTCATTTTGTCCTCTCTCTATCTCTCTCTGTGTAGCTTATTCACTTTCTCTTCTCTAGCCTTTTTTTTTCGATGATTTCGATTCGGATTCAATTCCTTACATTCTTAATGCAAAACATTGCTTTCTATTTGAAGTTTTCTCGATGATGTCGATGATCAAACGATAATAGAAAGAAAGAAAGTGATAATAATGGCAGCCCTAATAATGATGACAATCGCAATAATAATAATGATAATAATAATAATAATAATAATAATAATAGCAGTAATAATAATAGTTACAAATTATTGTGTGTCCGAATGACCATAAGTGATCGAATCCAAATATTAAAATCGATCGATTCTTTGTGTTTGCTTTCATTGTTAAAAGTTTACTGATTGTCTACTGTAAGAAGAATCTTGAAGATCGAGATTGATTTGTTTGCATCGGTTCCGAATTGAATTAATTTGTAATAATTTTTTTTTCTCATTTGAATTCAGATTGTTTAGTACGATTTTTTTTTCGCCTTCTATCAGTCTGTTTTGTTTTGGTTTTTATTGTTCAAATTTTGTTCAATCAAATTTTCATAGCAAATCTCTTTTCGAATTTTTTTTTTTCGTTTGAAGCTAAGAATATCTAAGTGATTTAGTGATCCTAGAGAGTTCTCGATCTAAAGAGTTCTAGAACGCTTAGTCGTTTTCAAATAGTAACTCGATAACGATTGAACGATAACAAAAATTTGATTCGCACAAAATTTGCCCCTAACCAAAAAAAAAAAAAACCCAACGAATGGTTGGAAGAAATAAAGAACTTCAAAAGTTCCATAAAAGTAGCAATAATAATGGCGATCGTAATAATAATAATAATAATAATTACGCTAAAAAAGATCCGATTTGATATTCTACGGATGTTATTGTTCACAACAAAAATTGAAAAGCTATGACTAAGGAGAGGAACAGAGAGAGAGAGAGAGAGAGAGAGAGAGAGAGGAAGTAATTTGTATTCTTTTCAAAAAAAAAAATTCCGTTCCATTCTTTATTTCTCTCTCTCTCTCTCTCTCTCTCTCTCTCTCTCTCTCTCTCGCTCTCAATTCTAGAATCTCAATTCCGATTGGAATTGAAAATAAACAAACAAGCAAAAAAAAAAAAAAAATACCAAAATTTGAAATCAAATTTTTCATTTTTTTTCTCATCTCACTTCTTCATTCTCTCGAACAAAATTGATCATTTAATCGAAAGGATTGTGATTTGAGATTCGTTTCTATTGTTTGTTTGATTGTTTGTTTGTCTGTTTATTTATTTCTTTATACTATTTTTTGTTTGTCAAATCATTGAACCGAAAGAATTTGTATGAACAGAGAAAAAAGAATGAAGGCGAAAAAAAAAATTCTTCGATTAGATATTCATTGAAGAAGAAGAAGAGAAAGAGAAGTTGGAAAAAGGAAACATACAAAGTAGGTCCTAGCTAAATCTAGGCCCTAGATTCAAAAAAAAAATACTATTCTTTGATTTCAATGGAGAAAAAAGTCATCGATTTATCATCTCTCTCTCTCTCTCTCTCTCTCTCTCTCTCTCTCGATATTATACACCGAGAAATGAGAACAAAATGAATGTGTCGTTTCTTAACTCTTTCGATTCTTTTTCTCCATCACCACCGATCCTCTCTTTCTTTCTCTTTGCTTTTCTTTCGAAAATCTTTTCTTCGAAAATACACCGCAAAAAAAAAACGAAAGAAATTTTTATTTTGTTCCATTTTTTTCCCTTTCCTCCTCTAATTCCAATCCAACCACTTAGTCAAAGTTGTTTGTGTGTTTGAAACACACACACACACACACACAAAAACATTCCAGAATAATGAAAATAAAAGCATAGAAAGAGAGAGAGAAGGCGGGGGTGGGAAATTCTAAAATTCAATTTTCTCAAAAAAAAAAATCAGGTGCTTTTGAAACACACCGGGACAGAGAGAGAGAGAGAGAGAGAGAGAGAGAAGAAAGAATCGAAAGAATTTCGAAAAAAAAAGAGAATTCGATGATAAATCGAATGAATGTGGTTGGTTTATTTGAATAAATTTTTCTTAGTTTTGTTTTGTTTTCGGGGGTTACTCTTATGGGTTACTTCACCAATGAAGAGAGAGAATAAATGGCGCAATTTTTTTTTTGTTTCTTATGCTCTTCTGAATTTTCGGAACCTATTGAAGCTGAAGCTTTTCGTTTTTTTTTTTTTTGGTTGCGTCGAAAAAATAGCAATAATTTCATCATCGGATAAATGAGCAAGAACAAAACCGAATCCAAAAATGAATTATATCTGTCTGATGGTTGGTTTCTTTTTTTTTTTTTTTTTTTTTTTTTTTGATGTAGACAAACCGAATTAAGGGTTCCAAACTGAACCAAACCAAACCAAAAAAAAAAAAATGATCGAAACGTCAAAAAGATTGAATGGAATTGGGAAATTTTCCCCCTCTCTCTATTCTTTCTTCTTCCCCCTTCCTCCTCCTCTTCTTTCTTCGTCTACATCATCGCATACAAACGTTTTGGTTTTAGTAATCAAATCTTCGTTTGAATTCGCATTTTCGTTTCGGTTCCTAATTCTTGTGGTTTTGAAATTTAAAAAAAAAATTCTATTTGTTCTCCCCCTCTCCGTGATGTGATCTATAGCTATTGTCTTCGATAATTTATTTTTTTTTTTTTTTTTTTTTGAAAATTTAACCCTTTGATTTAGAGAGAGTAGACAAAATGGTAGAGAGAGAGAGAGAGAGAGAGAGAACGGAAAAGTTTTCTTTCGAAACTATTCACTAATGGGTAGAATAAATGAGACAAAAGAAAAGAATAAAAATTTTTATTATTAGAATTCATTTGACATTTCCCCCCCCTCTCTTTTTTTTTTGATTTCCAGTTCAGATTCGATTTCGATGGAACGCATTTTCGAAGCTAACTTTGAATTTCTCTCTTTTTTTTTTTTTTGTTGCATAGAATCATTTTCCAGAGTTTCATTCGGAAGAGAGAAAATAATCGAGGAGAAACAAAGATAACTCTCTCGAGATTGATGACATTCAAATGAATTGGCGATGAATTTTCTTGAAACTTCCGCTAAATCAACGGAGAAGATATCTCTAAATGCGAAGCGAGAGTTCACAATGAAACGAACGGAAATTAAATTTCGCTATAGTCGTCGAAGAGAAGAGTGCATATATATTTCGATAGTTATATTTCGAACTATATATCGAATAGGTTTGTATAGTTTTTTTACCTCTTTTGGAACACGTGATTGGAAGAAATAGAATAATTTTCTATTTTTTAGCTTTTTTAGCTACGCTTTACTTTCTCTAACTGAATACTCATCAAACCTAACACATCAAACCTAGATGGCTTAGAGAGAAATCTTAGATCGATACGGTTCGTATTAGCGTATATCTCAATCGAATTCTCTCCATCGCTCTTGATCCATCAATTCAAATCAATTCGAGTCAAAAATCATCAATTTTTTTTTTTTCGTCGACCGCATATAAAACAAATCTAGTGTTGAAACTGAGTGATTGTGTTCGAGATCAGCAAAGCTAGGGTCTCAAATTTTCCAATCAGTATCCAGAGTGCAAAACTGCAAAAACAAAAGACTAATAAATCAAATTATTTTCATCTGCTAACAACCAACCAAAAAAAAAAAAAAAAATAAGAGAAAAATGTTTGAATCTGTTCCAAGAGAGAGAGAGAGAGAGAGAGAGAGAGAGAGAGAGTAAGTAGACGTAGACAGACAGCAAGGTGTTCATTTTGAGGTTTAACTTTACGGTTCACAATGGTTTCGTGAAAAAAAATAAAATAAAATAAAAATTCAAAGCAATCAATCTTCTGAGAAATCCATCCCCTCTATCCCTCCGAAAGATCTGATGACACATCCATAATATCGTTTCATAATTCAAAATATTATTTCGAAATTCTTCACTTTTCCGTTTTCTACCCGCCATATTTTTTCATATTTCGGACAAAATTTTCTTCATAACATTTGTTTTTTTTGATCGTTTTCGTTTCATTGATCGAAACTTGTATTCAATGTAAAATTTATGAACAAAATAGCAATAGCGATAGAGATAGCAAATTGAAATAATCGAAGAATTTCCTAAATTTTTTTTTTAATTTTATTTCTGATTCGAGTAATGATTTTCTCTCTCTCTCTCTTCCCCCCCCTCCACATAGCTTTGTTCTCAAACGATTGTCAAACTTTCATTTTGATTGTAAAATTTTTTTTGGTTCCATTCGAATTCGAATGGAGTTTGGAAAATTGCTGAGCCAAATTTTGAGAGAAAAAGAACAAGACACGAAAGTAATTAAAGAATGAATTTTATAATTATTATATAAGTGGACATATTTTCTTCGCAACCATTCGCTCTCTCTCTCTCTCTCTCTCTCTCTCTCTCTCTCTCTCTCTGTTGATGTAATGATTGAGATGAAATAATCTTTGAGAACATTATCATCATCATCATCATCATCAATGTTGGAGGTTTTCTCGTTCTTTTTTTTTTTTTCCTCTCCATCTTTCTCTCGATGAACACATCATCTTTCATTATGGTGGCGATTCTACTATTCAATCTATTCAATCGGAAATCGGAACACAGAATAGATGAGAACAAAACCGAAGATAATCAACTGCGAAAACAAAAGATCGAAACAAAAAAAAAAAAAAAAAAAAGAAAATTTTTTTTCCATTCCAAATTAATTAAGCTTGAGAAAGTTTGAACTCGAATCGAAGAAAATGGTACCATTAACTATTGACCTCTCTCTCTCTCTCTCTCTCTCTCTCTCTCTCTCTCTCTCTCTCGCGATGATTAATAGATTTTTTCTTGAAAATTTCCAAATCGATTTTTCACCAAGAGTGAGTGAGGCAGTGAAGAAATGAAAAGAACATCCAGAAAACGAATTGACCACAACTTAATCGAATCAAACAAGAGAAACGGGAAAAGAAAAAAACGGATTACCGAGAATTACCGAAAAATTACCCCAAAAATCATCACTCTATCGTTATATCTTATCTTTGATCGAAAAGAAGAAAAAAAATTAATTTTATTCGAATTTTTTTTTGGGTTTTTTAATTTGAAAAAAAAAAAATTTTCAACCCAAACTAACTAAGACGTTGTGGAAGATAGCTAGATTTTTTTTTCTCTAGTAAAAAATCCACGTAGGTTTTATCCAATCAAGGTGTGTCATCTTTTCAAACCAATCAAAAAAAAAAAAATCGAAACAATTGATTTCAGAATCAAATCTTTTTTATTTTTTTTTCTTTTTTTGAAGCAAAAAGCAAAGCAAAAAAAAAAAAAATAGAATAAAATAAAGAGAAGCTGCCCACCTGTATCATCGTATGGAAACGATAACGCTCGGCTACCGCCGTGTGTTAGCACTAAAGCTAATATCAAAGAGAATGTCCAACGCCAAAATGTGGCTAGAAATTGATTATGGATTAAGATGTTCGAAGTGGAGAGAAGAAAAAGAGTGGAATAATTTGAACGATTTAATGAGACCGATGATCGATGATTTTGATGTTGATGATGATGATGATGTTGGTGATTTGATAACGAGAAAAATTTTATTCGAATTCGAGAATTCGTTAAAGATTTTTTTGGAAAGTTTCGAAGAAAAGTAATCGTTTGTAGATTTTGCTGTTTATTATCTCTTTCAATTTGAAGATAATAATCATGATAGCGATGATGATGATCAGTTCTTCTCGGATGCCATTGTCGATGGCTCCGATAACGATTGTGAATGGATAAATTTTTCGAATACATTGCCCCTTCTCTTTTATCTTTATCTCGAAAACTTTCGAGATTTTAATTTTGATTTTGATGATTGGGGTGAAAATGATGATGATAGTAATGATGATGAAGATGATGATGATGATGATAATGATGGATTGTTACAATCTAAATGAATCTTAATAAATTTAAAAAAAAGGGTTTCATTTCGAAACAGAACAACTCAATGAATATGGATCATTTTTTTTCTCTCTCTCTCTCTCTCCCTCATCACTTTGATGATACTAATCGAAAAAAACTTGGAGATCAAACATCACTCGAATGGAGGTCTTATTTTGTCTTTCTAGTGTGCTTGTGTGGTTGTTGCCTCGTATTCACCGAGCAATCAAGATCGGACTAGAGTGAAGATTAATGAAAAATAATTTTCTTTTTTTTTTTTTTTGATTCTCCACAAACAAAAGACACAGAAACACACAGAGACACAGAGACACACACACACACAGAGAGAGAGAGAGAGAATAGGAAATGTTCTGGTTTCGAATAGAAGATAGATGGCTAACTTGGAATCATTTGGATTAGAATTTAAACAACAACCACAACCACAACCACAACAACAACAACAGCAGTAGCAAAAGAGACCATTTTTTTTTTTTGGCAATGATACACGAATTATTTTTTTCTTTTGCTTTTAGTGAGACAAATAAATTAATATGACAAAACACTGTGCAAAGCAAACGATCATTTTAGGTATACATTGATATTAATTATGAATATAACTGCAATTAGTTAATTAGTGATCATCATCACTTTAAGGCTATGGACTAGAACAAAACCATCACCACCATCGACAACCACCTACAACAACAACTGCAACAACACCACCACCATTACCACCACCAAAAAACCGTCACTCGATGTTGATGATCCAAGTGTGGAGATTTTACACAGCACAGATTATCGAAACCTAACATCGATGAAAAAAAAAAATGCTATCAATGCTGAATGGGGGACAAGTTTGGATTGAGGACTGTCCAGTGGATAGCGCGTAAAGCTGCTTTTCTTTCTCTTTTTCGTTTGGCGACAATCTCGCGTCCGAGTGGGCGGATAGCATTCAATTTTTTTTTTCAAGTTGAGAAGTTGTAATTTAGCAAGACTGGATCTCATTTGCAGACGACTGAATTGTATCGTGGTGAAGTAGCTGCTGGATTCAGTAGATTATTCAAAAATATAAATTATCTTCCGAATAGACCAAAAAGAGATCATAAAAAATGAACATTAAGTAGTAGAAAAAGGAGAGAAAAAAATGAGCATCAAAAACAAAACAGCAAATCACTAAATGGCACACCCACCTTGGTGGGTAATCATAGTTGAACTTAATCACAATTAGACTAATTCAATAGAAAATTCTTCATTCAAGAGATTCATTCGAAAGAAGACGAAGAAGAAGAAGAAGAACAAGAACAAGAAGATTTGTAGAATTTCAAAAGAGAGAGAGAAAGAGAGGGGCGGTTACATAAAACAAACATTTGATCATTGGTGGTCAAGCTAGCGAAAGAATAGAATTGTAATTATGGTCAAGTGAAGAGAGAAAGAGAGAATGAATGGAGCGAGATGTTTGAGATAAATATCACAATAAAAAATAATTTGATTTCTTTTTCCCTTTTTCCCCACAATTAATTCACTAGAGAATTGAACCGTTTTTTCTCCTCATCTGGACGCAAACAAAAACTAGGACCAGAGAGAGAGAGAGAAAAGAAAAGAAAAAAAAAATTGTTTCATTTCGAGCGGACACGTTTTTCGGACGAAAACGAAAATGATTTCTCGATTGGAATTTAGAAGAAGCTAATGAAGAAATCGAAAAAATATCGGAGATAATTTTGGCGAAAATTTCACTTAGAATCAGAATCAGAATCAGAATCGAGAATTATGATCGGTGTTATCGATGGCAATTTTTGAATTCTGTTCTGACCCCAAACTCTCTCATCGATTGGAATCGAATTGAAAATATTCTCAATAAAATCGAAACAAAATCTTAATCGAAGTTAAAATCTAGATGTAGTAGGTCTGTGTAGGTTTTGATTCATTGAAATTGACACAAACAAAAATGGATGAAAATATTGGTGATGGATTTTTTGAGAACAAGTTTCACTAAATGGATTTTTGAATCCAAAATTCTAGATTCCAAATACCAAAGAGATTAATTGATCGATTGGAACACACAGACACACACAAACGGAGACAGGAAGAGCACAATGGTTGTTACGAAACAAAAAAGAACATTTCAAATTTGTTGCTAGACTTTAGATAGAAATTATTATTATTATTATTATTATTTAATTTAATAATTTTGATTAGATCTTCTTTCGATTAGGTCATTTGATTTTTGTTTAGATTCGAAGAATTTTTTTTTTGTTTGTTTGTTTGTTTCAATCGATTCGAGAGTGAAAATAAAAACTCTTCCAACTACCAAAAAGATACGATGAGATAGAGACGGAAATAATTAAGCTGTTTTTGTAATGAATGAAATTGAATCAATCTCGACAATTATTTGATTGTTCAAATGGTGATGATTTGTGCCAAATTGGTTCCCATCATTCGCTCCATCATTGTACCATCACCATCTGGATTGTAACCTACGACGAACGACCTGAAGTAAGAGAGAGAGAGAGAGAGAGAACTGTCAATATGAGATTGAATAAAAAAAGGTAATTCTAAAGGAAGTGAGAGAGAGAGAGAGAGAGAGAGAACAGGGAAAAAAACGAAAAAAATAACGGGAAAATGAATGCAGAACCAAATCAGATTATGTAGGATTTCAAATATTTCGTAATGAAATTTTTTCATTTCACTTCAGTTCCTTTTTCCTTTCATTTTGAAGCTTTACAAAAAAAAGCTTTGTCGAACCGAACCGAATCGATCGATTGATAATAGAATCGTAGAATATTCACTTGAGAATGAGAATATTCTCGCAATTCTCCCCTCTAAGTTTTATCTTTTTATTTTTTTTTTGGCTTAGAATTCAAACAAGCTTGTATGTTTGAATGTTTTGAAATCATTTCGTAAGAACTGCTTCTTCTAGAATGATCAGAGATTGACAAATGGCCATCGATCAGAAAAGGAGAGAGAGAGAGAGAGAGAATAGCATTATTGTCATTTTCATCAAAAAAAAAAAAAAAAAAAAATCGTTTCGAAATTATCCATTGAAATCAATGAAGATTTCTTTCTCGTTCTCTCTCTCTCTCTCTCTCTCTCTCTCTCTTCCCCATCCATCTTCAAGTGTACTCGATTGTTCAATCGATTGATGAAGAAATCATTTAGATTCGAAAACTAGACGAACAAAAAAAAAAATCTTTCGAATTCAGAATGCAAAGAAAATAAAACTGCTATCGATAACGGTCGAATCCGAATTGCGAGATCATTTTTGTTTTGTTTTTGTTTTTTTTTTTGAGTGATGAAATTTTCCCCATCAAAGATCTACTGGTTCTGGCCCAAACATCATCTGATGCTCGAGAAAGAGAGAGAGAGAGAGAGAGAGAGAGAGTCACTTGGTTTTTTGGAAAAAATTTTTGTTTTTTTTTTCGTTCCATTCCATAGTGTCAAGAGAATGTGAACCAGATCTTAGTGAATTGTTAATCGAAATTCTTCACTAAACTAAAATTAAAGATTGAAGTACTTTCGATGCTATCAACATTGATTATTATTATTATTATTCTTACTAACGCTATTATCATCACTTCTATTGATAGAGTAGAATCGAGAGAAAAAAAATGAAGGATAATTATTATAATTGCTATTTTCTAGATTCTAATCGGTTCAATTATGTTCACTGGACAGATCGATTCTTGCAATGGTTTCTCAAGTGAGGCAGAAGAAGAAGAAGAAGGAGAGGATCAAGAAGCTCTTCTCTCTACTGATTGAATTTCGAAATTACAAAAAAAAAAAAAAATAGAATCAATCTAAATTCTAAGCTAAATTCTTGATTGAATTGAATGGAAAAATGTCTAGATTCCATTCGATTATTTTTTTTCTACGATTTCAATTAAATTCTTTGCTAGAATTCAATTACAATCAAGCTTCGAGCTTCATCATCAATGAGATCAAAAATCATTGCTATCTTCTTCATCGAAGACTTGGTGGACATTTTTGTTAGCACACAGAACAACAGCAGCAACAACAACAAAAAGATTGCGCACCTTCACTTCAAAAACGCAAAGAATGCGATTCAAAAGAATCGAAATTGATCTCATTCACTGGGGTAAAAAGTAAAAATTTTATGCAGAATTTTCACTAAAAGTTGATCCAATTTGATTGAATTTGATCATAATTGGTTGATCAATTTAACGGACCAGCAATAGAAAATTTCTAAAAAGCTTAGTGAGGTGATTTTGTTTTAATGAATCGGAAGTAGAATTGTGAACACTTTGAACATAGCACATCCGATGAGATGAACAATTGAATCGATTCGATCGAACACAAACGTATTTTTCTTGATCGATTTAATTCAAATAGGTGGATTTTTGATGGAAATGCATCACCAAAGAACAGTGAATAGAACGGAAGATATCCGAGCAATCAACCGGCGGCCTCCATAGGTTTAGGCTAGAGTTTCTCATCGAATTCGAATATCGAAGTCGACTAATCTAGTGTTCTACACCGACTGATTCTATCACTAAATCAATGTACCGATGCGTGCAGCACATCTCTCTCTCTCTCTCTGTAGCCACAATGACTTTTCTCATTTCAGTCTGGTCTCTATTTGATTCGCTTACTCTGTCTGATAGTTTCTGTCTTTGATTTCGATGTTGGTCTGGTTTCTCTTCCTCTCTCTCTCTCTCTCTCATCTCTCTTTTTCTTTTCCTCAGAGCTCAGAGTGGAGCAAACGAAAACCCTAAGCGAAAGAAAATCAAACTGGTTGTTTGATTCCGCTACGTAAAAGATTCAAAAAAAAATTTCGAAAAAAAATCCGCCGAAGAGAAGACGACCAAGAAACAGTAGAAACAGGCCAAATTCTATAGCGAGAGTTAGAGAGAGAGAGAGACACTGGTACAACACTTGGATTGATGATATTGCTGTTAGGTGTGATGATGGTTGCTTTAATTGGATCAAAACCTAACGCTTCTTCTTCTTCTAGGCGAAACGTTCGATGCGAAAACCGTACGAGTAGAAGTAAAGCGACCTGATACAAATGAGGATCTGATTTCGCCCCCGACTGATCCATTAGGTTCTTCTAGGCCTTAAACAAAGAGAGAGAGAGAGAGAGAGAGAGAGAGAGAGATTTAATCGAATTGGAAAATTTTTTTGGCTTCGAAATCAATGCCAAAAGTTTGACCTAAGATTTTTTTCTGATTTTTCCTAGGTTTCGAGGTTTTTAGAGAGAGAGAGAGAGAGAGACTAAGATTGTCAAGTTGAGTTTTGATCGTTCGTCCCGATTTCGAAACGGTTCAAGAGTTTAGAGAAGGTAAATATTTTCATTAAATAAATGAAATGAAAAAAAAGATGAAAGATTTCATTTATTGAGAACAAATCATTCGAATTGGTTTTTTGAAATCAATCAAAAAAAAAAAAACATATGCGCCTTTAGTGAGAGGTGTCGCGGTAAGGTCAAAAGACAATCTCAATAGAGGAGTTTGAATGTTTTTTTTTTCTTAGCAAATCAAAATTGTGAAATTTTTAATTTCACCAAAAAAAAAAATTCAGGTCTTTTTCATTCTATTGAAATGAATTTATTTTGATCTTTTGATCATCTCGAGCTGAGCTTGTTTTGATTGAATTTGTTTAGAACTCAAAATGAGATTTCTTTATTCGCAAATAGGTGGTTTGCCTTCGATTAACACATTGAATATTGCAATGAAAATTTAAATCTAGGATTGGAATTTTTTTTTCTCTTTTTCAAAATAAAATAGTTCTCAATTTCGATTCAATCGGCAATAGGCAATGGATTTTTTTTTTTTTTGAACTCAATCAGAATCGAAAATCAATCGAAGACTTTGAGACCTAGAAAGAGAAGAGACCAAAAAAGTCCATGAAATGTTAGTGCAAACGAATAGGTCAATTTAATTCTGGGTCGAAATTTATCTCTTTGAGAACTCTCTCTCTCTCTCTCTCTATCTATCTGTCCAACATCCAAAAAACGTTCAATCAAATGTCGTTTTGATTTTTTTTTCTTGATTCATTCGTTGAAACGTTCGCGACAAAAATTTAATCAAAACAGATTTCTAATTCGAGTGGATTCGTTTCGAATTAGAAATCAAATAATACTTTCACTAGTGACAAAAAAAAACAAATCTCTTCCTCTTCTTCTCATTCATGCGGATACGGAAAGAGATGCAAGAAACGAGAAACGAATATTCTCGAATCTCGAAATCGTTTCGTAATCGAATCTAAATCAATTAAATCGATTAGTTTGTTTCAGAGAGAGAGAGAGAGAGAGAGAGCATCATTTTGATTGTTTGGATTCGAAAGTATTAGGGACTAATTTTTAAATTAGAACAATCTCATCTATTGAGTGAGATTGAATGTTGGAAGTTGGAAGTGAAATCAAAGTTTAAATTCAAAAAAAAAAAAAAAAAAAAAAAAAAAGACCAAAAAAAGTTTCAAATGATTTGTGGCGTTTATTTTTGCTCCTTTTTTTTTGTTTTTGATTCCATTCGAATTTGTTGCAAAGTTTTGGAGAAATGTTTTTTTTTTCTCTCGTTCATCATCTCGAAAAAAAAACCACCAGAATTAATTTCGAAAAAAAATTTTTTTTCTTTCTTGCATAAATTCCTTCCCATCGCTCATCCGCCTTCCCCCCCAAAAAAAAAATCTAAACGAATCTTTTCGATAATAATAATAATTTTTTTTTTTTAGTTAGTAACAAATATTAATTTTATTTGTTAAGCTTATGGAATACTAAAATAAAATAATACTACTACTAATACTAATAATAATAATAATAATAATAATACCAATAATAAGCAGAGTCCCAGACATTTGGTCTCGTAATGAAGATGATATATGGTCTTCTATGCAAACAATAGTCTCTCTCTCTCTCTCTCCCAATTTGATACTGTAAAGAGTTGAAGAAAAAATTCATTTTGTAACAATTAGTTTTGTTTTTTTTGTCACTGATTCTATCGGGAGAGAGAGAGAGATCGTTAAATTCTAGATCCAAATACTAGAAGGAACAAAAAGAGAGAGAGAGAGAGAGAGAGAGAGAGAGGAAGCGAGGCAAACAAGAAACAATCGAGACAAATAAGCCCCAAAATGAACTGAATGGAACAATTCATTGTTGAAATCAATTTTCTCAATCAATCGAAGAATGATAAACAATCGCGAAAGGAAGATTCGATTGGAGAAGGAAATCGACTTCGACAAGATGATAATGAAGAAAATAGTGGCGAAGGATGAAGAGAGGTGAGGAGCGAATAGGTTCCTTCGAGACCAACGTCTATGTTCATCACAATCACACACCCATCATTTCCAACGAAGAAGTAGGGCGCGAAAAATCATCGAAAAAATATTTCTTTTTCTCTATTTATCTAATCAAAGGCGAAACATTGAACGGATTCGGATGAAACCTAACAAAAATCAAATAGTAAACAAAACAAAACAAAAAAAAAAAGTCGAAGGAAACAGAAGAAACTTTCATTCTCATTCGCTTTCGGTAGTCTAAATTACAATCGAAAATAATTTGAATGATTTGAAAGCTTTGGTTTCGGATCGGATCTTTTTTATTCGTTTGAATAATTTAGTGCAGGAAATTCATAAGAAATTCTAACGACTAAATCACTAGTCAGTAGTAGATTAATTTCGACATCGATTTCGATTGAAAATTTTCATCGAATCGAATACGCTTCTCTGATCAAGAGTCGGGAAGGGAGGGGAAAGAGAAGAGAGATGGATTAGCATAGAATTTTTGGAGGGAAAAAATCTCTGTCTAGATTGGACAATCTAGGCTCTTGGTCCATCTAGAACATCATCATCGAAAAAAAAAAGATCTAAGATTCGGATGAACATTTTTTTTTCGGAACAATACTTAATCATCAATGATTGGTTCGATAATCGATCATCAATTTCGTTGATTAGATTGTTGATGCATCGAATCTAATTCAATTTGATTTGATATTTGATTTGATGAGATGAGATGAGATTGATTCGGTGTTGTTGTGATCGTTCGATCGTTTGAATCAAATGAACAAAACTGATTGAACGAAATTGAATAGCTAAGCTATTCTATACGGAACTGTTCTTTTTTTCGAGCATCGCTTTACGATAAAGAGTGAATGAATTTTGGATTCAATTGAACAATGGATCGAATTACCGTAAGAGTATCACTCGAATTCATCAAATGATCAAAGATCGATCTCTAGCCACTGAATGAGAGAGCAGCTCAAATCTCTCTCTCTCTCTCTCTCTCTCTCTCTCTCTCTCTCTCTCTCTCTCTCTCTTCCTAGTATCGAAGTATTAGAAGATAGCTTTAATCTAAAACAGAGATATTTCTACGGCTTAGGTTTGCGTTTTTTTCCAAATCTCTCTGTATTGGCCTTGAAATTTGAATCATACCGAGAGAAAAAAAAAAGAAATCGGTTGAGAAGAAGATTAAAAAACCTAATGAGAAGAAAAAAAAAAAAAAGAAAGAAGAAAGAAATTAGATTCAATTTACAATCCAATTTAAAAAAATGAACAAATTTTACAAATTAAACAGCTGTGTGTGTTTTGTTTTTAATTTTAAATAATTGTTAGCTTTTCGAAAGCTATTCAAATTTCGATAATCCAAAATCAGCAATCGAATGCTAATTATTTTGTTTATTTCGATCCAGAATCATTCTTCTCAGAATCTATTCTTTAGATGCTTTAGTGAAATTACGAAATCCAATCGTTAGCTATTTGATTTCGTTGAATATTATTTGATTTGTTTGGGAGAAAGAAAAAAAAAAAACAATTTTTTCGATATAAGAAAATAATGAAAGATGAAAAAAAAGAAGAATTTTTTGCGAACGAAAAAAATTTAGACCAACAAAATCGATGATCAATGAACGAAAATGAAGAAATAAACAAAACAAACTAAGATTTATTTCTTCATTTTGAAAAAAAAGAAAAGAGGTAAATGATTGAATCAAAGATGAAAGGGATACAGTAAGGATTCTGGATGACTCTATGCCAGGAGAGAGATAATAAATCATCCGATTTGGATCCAAATTCATTCAAAAGGAAAAAAGAAAACCAAAATCAAAACTTTCATTCATCTCTCTCTCTCTCTCTCTCTCTCTCTCTCTCTCTCTCTCTCTCTCTCTCTCTCTCTCTCTCTCTCGGTCCCGATGAGATAGATTTTTTTTCTTTTTTTTTTTTGTTGAAAATTTTAAATTAAAATTAATTTTTTTTTATTTTTTTCTCTTCATTCTCTCTCTCATTAGATTTTGTTCAATAAACTCAGAGATGAGAATAAAATGGTCTCTTAAAAATTAAGAGAGAGAGAGAGAGAGAGAGAGAGACGGAAATAGAATCGAAATGGATAAATTCAAACTAGAAAATAAAACAACAATAAAACATACACAAAACTCTTCCAAATGTTTGTTTATTTTGGAGAGAACAAAAAAAAAAAAAAAAAACAAACGGAAGCTAATGTTCTAGGTGTATCTTGAAGAAAGAATCTCTATCCCCTTCCCCTCTCTATCGAATTTTTCAAAAGATTCTTGAAAATAATTTTAAGATCTCTCTTTCTCTCTCTCTCTCTCTCTCTCTCTCTCTCTCTCTCTCTCTCTCTCTCTCTCTCTCTTTTCTTTCCCCTTATTCTTCGATGCTCAATGGGCTCCAATCATAAATTGAATGAGTTTGGTCTATGTTTGGTGAAAATTGAGTTTTGATTTCGAATGAAAACAAAAAAACCGATGGAAAAAGTGAAAGAAGATAAGAAAAAGAAAGAAGAAAAAAAAACAAAGTTGACTTAATTGCAGCTGTAGAAGAAAACGATGAACGGAGAATGGCGAGAGAGAGAGAGAAGGAGATCATAGATCTTCTTCTATTTGATCCTAACGAAATTCTCGAGACAAGTGGAGCAAATGATATGAAGTGAAACGAACGAAGCAGAAAAATAAGAAGAATAAGGAGAAGAAGAAGAAGAAGAAGAAGAAAATGAAAACTAATCTCTTCGTGATCTAATTAATAATCAACCAGCAATCAAATACTAATATTTATGGCACCAAACGAACGAATCATCGAAAGGTTTAAGAGCTTGTCTTCGAAAAGAAAATTCCTCTTAGATTCTTTTCTCCAAAAAAAAAAAAAAAAAAAAAAAAAAAAAAAAAAAAAAAAAAAACAAAAAAAAGACACTCAAAGTTAGAGAAAAGAGCTAGCGACAACAATCAACGAAAATGAAACGATGAGAAAAAAAAGACTGGTGGATTATCATTTCAAAAAAAAAAACTTTCAAATATCTTCTCTCGATAAAGAATGGATCAAGATCAAAACAAAAAAAAAAAATTATTTTTTTCACATCTCACATCTCTATCGAAATGAGATAGAGCGGTAGGAGAAGGGGAGATTGTGAGAACTTTCTAAGAATTCTTATTCCCCTGGGATACCGAGAACGAAAAACAAAAAACAAAAAAAATTTCCTCTCTAAACTAATTTTTTTTACTCGATTCTTTATATTCGAGCACTAGAAAAAAAAATCTTAATTCATTCATTTATTATTATTATTATTATTTTTTTTTTTTTTTTTTTTTGAAAGAATCCAAACACTCATAGCATAGCGAATCCGAACAACAAAAAAAGGATTCTTCTTCAATTTTCTATCGCATTCATCACAATACTAGATGATGCCGATGCCGATGATGATGAAGATGATAATAGTAATAATAATAATAATAATAATTTGATTCAAGTATTTCTCATCTAGGTTTCTCGGAAACTAGCCCAAAGATAATTGAATGCTTTCGAAATCTAATTGCTCTCGCTCTCTCTCTCTCTCTTTCATCATCTTCTTTTTCATCATCTGCTTCTACTATCTACTAAACAGCTTCTGCAACAACTTCATATTGATTTTTTTTTGTTCTTTGGTCCATCATTGAAATCATTCAATTGATCCAGAATTTCGATCACAAAAAACTATTTTGATATTTGACAACTTTTTAGAAGTGGTATGATGATAGTGGTACGATTCCACTATTCTTCGATTGTTAGATTCGAATTCTTCGATTCTTAGATTAGGGTGTGGATTGGGGTGTTTTTTTTGGTTGTACTTCTATCACTGTAGTGTAGCACTTAATCACTAATATTTAACGAAATCAATCTACTTTATTATTATGTCAAGTTTGAATTCTTCTAGAATCTAGAATCTTAGAAGAAAGAGAGAGAGAAAACGAAAACAAATCGATTGATTTCTTCGTGATTCTTTGGAGAAGAATTTATTTTTCTCTCTCCAAACAAAAAAACATCAAACAAATTAGAATCCAAACAAACAAAACAAACTTAAAAAAAAAAAGAAATAGATTTGTTTGTTATATTTTCGATCCTGGAATTCGATTCGAAAAATTCTTCGAACCCAAGTTAAGTATAATTCAAACAAACAATCTCTCTTTTGACAACGACGACAACAACAAAAAATTAGTGTAAATTAATGAAAAAAGGGTGTGATTTTAAGTGAAGTGGGTGTGTTTTTGTTAAAAGATGATTTAAGAGAAAAGACACTCATCAATCATTAACACGCAATCAAAATCGATTCTTTTTTTTCTCTTTCACTTCTTTTTCGTCAGAGGTTTAAATTTCCGGAATTCGAACTTTTTTTCTAATCTTTTGGATTTTTAATGAGTTTTCTCTCTCTCTAACTCACTTGACAAGTTTTGGGGAATAATTTTGGATCAAAAATCGAAATCCTTACCCAAAACTTTGGGTGTTGAGATTCCGAATGGTTTGCAACAAACTCTTTCGCTCTTTTTTTTTAGATCTGTTTGTCTCTTTCACTGAAACTGACATTTGATTTTTTTTCCATCGTTTTTTTTTCAATCTTCAAATCTACCTACGATTAACTTCGGAGAAATATTTCAATATTTAGGTAATAATTTTTTTTTCGGTTTCGTAATCCAAACGAAACAATAGTGGAAGGAGGCAATGTGAGGAACCACCCCCTTCCCCGAAAAAAACCTGGAAAACCAAAAGCAAAATGATCGCTTTCGGTGATCGAAAAAGGAAGTTCCCTACAAGGAAGTTAGTTATCTTTCGGAAGCTATCATAAACCAACTATCCTATCCATTTAGCAGTCCATCACGATGTCCACGTCCAGAACTAACCAAAAAAAAAAAAAAAATGATAGAGCAAAAAAAAAAAGACTCGAGGCTATTTTCTATCATAAATCGATTGTTCTTCTTCTTCTTCTTCTTCTCATTTCCTACAGAACACAATGCCCACCAATCGGTCGAGTTCGTCTCGTTTCGATTTTGTAAGGCATTTATTTACTTATTAGTCTCTATTGTCATTTTGATTTTCTTTTTATTTTATTTTATTTTATTTTTTTTTTTTTTTTGAATTCAATTGTTCGATTAAATTGAGATTGAATGTCCAGTGCCTCCGATATCGGTATGACAATCAATTTCGTTTCGTTTCGTTTCGTATCGTTCCGTATCGTTCATGCTTGATCGATTCGATTGGTGTTCTCTGAAAAGAACGAAAAAAAAAAAAAGATCGGTTCAATACGAACCGAATCAAATGAATAGAATTGAAAAGGTTAAAACTTTGCAAAAAAAAAAGAGTGAAGTTAAAGAGAGAGAGAGAGAGAGAGAGAGAGGAAAACAAAAACAAATACCGATAGCGAAATGTTTTGTTTGTTTCACTGACAATTTCAATCTCTAATCAGTTCTTATGGTACTCAGAGAGAGAGAGAGAGAGAGAGAGAGAGAGGACAATTTATGGTAAAATATTTAGGACTATTATTATTATTATTATTGTTATTATTATTCGAAAGTTCTCTCTCTCTCTCTCTCTCTCTCTCTCTCTCTCTCGCTCTCATATTGATGATTTGGTACAAGATGATAGCTGCTGATGTGCTATTCTGTCGATGTCAGACCTAAATATTCGAATTGAATCGGAACGATTTGAATTGATCGTATGCAAAAACTGATCAATTGAAAACAATCGTTTTATGCCCGCCCCGCCCCCAACAAAAAATAAAAGCCAATAGCAATGGTAGTTAGTGCTATTAATCTCAACGATTAGTTTGCTATAAAAAAAAAAGTTCTTACTCAAAAAAAGATATTCTCTAACAATTCGGTTTAGCTAACAATCTCTAACTGTCAGTTCCAGATTTCAGATTTATTTTTTCTTAAATTTTTGAAATTTCTTCAAAGAAAAAAAAAAATCCGATTTCATTTTTTTTCAAGTCTCAAAAATTCTGCTAGAAAGTGTTGAAATCATAAGCGTAAAGAAATATTAATAGAATATTCATATCGTTTATGTTTTTGATCATCTTCAAGATTCATCAAAACATCAAACATTGAAGCAAGACGAGCGTTGGAAATTTATTTTTTTTTTTTAATTTAGAGGTAAGAAATTAGTAAAAATTTGATTGTGAAATAGTTATTCGATTCGTTAAAAAAAAAAAATGGAAATTTTTGATTTTTGTTCGAAGGACAAACAAAATCAATCTAGGCCATCGATGACAGCGTTAAAGAATAGACCGGAAGTCTTGAAAAAAAAAATTTAAACTCCTTTGCGATGTTTATCTTTTGCTCTCTCTCTCTCTCTCTCTCTCTCTCTCTCTCTCTCTCTCTCTCTTACCGTTAGCGAATTTATAAAGCTTAGAGTAGTAAATCGGTTTGTATAGAATTTGATTATTTGGTATTGATTTGGTATTTGGTATTGGTATTGACAATGCTAAAAATTCCAAATTCAATCATTTCTATCTTCTTGGATCAAAGTTTTGATTTTATTATTTGAAATTATTTGTTTAGTTTCCGAATATTTATAGATTCATTTTCATTCATAGAATTCTCATTCTTTTTCTCAGAGATGGAATAATCATCATTTTCATATAGTTGTAGTAGTTTAAGACATAAATTTTTACATTTTTTTTTTGCTTACTCTATTCAACATCATCTCTTTTATGATTATTATTATTATTATTATCACAGCTATAATGTTGGTGTATTTGTTTGTGCATTCATTCAGCGAAGAACAAGAGAGAGAGAGAGAGAGAGAGAGAGAGAGAAATCATCACTACTGTTGTTTGCATTCAAATAAACAGAATTTGGGTCGCGAAAAAAAAATATTCCAATTCTTTTTTTTTTTTTTATTCTCTCATAGCTTTCATAACAATATTTTGTTAGCTCCCAAATTGATTAGGAGTGTTAGCAATGAGTTTTCTCTCTCTCTCTCTCTCTCTCTTTCAGAATGTCAGAAGGTATGCGAAGAGGTGTGTGTGTGTGTGTGGGTGTACCTATTTCCTTTATCGATTCCCGAATTTTTTCTCTCTTCGTTCCGTTTAGATCGAAACAAATAGAGTAAATAGCTGCTGCATTTCAATATTTGATCCGTTCGAAGAGAATGAAAGAAAGAAAGATTTTAGTGGAATCCAATCTAATCGATTCTTTCAGTGAGAATAGAATTTTCTCGAAATATCGTCAACATCCAAGACTGAATCAATAAATGAATGAATACACTGAATTCAATTGAAACATAACTTTATTGGAATATTTTGACCGAGAAACTGATTCGCTATTATCATAAAAACAAGAGATAATATCTAAACATTGAAGGAGGATTCATTTCGATTTCATAACAACATTGTCAAAGTTGGAATTGGAAACAAAAAGAAGGTTAACCTAAACCTAGACTAGACTGAATTTTTATCCATTAAGTTTATGAAATCTAATTTTATTATTCACAATCGAATCGAATTTGTTGTTTTGATAAAATTATTCTCACAATGTTTTTTGAAAAATGAGATCAACAAAAAAAAATACAATCCAATCAAATCTATGCAATATTATAGTGAGATTTAGTATTTTTTTTTTTCTATATTCTAAAATATTATAGATTATCGTAACGATGTCAATGTTTAGCAAGTTTCATTCGAAAGACGATCTTTGAAGACGAACACTAGCACTAGCTCGGTGATTGTAAGCAAAACTAAATATCAAACAATATTTCGTCATTGATTTGTCTCGAATCTACTGGCCTATATTCGAGAGAAATAGCTTTTCTATTCCCATTTTTCCTTCTCCAACTATCAGAACTTGCTCATATTGACCTTTGAACTTGAAGAATAATTATGAAATTATTCCATTCAAAGCATCAAAGTTCAAATCTTCTTAGATCTTAGCTTTAGTAGTCTACTGCATCACATTGTTGTTGGGAAAAATTTTTTTTTCTGGCTTCATTTTTACAATCAAATTAATATCGACCTAATCTCGCACCCAAAATTTTGCTTGCTTAGACCTAGCTTGCAACGTATTAGCTAGGATTGCATTAGCTATTCACTTGCTAGTTGCACAACATCATCGCAATACATCATCAAGGATCTAATCAATACGGAATGCTACGAAAATAATTTGAAAATTAGTTTGCAAACTTTCTTTGCGAAGACAAGCATTGTTATCTTCATTTTTGATTGACATCGACATCAACGGCATCATTGTAATCATTTCATAACAACATCTTGTTTGAAAGAAATTGTTTTGTTTGAAGTCAATTATTTCATTCTTTATTGCCATTAATGTAATCCTACGTAAAGGTGTTTGATTTGAAAGTGAAAAAAAACAACAAATCAACACAAAACATCTTACTAAACAAAAAAAAAAAAAAAAAAAAATAACGAAATTCGACAAAATTCGAAATGCTACGCTTTAATCTTAATAATCTCAAAAGAAGAAAATTCTCGATTTCGAATTCGATTTTGATTAGTTTTGTGTTTTGAATTCCTGAACACACTGAATTTTCAGAATTGATTTTCATTTTAGATTTAAGAAAAAATAAAACTGCTAGCTCTGTTACTTTTTAGATTATTTAAGTTTAAGGTTAGATTTGGTTATTTTCAAGACCTCTATCGCATCCAGATCCTCAGAAAAAAAAATTCCTAAATGTCCTAAAGTTTATATCCATTCTCCAGAAGTTTGATGCTAATATATTTGGTCATAATTAATCTGGAGCACAAATTCTTTGATTCTTAGAAATATTCTAATATTTATTGCATAGCATTCTTGTAATTTTAATCTAGTCAAATTTGTAAAATTCCAACGCTATATTAGCGAATCGAAATAGCATCGAATAATTCGAAATTCAGAATAGCCAGTCCATACGAATAGTCAGCTTCAGCTAAACATTCGATAGCTATCGGATATTGTTTAAGAATCAGTTTTGTTCTTTTTTATATTTAGCAAAAGAATAAAAAAATTAATCAGCAAAATTATTTTGTCATTCACCCATCACCGTCATCATCATCATCATCATCATCTTCATCAGCAGCAGCATATGAAATAGATCTGTCAATTCTACCATACACAGTATAGCCCTCGAGGAATAATTTGGAATTTTTTTTTCTTTTTCGATTCCACAATAGAGTATCCGAGATGGATGATCGGTGTTGACACTTAATTTGTTTCATTCCAAACTAAATCCTAGAGATTAATGAACTTCGATAGCAAAAAAAATAAAATAAAGATTCAATTACGATGTCGAGAGAGAGAGAGAGAGAGAGAGAGAGAGAGAGAGAGAGAGAGAGAGAGAGAGAGAGAGAGAGAGAGAGAGAGAGAGACAGAAAGAGAGATTCATTTATCTGTCCAGATCGAATTAAATTCAAATATTTACGAGGTCATAGGTCTTAGTGGAGATTGAAAATCTTACTGTTGTGTCTGGGTCGAAGTGACAAAGATTAAATTGACAGCTAGATCATCATCATCATCATCATCATCATCAACCTTATTATGATCATCAATTCAACATCATTAAATGGAATCGAATGATGTTGAATGATGATTATGGTGATGGTGATGGTGTTGGTGTCGGGAAGGGGAGGAGAGAAAAATCTTTTTTTTTTCACCAATTCAGCATCGATTGGATCATTCTTGTTTTTTTTTTTTTACTTACTTACTGATTGTTTCTATCCAAGTCTCTCTCTCTCTCTCTCTCTCTTACATTATCAATTTTAAGGGAGAGTTTTGACAGCGACAAAGAATAGATAAATCAAGAATGAAATGAGATTCTTTTTTTTTTTTAAAAAAAAAGACATTCTAGGTGATTAATGATCTATTGAATGAAAATTATTATTATTATTATTATTATTTTCTTTCTTTCTTTTTTCTTCTAATTTTGTTGTAAGAAATTGATACAGTTTGCCTTGAAATTGATTTATAAATTCATTAAGAGTCTAGCAACTTTATTATCAAATGATTTGAATGCAAAAAAAAAAAAAAAAAAAAAGAAGAAGAGGAAAGAAATGGTAGCGCTTCTCTCTCTTTTACAGACTCTAAACCAGATCGAATTCAACTTCAAGGGGGTAATATTTTCATTTGAATCATTTTCAATCAAAACAATGTGATGTGTGGAAAAAAAATGTGATGGTTGAAAAATTGAATCATCTAGAAGATGATCCATCTAGAATTTCATCTTCAACAGTTTGTTGCAAAAAAAAAAAAAATACAGTCGAAGCAAAATCTTGGTGCAAAATCTTCAACGATGATGTCCATTCAGTCCAACAGTCAATGATGAATGTTTAATGATCAAATATAATGATGGTGGATCAAATCAAAATCATCAATCAAATCGCTAGCTAACTGATTACGCTAGAGATATTCAATGTGAGAGATTCCGAATGAGAGTTTGATGTAAGGAAACGCTAGCACTAAGCAATCTTCTCGAACCTCTTTACTTTCTCTTTAGCTCTATGAAAAATAATCAGCAAATATTTTTTTTTTTCTTCTAAGAAATCTTTCACTATTTAGATTGAGAATCAAAATTTTCAATTCTATTTCGTTGATTCTAACCGAAATCAAATTGGCTATTGGTATTGGACAAAACTATAGTTTGTTCGAACTGGAAGATTGAATCTTTATTTCCCTTTCCTCTTCTATCTCATTCGCTAGTTTTTCGATTCGATTGAATTTTATTGCTAGATTTTCATTGCGAAAAAAAGAACAGAGGAAATCGTAGAAAAGAAAAAGGGGAAAAAGTAATTGAAACATTAAAAAGGGATTAAAATCTTCGAAAGGAAAAAAAAACAGAACGAATTCATCGAAAAGGCGGAAGAGAGAGAGAGAGAGAGAGAAACTTTTCGCGCATTGTGAATCGTATCGTTTCAGCGTCTCTCAGATTGTCAGTAACCCAAAAAGACCATCTCACAATTCGATCAGAGCAAAAAAAAAAAAGAACAAAAAAAAAAAGAGAAAAAAAAATTCTTCCATTATTCATTTTCGGTAACGAAAAAAAAAAAAAAAATGGAAGAAAAGAAAGAAAGAAAGAAATCAAATGCAACCACTAACAAAAGAATAAAAGTCGAAAAAAAATCTAAAGTTTTGAAAGTTAATTAAAATAGTCAAAAAAAAAAAAAATTTTTTTGAATTCTATAACTTTCTATAACTCTCTCTCTCTTTCAATCTCTCTCTCTCTCTCTCTCTCTCTCTCTCTCTTCATCTCTCGATTCGATGTGGGATGTTTAAGAATTCATCTTTTATTTATTCTTTTTTTCGATTTCTAAAACATCATCTTCTGTTCGAATGAATAGCTGATTATTTCCAATTTCATAGATGTTCGCTCTCTCTCTCGCTCGCTCTCTCTCTCTCTCTCTCTCTTTGATAGATGTTTTGAATCTCATCAAACTATACTCTAACCTTTGTTTTTTTTTTTGCCTTTAGAATCGAACAATATTGAAACGAAAGAAAATCTAATCGTTTGTGTGTGTGTGTGTGTGTGGATGTATGTCGGTCTCGGTATATCGTTGTTAAACTTTTGAATAAATTAAATCGTTTCATATTTTTATCATAATAATAATTGTAATAATAATTTAGAGGTTTATTCTTTTTTCTTCTTTTTTTTTTTAGTTTCTTCTTATTCTTCAAATCGAAATTCGATATAGATTCTCTCTCTCTCTCTCTCTCTTTATTTTTCTTTTGTTGTTTTTAACCTTTTCTTTAAAATAAAAAATCCGATGAACAGATTGATGTTTTACAAAGAGAGAGAGAGAGAGAAGCCGAGATAAGTTTATGATTTGTTAACAAGCGTGGAACACGGTCCATAGATTCCATCTACTCTCTCTCTCTCTCTCTCTCTCCACTTTTTCGCATATAAATCTAGGTATTATTAGACAAAGATACTTTCCCTCCTCTACCAAAAAAAAAAAAAAAAAAAAAAAAGGATTATATTTCAATCCGATCGTTTGTTTCATTTTTTTTTTTCGATCAAAAAAAACGAAAAAAACGATATATTACGATTAAAAATCGTAGTAGATTCAGTTTGGTATGAGAAATAAAAAAACGCTTCGAGAAGGAAATAGAGAGAGAACAAAATTGATAAGTTTTCAGTTAAACAAGACAAGATTTTTCTCATTTTTTCTTTCTTTTTTTTTTTTTTTTTTTTTGATGGAACTTTTTTTTTCTCCTTTCTCAAATCGAAATCTATTCGGTTGATGTTTGGATACACCTGTACATTATTTACACTAATATGTCATCATTAAAATCAAATAGCTCACGAAATTTTTTTTCTCTTCCTTCGTTTTTTGTTTCTCGTTATTCGTTTTTGTCTTCATAAATAAATATGTTACAGGGTAGAAACACTCTAAAATCTTTTACTATAGAAGAGTTTGAAAAACAAAAACCTAACCTAACCTAATCTAACCTAAACTATGTATTTCGAATCAAAATCAATACTAAAGCAATCAATGAACGATAAGAAAATTTAGATCTTGTCTTGGTCCATTTAATTTCTATTTTCTATTCAATCGTTTCTATTTCGAAACAGAAACAAATCCAATGAAATCGTTTTTGGAACTTAAATTTTCAAACTTTCCAGAATAAATCTTACGCAAACAGATCGAAAAATAATTTGAATTGGAACAGATTACTTCTATGATAGATGATAGCATCAAACATCATTCAAACAAATGGACCATATTATTAAAGATGGTCAACTAAATGGACATAAATTATCTGCTCTTCAAGCAAAAAAAAAAAAAAAACAAACTTTGTTTCAACGATTCTTAATTCTTTCGGAACGTAGCTAGGATTTTCGATGCGAATTCTGTTTTTGTGAAGATAATAACTTTCAACAAACATATTCATAGTAACATTTTCGATCAGATTTCAATCTAGCCAAATTTGTTATGATCCGTAAATCAATCGAAATATCATAACATTCGGAACAGAACAAAAAAAATGCTTCAAATGAAGGTAGGGGAAAAAACGGCATCCAAATCGATTGAATCATAGCTACGATTGTTTTAATGGTTAAATTCCCCCCCCCCCGACATCTCAACATTCTAGATTAGGACTAGGACTAAGACTTGCTTAGTACTTGTTGTTTGGTACTTCACATCGATTTCGAACATAAGAATTTCGTCTCGATGGCTCGATAAGATCACCACACCTTTGTTTAGATTTCGAAAATAAGCTAGCTCTGCTAGCCAAGCTAGCTTTGCTCTTTATTTCATTCTATGCTTCAGTGAAGCAAAACAAACGAACGAGAGAGAGAGAGAAAAAAAATTAGCTGATTTTTTTTTTCGTCATTTCTTATTTCCTTTAATTAGAATATAATTTCAAATCACTGATGAAATGAATCAATGAAGCGAACAAGCAAAGCGAAATTGATTGAACGAATGCTTTCGAATGAGATCGAAATAAATTTGAATGAAAGAATAGATTTTAAGATTAGAAATCTTTTTTTTTTCTCGAGAAATTTGAAAAATGGAACTTAAATTGATATTGCGATAGCTTCTCGATAATAATCTTCCGATGAAAACGTGCGGTAGGTCTGAGAAGATTCTCAATCATTGACATCTTTCTTTCGATGATCTTTTTCTGATCGAAACAATCGAACCTTGAGATTATGATCGAACGATAATAGCGAATCGAT
This sequence comes from Sarcoptes scabiei, assembly GCA_020844145.1. NCBI lineage: Eukaryota > Metazoa > Arthropoda > Arachnida > Sarcoptiformes > Sarcoptidae > Sarcoptes > Sarcoptes scabiei. Next base: position 6,594,803 of record CP080487.1, read on the forward strand.
GATGTTCATCGATGATAGAGCTATAATCAAATCAAATCCAAAAAAATGAAAATGAAAATTCTAAAAAAAAAATGAAAATTTTTTCCTCCAAAGATTTTCATTTCGATCTAGTCTAGCTGAACAAGAATAGCTGCTCTATCCTTGATAAAGAGAGGTAGATTGGTACTATTTTTTTGTTTCTCAATTTTCACCATGATGGTACAGTGGCAGGGTTTTTGTTTCGTTCTGAGCTCTAGGAACAACAAATTGTTTCCCAACATTCAATCATAGCTATGGGCTAGGTCTATAATTAGCTTCATTTTTTTTTTCGCTATCGAAATCGGGTTTGATTGTAGCCATCAAAATTCTTCTCTTTTCATCGAGCTAACATTCCTAGCACTCAGTTATAAATTAAGATATCAAATATTATTATTATTACTCACTTACAATGATTTGTATCTTTTAATTCGGATCAGAATTAGCATCGGATTTAAAAATCGATAAAAAAATCGAGCAATAATTTTATCGCAAAAAAATGGTCGATTCGATGCAAAAGATCTTGTCTGAGCTCTCTCTCTCTCTCTCTCTCTCTCTCTCTCTCTCTCTCTCTCTCGTTCTTTAGGATAAACTTTCAATAAATTTTCTTGATCAAATTCGATAAGATATTGATTTTTTTTTGATTCTAAAACAACAATGTTGTTTTAACACACTTATATCTTTCTTACTTATTAGCTAGCGATCAAAAGGTTAGAGGTCAAAACTAGAGAAACTTATTCTAAATCAAAAACGATACGATTTGTTGCAAATATTTTTAGTTTTATTTTGAATTAACTTTAGCAATTTTAATCAGGTTGATTAGTCGTTTTTCTTTTCTTTCTTTTTTTTCTCCATATATCGATTTGTGTTACTTAATGAAAAATGAAAGCAAAGAGAGAAAAAAAAAGAAGTATGTGTGTGTTCTTCTTACTTTTTCTTTTTCATTTACCTAAGTAATCACAATCAAAATTAACGATATCGAGCACTGTGAAAGTCGTGAAGCAGTCCTAGTCCTATGGTATGAAGATTTTAAGATTTAATTGGTTTCACTGTTTGGTTGCGCTCAACCTCGAACCGATCATTTCGATGATGGTGGTGGTGGTGGTGGTGATGGTGTGGTATAGCTAGGTCTAGTCGATCGAAATTTTTTTTGTTTTCTATAGAGGCAATTTAACTAGGAATGCAAGGACTGTAATAAACGAATGAATCAATGAATCAATGAATTTCCTGCAGAGAACAGCTAGCTAGGTTGATTTTTGTTGAAGATAATCAGATTTTGTATCATAACTATAAATCAAATATAATAAAACTAGATTGTTTGATAGACTAGAACATTGAAATCATATTTAGCGATAGCGAATTTAAAAAAAAAAGTTTAATATCTAATGGAAGAGCAAATTTTGATCTAAGCAAAATCATTGGAAGAGTTCAGTAAAGAGAGAGAGAGAAGATTTATGAATATAGAATCCTATTCGATGATTTTGATAGATTCCATATAGATTCTGTTTGTTGATCGAATACAGATTCTTTCACAAAAAGAAAGAAAGACAGAGAGAGAGAGAGAGAAAGAGATTCTGTATCGAATCTCGAAAATTTCGAATCTCTCTGTGCTATTGATTTGCTCCAAATCTCTATTCCATCTAAGCTTAATAATTATGGATTCGATTTTATTTAATTTTTTTTCTGAATTTTTTCAATCTAATAAAAAAGGCCTATTGAGATTGAGTGATTAAAGTAAAAGAAATTTAGCTTCATAAACGCGTTCAATCTTAGAAAGAATATGAAGAAGAAGAAGATGATGATGATGAAAACAGTAACGATTGTGTTCAATAACCTTTCATCATAGAAACAATTCTTATATTATTCATCACGAAAATAATACAAGACCTAGAAAGCGCAAATAGCTTTAATAATTCTCACTCTCTCTCTCTTTTTCTACGGTTATTCTTTCAATCTCTATTTGCTTCACAATCGATTAATTCTCTATCGTTAATTGTTCTCGAATTTAATCGTTTGGTTTCTCATCGAAATTTTAGATCGAACAGATTTTCTTAATCACTCAGAATTAAACATCTGTGGTTTTGTTAGGTTTCAGAGGAACGCGATTTTTTTTTCTAAATATTTCATTAAGCTAATCGAAATGAAAAAAAAAAAATATATTCATCGAAATAAAAATGATTGAATCGTTGAATGTTGAATGAAAACAAATGATTATTGCCAAACACAAACATTCAATTTGATTTTGAATTGTTTATTTTTATTTTTATTTTTTTTAAATCAATGAAAGCAATGCTGTTAAATTTCTATTCGAATTTCGTATTGACCATCATTGAATTGAGTTGAGTTCAATCTTGAAACACTCAATTCGAATCGAATTTTGATCGATCAATCAAAATAGTTTTTTTTTTTTTTTTTGGTTGTTGTCGATTATCGAATTATGAATCATTCGAGAGAATCTTGTCAAGCGTGAACGAATTGATCAGATTGAGAAGAGGTTTCGAAGAGCTTTGAAAGAATTCATTCAATCGTAAACTTTTTTTTTTTTTAGAGAGAGAGAGAGAGAGAGAGAGATTGTCTTCAAGATTGCCATCGAATTGTAGCATCGAGAAATTTCAAGCCTTTCATGAAAAAATTTATTTTTTTTTTAATTTTTAAGATTTAATTCTTATGATCCTTAATTAGAAGATTCTCAGTCTATTGTTTTTTTTTGTCAATTCTTATTGACAAAAAAAAATCGATTCGAATCGATTGAGAATTCTATTTCTTCACTACCAATGAAGTCCATATTTGGCCGAGAAGTTTTCCTTCTAATCAAGGGCGTTCGTTCTTGTTGAAAAGATCGTTGGAATTAACACCTGGCTTTTCTTTCTTCCTATTACTTAGAATTTAGAAAGAGATAAAAATCGTGTGAAAATTTCTTAAGATTGAATCGAAACTTCAATTCTCTAATTCGATTCAAAACATCACTTATTGTATAATTTTTTTTTTCTCTCCACCGAAACAAACAGGTGAAATATTACTAACTCTTTTCTTTTCGTTTCACCACCCTTTTGTTAAACTTGTCAGTCAATGAACGAGACTAAGACTATTAAGACTAGAGCAAAAGACTAGAGGTTTTTTTTTTTTTGGTAAATCTTTGAGTAAACAGACATCAAAAATCAAACAACATTCAATGACAATTTTTGATTCGATAAGACTGTAATTTACGTTTGAGAATTTACACATCGACTTCGATGCAATGATTTAGATTCAAACAACAATGCAGTGAATTGAATTAAGAATTTTCACATAAATTTTTTGTCAACCGGAAGTTGCCATCTCATACAAAATGACAATGATTTATCGATGCTTTTTCGAAAGTAAATAAGAAAAAATTTGAGCCTTCAAGAGGAGGCTTGCATTGAAAAATTCAATTCATCTTAATGGCCTTGATTTCGGAGTTGCGAATTCCATTAAATTTGGAATTCGATAAAATTGAAAATGCGAAACAATTTCCATCTGGTGATTGAGCTCATAACTATTTGACGCTTTTTATTGGTTTATTGATTTAGTAATTCAGAATGTTGAGGTCAGTCTGGAAGAGTGAGGTTAGGTTAGATCATAATAGGCCACATCATAATTTTAAGATTAGCTTGCGAGAGTGAGGTTAGGTTAGATTATAATAGGTCACATCAGAATGGTGAGGTCAGCTTGGGCGGGTTAGGTTAGATCATATTTTGTCGAGTCACAATCGTGAGGTCCATTCGAATTAGTGAGGTAAGGTTAGATCAAAATAGGCAACATGAGAATTTTGAGGTCAGCTTGGGCGAGTGAGGTTAGGTTAGTTCATATTTTGTCGAATCAGATTGGTAAGGTCATTTTGCATAAGTGAGGTTAGGTTAGAACAAAATAGACAATATGAGAATTTTGAGGTCAGCTTGAGCGAGTGAGGTTAGGTTAGTTCATATTTTGTCGAGTCAAAATGGTGAGGTCAGCCTAGGAGAGTGAGGTTAGGTTAGATCATAATAGGTCACATCAGAATTGTGAGGTCAGCTTGGGCGGGTTAGGTTAGATCATATTTTGTCGAGTCAAAATGGTGAGGTCAGCTTAGAAGAGTGAGGTTAGGTTAGATCATATTTTATCGAGTCAAAATGGTGAGGTCAGCTTAGAAGAGTGAGGTTAGGTTAGATCATATTTTGTCGAGTCAAAATGGTGAGGTCAGCTTAGAAGAGTAAGGTTAGGTTAGATCACAATAGACAATATGAGAATTTTGAGGTCAGCTTGAGCGAGTGAGGTTAGGTTAGTTCATATTTTGTCGAGTCAAAATGGTGAGGTCAGCTTAGAAGAGTGAGGTTAGGTTAGATCATACTAAGCCACATCAGAATGATGAGGTCAGCATAGAAGAATGAGGTTAGGTTAGATCATAATAGACCATATTAGTATGCTAATGTCAGCTTAGAAGAGTGAGGTTAGGTTAGATCATATTTTTATAGCAAGACCTAAGATAAATTAGATTTGTCAAGCAGCATTTCTCAAACTTTTGGTAATGGACAGCGCTTTTTTCCCCCCTTTTCACTTTAATAACGCATAGATAACGATCCTGGATAACGCAATGGGATCCACGCGACTCGCAAATACAATCAAATGAGCCGAGTTTAACATACGCTGCAGTTTAATAATTTAAATTGTTAGTGTATAATTTTTTTTTTTTCACCATCCTTTAATTTTCGTATATAAATACAATTTTCGAAGATTCTTTCAATTATTTCGGGGGATGGGGATGAATTGCGGAAACAAGTGATTTATTTAAAATGATAAAGATTTTTTTTGGTTATAATTTAATCGATTATTTTAAAAAAAAGGAGACAATTTTCTTACAACTTAATTAGTTTATTTCAAGATAGATAATTTTTGCTTCTAATAACTTAAATTTTTCGCATCTTTATCAATTTAGAAACGATTTTCGATAAGAAAAAAAAAAAAGATGTTAATAACATTTCATTTCTAATTCATCGAGGTCTTAAATGGTATTTTTATGATTCTAGTTAGATTCGATTCGGTAAAAGCTTTTTTAATTAGATTTCAGCTAGCTAGATTCAGCTCGATCCATCTCTTCTTTCACCTGGTGATCAAAATCATTACAATTGTTAGCATCGGTTTTTTTTTCGCATCTCAATCCAAATCTAGACAAATTCTCTGTACATTCTCATCAAACCAAAAGCGAATCTTAATGGTTTGATGAGTCAAAAAAAAAAAAGAAAGAGAGATAATCTCGATTAATTTAATCTTCGAATGGAACAAGTTTGAAAGATAATCATATGATGGTATCGTTATCGAAATCGTATGCTGTATGTTTGCATTTCGAATATATCAGCATCGATGAATCTAATGAATCTAATGAATCTAATTGATCGATCTGTTCGTTTCAATGTGATGTACTTGAACACACACACACACAGACAGACACAGAAAGACACAGACACACACACGAATCTATCCATCCATCCATCCATAAGAATCTATCCGCAAAGTGGATTTTTTTCTTCTTTTGGATTCATTTGAATTAGAGGTGAAATTAATTACTTCAAATCAAATTGGTTGGAAAATTTCTACTCTTTTCCCTCACTCACTCACTCACTCTCTCTCTTTCTCTTCGTAAAAGTTTTTGTTTAAGAACTTCTTAACTAATTAAAGATCAATAGTGAAGACAATAAGGTATTCTACCAGAAATCAAAATACAATCGAATTAATGAATTAAATACTATCGAATCCAAAAAGTGAATTTGGTTGTTAATCGTTAAGTTAATCGAATCCGATATTGATAGCAATATTCTTTCCATCTTTCTTTCTTTCTTTTTTTTTTCGTTTCCAAAGAATTTGAAAAAATCATTGTATTTTCGGATCGATTCTTAATGAATTGCGACGACCTTCATACGTACTTTCGAGTTAATCATTGAAATTTATCCTCAAAAAAAAAAACCAATCAATCAACAAAGTAATAGCTTCATCGAATAGTTACAGGTAATCGTCTGATTGGATTCGATCGTTCCATCAATTTTTTTTCTGATGAAAAAGAGAACCTCATCGATTTCTTACTTGAGTATATAAATAAATCTTTCGATTTAGAAGATTTCAAATTAATCATCTTTTCATAGCATTTTGAATCATTTTTTTTTTTTAGAATCTTTCGATATTCTTCCAAACGTCTTCGATCAAAATGAAAGTCTTTTCATTGATTTTTGTCGTAATGCTAATCATCGCTATGGCTTCTCCGCTATTAGCTCAACATGGCCGTGGTCGTGGTTATGGAGGAGGTCGAGGCGGCGGTTATGGTGGCGGACGAGGTGGCTATAGAGGAGGCCGTGGTGGTTACGGTGGTGGTCGAGGCGGCGGTTATGGTGGTCGTGGTCATCGAGGTTAAATAATCGAACGGCCGAACTCGAACATTATACTTTGCATCAAAATATTTGATTAAAGTTTTGATATTATTATACTAGGAAAATCTATTCCCTTGAATACTGATATGAATGAGTGAATTGCTATCGAAAAAAAAATTCGATTAATAAACTGATTTTGTTCTAAATCAAAACAATTTTCTCTGACTATTCGATGTTCTTTTCTTCTCTATCTATAGCTATCAAAGTTTTGGTCTTTGGCTCCAGAAAACCAATGATCAGAAAGAGGAACTAAATTTATTATACCGATGACATTGATGGTTAATCTTCATTTTTTTCCCCCCGAAGATTAGATTAAACATTTCGTTCCAAACAGTATAGAGTTTGTTTTGTTTTTCTATCGCTATTTTTTTTTTCTCTTTCAAATTTTGTTAGACCTTCAAATCTAATGAGATTGAATAAATAGAATTCGCATCGCAATTTTTTTTTTGGATATTTTTGTTTTTCAATTTATTCCAAAGCTTTTTTTTTGTATGTTCGAAAATTTTTTTTTCTCCAAAGATGATATCTAAATCGATTCTTTTGAATTCACTCTTAGTTTTGATTGTTTTGTTTGTCCATTCATCACTATTTTTAACATCGATCGATGGTAAGACTATTTTTCTCGATTCAATCTAATCCATTTGATCTGATCGTTGATCGTTTCGTTTCGTTTTGTGGAACATTTTCCATCAAACATCAAAGGTGCCTATATTGGATGCTCTAAAGGTGGAGGGATTTGTGGCGGTAACCGAGGTACAATCTGTTGCGATTTGAATTTCATCTGTCTCGATTATCCAGGACAAACTGGAATCTGTGTACCAAAGCTTGATGGAACGCCAGCACTGTAAAATGATGTGATTGTAATGAGCTTTGTTCAAATTGTTATCAAATCAAACGCATTCTGTAATGTGAATTTTTTTTTTTTAAATCTAAAATTTTATTTTACAAATTTTCAAATACAAATGAAAGACAAATAAAAAAATAATAGAAGAAAAAAGCTTAAGAAATAATTTGGCCGAAATTTTCTAAACCAATTCTGACTTCAATCCTTTTGCGAGGTTTGATTTGCGATTCCAAAGCTTAAAGATTTGGCGATTCAATCGCCAACACAAACATGAAAGCGTTCATCGAAATGTGTTCCAACACTGCAACGAAAATTGTAATCTTTCCATTTGCCAGATTTTTTTCTTAGACATTGATGAAATATTCTTGGATCCAAAGGATCAGCAAAGAAACCGAAACGTTTACATTGGAATTTAGCCGGTGACATAGTCAATTCAGGATGGTTTTTTGTCGACGGAAGTGTTGTTGGTGATGTTTTAGTTGCATATGTTGAGTCAGTCGAAGATCGATGATAATGATAGACATCGATTTTTGGATCTGGTCCATCAACTTGATTAAGAATGAAGAAAAATTAGCTTTGAATTGAATTAAAATTTATCTTTAAAATTCTTCACCTTTGTTTAGCTGTTTCGAGATCATTCTAGTCAATGGAAATTTTCCTTGACCGCAATATCCACCGAAATCATCAGTATCTATCGACCATAGCATTGCTCCACCTAACTGTTTAGCAATCAGAAACGATAATTTAGTTTTGATACTTTCAGCATCGTCGAATCCAAGCCATTGATCTGCATGCACCGCATACGGTATCATCTCGATCGGATCACGATGTACGATCCAACCTTGCGATAATATTTGACAGATTTCATTGTATCCAAGAATACCATCGGTTCTTGTGAAAGGTCCCGATCGGCCTCCATGACCGATAGTCGGTGCGTGTATGCTATCGTTTGAGGTTGCAAGTGTAAAAGTTCTCCCATATAAAGGTATTCCTAAGATCTATTGACAAAAAAAAAAAACAATCAAATTTCCATCTTGCAACATAACAAATCGAGAAGAATTTGACCAATTTTTTTGGATCGACATTTTTTCCCAGCCAATAATTCACCGCATATTTCACTGTGAAAATTTTCTCTTTCTCCGAAAAGTTTGGATAAGAATCCATCGGAGCATTATGTCCTATAGAGAATTGCGACAAAAAAAAAAAAAAGAAAAAGTTCTAATTATTCACAACAAAAGAAAGGGGAAGGGGAGAAACGCTCAAACCTGTTTGCATCTCCCAGGCGCCATGAAAATCGTACGACATCAGATTGATGTAATCGACGTAGTTGGAGATCTCTGGCACACTATAAGCTCGATCGATTGTATCTTTTCCAGCCGAAACAGCTATGGATAGAACATATCCATAAGGTTTGAAAGCATCACGAAGTTCTTTGAGAAGTTTGACAAAATCTTCTCGATCTTTTTCACGTCCAATTCGACGTTCTTGATCACTGTTCGCTTGCATCGAAGGATATTCCCTTCAATCGGAAGTGAAATGGTTAAGAAAATTGTACCAAAATTATTGGCAAATAATTACATACCAATCAATATCGAGACCATCGAGATCGAATCGTTTCAAAAACTTCAACACTGACTTGATAAAAATTTGTCGATTTTTTGACGATTTTACCAACATCGAATACTTATCGGATCCTTCGTTCCATCCACCGATCGATATCAAAGTGGTTAGTTTTTTGTTATACGTACGCAAATGATTCATTCTTCTAATCATTCCGTGTCCCCATCGTAGACCCGAATTCCAATCGGTATCTCCATCATCTAGATCTCGATCGTAAAGAGCTATTTGATTATTCTCGAGCTTTGCGAAACCATAGTGAAGATGTGTGCATAGATTTGGATTGATATCTTCCGCTTGAAATCGGCCTAGTCCTGGTCTATAAAACGACCAAGTTCCCCAATAGCAAACAATTCTATAAGGCTTATCGTTACGATCTTTATGATCGAAATCGATCAGATTTGATTCAGAAAGAAATTGTTGCATCAAGTCGATTAATCGATCGATTGTTTAGCATTTAGTTTTGGCATACCTCTCGATCCAAAAATCGAAACGATTGGAGTGGAGAAAAAGACTACGAAACAAATTAATCGTATCATTATCGAGTTGATGAAATCATCAAACACATACAAATAGATTTGATTTCAACGAAACAGATTCGATAGAGATTTTATAGTAAAGATAATTTAGATGCAAATTAATTACCTAATCCAAATTAATCCAAAGGAATGCAATCCAAATAAATCTCACAGTTATTTGTTTGGATAGAATTTAATCCATTTTTATTTTGCGAAGTAATAGTTCCGTTTTTGAAAAAAAACAAAATGGAAACAAATGTTATAAAACGTTTAGAAGTTCTTGAGATTCTTGATCTAATCATCGAGCTCAATCTCTCTGTAATCTCTCTCTCTCTCTCTCTCTCTCTCCTCTCATTGCAGTTTAATGCCTACGATTGCAATCGATGTGTTACAATCTTCAATGATTTTGTTAGAAATCGTCTCTTTATCAACCCTATTGTTGCTGTCACAACGATCTAAGAAACCTAATAGATCAAGATCATTGAACGATAATCATTTGCATTGTTGTATTCAAGGAATTGTTGCATCGCTTGGATCAAAGATTTCAGACTGAGATTTTTTTGTTCTAAATTGTTTTTTGTTTTGATTTCTGTCCACAGAATCAAAAACAAATCTAAATCTAGGTTTGATTGCATCTAGTATCTTGATTAGTTTCAATAAGAAATTAATTTCAAAAACTAGTTGCTTTCTGATCCATCAGATGTCTCTATGGCTGCAATTAGATCCACCTTATTTTTTTTAATCAATGGGCCAGACAAAAAGGAAGCAGAGAGAGAGAGAGAGAGATTCATTGACATTTCTCATTGCAAGACCATTTGGTTCGTATCTGGTTAGGTCTGTTCAACAGTTCCAATCGATTAATTTAGATTAACAAAATTAGACCTAACCTTTCCTTTTACGTTATGAAAAACAACCTCTCTCCTCCTTCTCATCTTTCTGTTCTCTTGTCTCTCTCTCTCTCTCACTCTCTTTTTAACCTCTCACTTAAGCTCTTCTCTTTAGGTTTTGCTTCGGATTTTTTTTTCGAAATTCAAATGTCTAGGGATCTCGAAACGAGAGTCTGCAAAGCAGTGTGATTCGAATCATTTCGAATTAGACAGGTGTTCAGCGTACAGCGTACTTGATCTTTGAATCTTTTCCGAAGTAGTTTTAGTCGAGTTTTGAGCTTTCTTCTGTAAGATCGAATCGATTCGTTACCGGCCATTTCCTATTCGATTCTTGTTTTGAAATCATTCGCAAAACTGCATCATCAATGATTTGCTATTGAAAATCAGTGAATTTATATCGATGTGTGTTTCACAATCGAAATTAAACAAAATCCATCAATCGGCAGATTATATAGAATATAGGGAAAAAAACCAATCTCTCAACGAAAACTTCAAAGTGTCTCAAGTGGAGCATGTTCCATGTTCAAAAAAAAATGGCTACCTTTTGAATCACTAAATCGGATAGTTATTGTGTTATTCATTCATTCTCTAAGTTTGTATTCCAAAACGGAAGAACGATGATTACTGTATCATAATGAGCCCGGTCACAACTATCACCAGCATCCTCTTCCTCCTCCTCTCCATCATCATCGTTCCATCTATTCATTTGGTTCAAAGAATTATGGATCGATCCAAATGGAACGGCATCCACATGAAGCAGATGAATTTTGTGCCACTACTTTGATCGAACAGAGAGAGAGAGAGAGAGCGAGAGAGTTTGGGTCTATTTTTTTTTGGGGCTTAGTTCTTCGCTAACCAGATTCACTTGTATCGGTTTCGGTGTGTGGGTGCTTTGGAAAATTTTTGAGCTATTCTGTTAGACCCTACGTGCATGTGTGTGTGTGTGTTTGTGCGCTAATGTGTTCCATTTGTTTAGATTTTTTTTGGCAAGGCTCTCCATATGTCTGTTGGGAATCTGGCCGATTCTTTTCATTTGGGAATGTTCCATCACAGCACACTGAGTGTGTATGTGTGTGTGAGTGAGTGAGTGAGTGTAACTAGGAATGGTCTATCTTGATGAAAAGTTTCATCGAAGAATTATGATGCATCATCATCGGCCATGAACACATCCCGAAATTGAGTGAAACAAATCCGAGTGTGTTTTTTTGTTTGTTCGCCAACGATTGTGTGATATTTCGGTAGATTCAGATTCGGCGATGAGAAAAAAAAACAAAACAATACAACATAGTGATAACAATCGTATAGTTTTATCGCTCGATGAAAAAAAGAACGAATTATTTAAAAGAATTTTGGTGTAAAAGAAAAAAAAATTCTTCAAATCCAAGTGTTATCTTCAAAGCGGATGAGATTTATTCTCCATCTCAATCTACTCTTTAGACCTAGAGTGTTTGAGATCTACTTTCAATCTGTCATCGAACAATCGTCAGTATGTCAACATCATCGAACAATGAAATCTCAAAATCATTGCCCTCGATTATGAATCTGAAACAAAGAAGAAGAATTTTTCGAACCGAAAAGGAAATGAATAATTCCATCCGAAAGTCTAGGAAACGGAAAAGAACAGAATCATTGTGTGATATACTATGCTGTTCAATTCGATCATTTTGTGCTAGAAATTCATCTAAAAATCATCGAACTAATCTTAAATTATGTGATCTAATCGAAAATAATCATAAATCTGGTCATCGATATTCATCATCGAAAATGATAACAATCGTTTCGATGATGGCGAAAAAATTTCAACAATATTTCAATACGAAATATTTCAAAACAAAATTCATTCCATTATATTCAAATAAACTTTATTGTTTCTATTCGATACTCGCTTTGATAGTCATCATACAACAGTGTTCATTTTCTTTCGCTCAACGAATTCGAAACGGTTAGTTTTTTGTTCCAAAAAAAAAAAAAAAAAAAAGATTCTCAATTAGATCTCTCTCATTTTGATTATGTAACATAAATTCATAATCAAAAAAAAATTTTTCAAAAAATCGATTGAATCGTTTCTTGAAATCTAGATACTGTACACGAACCGGAAAGAGATAGAATACAATGAAAATATCGGAACAGAATCGAGAAATAAGAAACGAGAATCGTTGAACATGCTCGATTCGGATGCTTTTCTACACATTCTCGGTTTTTTTAAGAATCTAGAATATTCTCCAATAAGCTATTGGATCTTTGAATGATAGAAAGATGCTCTAGATTTTCTCTCTCTCTCTCTCTCTCTCTCTCTCTCTCTCTCTCTCTCTCTCTCTCTCTCTCTCTCTTCATCTCTGCGTTTCGATTAGTTAATTTTGGTGTTCCATTTTTCTTTTTTTTTTTTTCCTTCTTCTTCTTCTTCTTCTTCTCGAAACAATCGAATCTTTTGCCAACAAATTTTTTTAGCAAATTTTTTTTTTTTTTTTTCGTTCGCTCTTCTAGGTCAAATTGTTTATATATATAGAGAGAGAGAGAGAGAGAGAAAGAGAGTTTTGCAAGTTTTGCCGGTTTTTATTTAATCTTCATAGATAATATTTAATCTATTGCGTAAGATTCTCGATAATTTTTATTATTCAAAAAAAAAAAAAATTGAGATATATCTTATGATTTTAGATGAGGAATCCGACCCCTTCCCCTCGAAGGCAAATTTGATTCGGATTCAAATCCAAAAAAAAAAAAAAAAAAAAAAAGATAGATTCCACCATAATTGAATCGTCAATTATCTTAATCTAATTTAAATTTCATTTCTTCACCATTACCATCACCATCACCACCATTATCATCTTCAAGATCGGAAATTTTTGAAGAAATTATCTTAATGATTTGAATTGCGAAAATTTTTTTTTTCTTTTTTCTAAATTTGAAACCAAAAAATCTGACGATGGATTCGATTCGATTACGATTATTTGATCGGCTCACAATGTAAGCTACCAAGACTAACCGAATCGAATCTTATCGTTTACCTTTAGATTAGATAGACTTATTTCTATCCACTTTGCTTGAAATCTATCATCTTCGAAAAGTTTAGTGTTTCCCTCGTCCCCACGAATTGCGATCAAATTCGCCATTTTCCCGTCCCCTCGTCCATCGAACTATTTGCTATTCAAGTAAAACTATTTGCTAGCAATTATAATCTCATCGATTGGTGATTATCATTCATCATCAGCATCCACAATGTTTGATGATAGCGATCAATGATACCAGCATACTGGTGGATCTCAATGGATCGAATGGATTTCGTTGGTTTTTTTTAAGCCTCTAACAATTGTAGTACGAATTAGCGATAACTATAGCGCTATAGCAGCTTTATCGATTTTTTTTTAATTTTTTGAAATAATTTCCCTTTGTATTGTTTCAATCAGAAATCTAAAGCTATCAAACAATAATTTCTTAGTTCAATTAGAGAGTTCGAAAAGAGAAGAGTGATTGATTTGAAGCGAAACAGTTCGAACATTCGGTGGAAAGGTTTTTGTTCGAAGATTATTATTATTATTATTATTATTATCAACGCAAGTACTTAGCAAGCGATTTGATGCCAATCGATTGATTGGGTTAATATTTTTTTTTTTTTGAAAAATCGAAAATTCTCTTATATCTAATTGAAAGATTTCTGATCAAATCTTTCAATTTTATGTCTTCAATTAAAGCTGTCTCCTTTCTCTTCACCTCCTTGTCAAACGAGTAATGAAAATAGACTAATATTGACATAGATATTGAATATTATTATTATCAATTCGCAATCAGTAAAGGTAATCTCTATTCAGTTATGGGTTAGAACTTGATACCTAATTTAGTATCTTAGATGCTTAGTAGTATTGCTATACGAACTGATTAGAATCAAAATCCTTAGCAATTTCTATTTGCTAGCTCATTTTGAATCCAATATTGTCTATTTTTTAATACTTCTCAAAATATTTTATTTTAAATTCAAAATCTAATCACAAAAAAATTGATTCTTACAATGATGACAGAATCTCTCTGTTTGATTTTCTATCTTAAACAATCGTCTATTTCTATCTCTTTCAAAAATAAGATTTGAGTAGGCGATGATGTTTTGGACATCAAGCGATCTCAAACGAAAAGGATTTATTTCCGTAATTTAACAATTTCTATTGCTAATTATTCTTTTTCTTTTCATCATAATCTTCCAAACAAACATTTCAGGGCTTAGTTCTCGATACTTATCGCTCCATTCGATTCACAATCGATTCGCGAGAACAATTTAGAGCAGAGAAAAAAAAAAATTTTAGGAAGAGATTTTGAAAAAAAAACATTTAAAAAAATCGCTAGCGATTCCAATTCGATGTTTGTTATTCGAATCCGAATCCGAATCGATAATTAAAGATCAAAGTGAAAATTTTAAGAGTTTTGCTTCAAAAAAAAAAAAAAAAAATTTTGTTCGCATATTATCATTCTCTCTCTCTCTCTCTCTCCACACTCCACCTTTCAATATTTGATTGTTCTCTCGATACTGCAACGATCCAACATTGATTTAGCATTCACAGTTTGTTTCGATTTCAAATTTCTGCAAAACGAAAAAACGAAACGAAATCGATCTGATTTGAATGATTGTATTCGAATTCAATGTTCGTGAGGTTAGTGGTTAGATCAGAAAATAATCTCAACGTATGTTCGATGTATGAAGTTTGAGATTTGAGATCAGATCGAATAGACACACACAAACACAGAGAGAGAGAGAGAGAGAGAGAGAGAAATACTGAAGCAAAAAAAAAAAAAAAAACAAAACAATTTATAATTTGCCTATTGACCAAATGATCGATTGAATATTTTACTAAACTTTGTTCCATTTGTACCTCAACAATGTTGTGTGATATGATTTTCTTTTCGTTTCAATTTCAAAGAAACAATTTTGACCTCTTTAGGATCGATTTCTTTTCAACAAAAACATATAGAAAAAATAGAGCCATAGCTAAAGCTATCTCAAATCGTTATGTTATTATATTTCTTCAAACTTGCCTCACTTTAGGTATTGATATCTTTCTTAAACAACAACAAAATTAGCTATTTTTTTTCTTTTGATTCAATTTTTCTTAATCTCAATCAGTGATGAGATTCAATTCGATTGGATTCGAAGGTGATTGTTGGAAAAAAAAAGTTTTAGATCTCTCTCTCTCTCTCTCTCTCTCTTTCTCTTGATTGGGAGAAAAGTTTCATTCGAAAGAAAACGATACTGATCCAAAGATTATTCCAAAGATTCAATAAATCAAAATAAATTAGTGATTTTATCATAGTTTTAATAATAAAAATAATAATAATAATAATAGTAATAATAATTATATTAATAATAATAATAATAATAATGGTAGTAAAATAACAAACACAATCAATGACTACCATAATCATGGTAATAATAATAATGGTTGATAATGGTGTTTGTTTGTTGTTGTTGTTGTTGTTTATTAGCTAGGGGAAAAAAATAATAATAATCGATGACCGAAACTGAATCCGAATCTGAATCCGAAGCAGCTCTAGTCTATAGCTAGTTTTTTTGTTCGAGAAAGAAATTCGAATCTTTTCATTCGAGAAGATCGAGAAAGAAAAAAAAAACTTCTCCGAAGTTAGCTATCGAGAGAATTGATTCGATGATCGTTTTAAATCTTTTTATTTCAAACACCCAGAAAAGGATTGTGTTTGTTTATTGATTTTTTTTTTTTTTGATCTATTCGGTTCCAATTATCTCATAGCTCAAAAGAAGCTCAAAAAATATAGTGATTTTTTTTGAAGGAACAAATTTAGGACAAAGTTCAAAAAAAAAAAAGAACGATTTGATTGATAAAATCCGAACAATTTCAATCCGAATCAAAAGTCAAGTGTGGAAGAAGAATTCATTGTGGCGTAACATTCGCGTCATTCGATCATCGACCAGAATCAAGACAGACAAATCATCATCGTCTACCTATCATTCTCTGCTCTCTCTCTCTCTCTCTCTCTCTCTCTTTTCACACTAGACTGACAATCATTTTGTAGGTTGACAATCAATGTTGGTTGACAATATTCTCTCTTTTCTTCTACTGAATCTCTCATATTAATATCTTAAAGCAAGAGACGGAGACAGAGAGAGAGAAAGAGACGGTGAGCGGAAGAAGAACTCTTTTTTTTTCGAACTCTTCGAATCGTTTCAGAGGGTAGAGAGATATCCTCTTATCTAGAGAAAATTATTATTCTAAAAAAAACTAACCCCCCTCTCTCTCTCTCTCTCTCTCTCTCTCTCTCTCTCTCTTTCTCTCTCACTCACTTACTCATTTACCTACTATGCGCTAATATCATAGAACTATGATAACAGCGCCGAATAAAATTTTCTATTTTCTACTCATTTACCTACTTGAAACCTATCTCTTGACATCGTTTCATCAAAAACGATTGATTGTGGTGGGTGTTCAGCAAGGCGAAACATTTTTCGAGATCGTTTCGAGAAGATTCGCTTGATGATTCAAATTCAAAATCTCGCAAAAATGCAATAATTTTGTTCGATTTGATAATGATCTTGGTTCTTCGAAGCTTTGCTTCGATTTTGGCACAGAATTTCTTTCCTTTTTCCTCTTTCTCTCTCTCTCTCTCTCTCTCTCTCTCTCTCTCTCTCTCTCTCTCTCTCTCTCTGTTTGCCAACAATTAGATTCTATTTAACTTTTTTTTCATTGTTTTTTTTTTTGCTCTTCATTACTAAATATTAAATTTTGCAAATTTCATTTCTATTGTAGATCAGATTTTAAGTGTAATTTTGTTATGTCTAATTTAGATTTATACTTTTCATTTCGCCAAGATGAATTCGATATGGTTTGATGCGCAAGCTTTATCTAGATCCGGACAAAGAAGAAGAAGAAGAAAAAAAAAGAAACTTGTACAATAACTAACGATTTAGAGTAAAACGATAGTATGTAAAAGTAGAATGATATAGGTAAATCAAAGAAATCTTTTCCAACCACTACACGGTATGAAATTGATCGGAAAGACATCGTCAATGATTTTTCGAATACTTCCTTTCGTTTTTTTTTTGCTTCGATGATTAAAATTAATCATCAAAACTAGCTTTGACAAGCTCTCAAACTACTTAAGATTCTACTCTCTCTCTCTCTCTCTCTCTCTCTCTCTCTCTCTCTCTCTCTCTCTCTCTCTCTCTCTGTTTCTCTCTTGATGACTTTTTTGATCCGATTTGAATTAATTGCCCACTAAAATTTCTATCGCAATCGCTAGGCCTTTTTTTCTTCACTAGGTCTTGTTTGATGATTCAATGACTAGACGGAAATAATGGAATCGAACCGAATCGGCGGAGAAAAATATTCTCGATATTGAGATACGCAAAATCATCATCAACGCAATCATTGGTCTAATTTTGAAAATTCCTACTAAGATTTAATCACCTAGAATGATAATAGATTTCTTATTGAAATCAAAAATGATTATTTAAATAAAATATCATATATTAAAGCTAGCTGTATTTAGTTCTAGAAATGAAAAAAACTATCCAAGTGGAATCATTCTGTAGCGGCAGAGAAAAGGAATCATTCTGGATTGTTTGGACTCTTTGGTCGAACCAAAGAGTTTATGTGAAAGTGAATGATTTTTTTCTTCCATGATATTTCTTCGATAGATTACAAAAATAGAAAAAATGTGATCATTTCATTTTTTTTCCACCCTCCGATTCAAAATCAATCCACACACTTTGGAACGTTGTGTTGAATTTTTTTGGTGAGAGGAGAAACAAAAACACTCTAGCACTTCCCAGCACTCTGTTGCTGTTCTAGGTTCACGAACAGATGGTCAGTCTCTCTCTCTCTCTCTCTCTCTCTCTTTGCTAAAAATAGCCATCTCTTTTTATTTTGCTAGCTATCCTCAATGGACTAGAGTCCGATGTGTACTAGAGAAGAGCCTCAATTTGTTTTTTTTCTTGTTTCTAATTCGTTCCTTTCATTCGGTACAGATTTAGTGTAGTAGCCATCATTCTGTGACCTTTGACCGTAAATCTCAACATACGACAGATGTTGAACGAGCTCGATGAAATGAATGAATCTAGGTTCTGATATATTTTCAAATAGATTTTCTATTCCTAATCTACCTGTCTTACATTCATACCTGTAATCATTTGGTTTTAATTGTAAAATAATTACTATTTTACTTTCGAGCTAATCATTGGTGATTTATTCGAATCAGATTCGGTGACATAGAACAAAATCAAAAAAAGAAAAAAAGTGGAGGAGGGGAAGGACAGGTCTTTGTTTTAAAAGTTATCCTCTAGCACAAAGAGCGTTTTGGACAAGTGTTTTTTTTTGTGTTTTCTCGATTAGATGAGAAACAGATGTTATATCTCGATCCGAGAAGATTTCATTCGACAGGTTTTTTTTCTCATCTGTTCCCTATTTTAGTCAGATTCGAGGACAAAATCTAATCTAAAATTTCAAGATTATCTTCGAACAATCAATCAAAAATCTTTCAAAACAAAAATGTTTCTCGATCTCAGTCAAATGGTTCCGGTTCCGGAAAGAGAATCGTGTTCGATACGTGTGCTTGGAACATAGCACAACAAATTCTAGCCTAATCGTAGATTCTTTTCTTTTGCATTTGTTTTCGATTAGAAATCAAATATAGAGATATCTAATACGATCTGTATTTTGATTTTCTCCAATTATATTTGACAGATGTTCAATTGATTTCGTAGAATAAACACAGCAATCGAAACAAATTAATTTGTCTAACTAATTGTTGTGATTCAATCATCGGATCACTGAATTGAGAAAAAAAAACATTTTTTTTCTCCAATCTTTGAATATTTGTTCCAAAATTAATTAATAATTTTGTTTCTTTTTTTTTTTTGACTGACCATCATCTCATTGATCGCAATCGAAATCAAAATCTTTCCCAAATTGCCCCAAACAGGTGGTGATAAAGGTGGGAACGAATTTCACACCATTTATACTCGTCGTGGAAGCAACGCTACGATTGTTTGTGAGCCAGCATTCAGTGCGACAAAAATCTACAGCATCCAGTGGTTCAAAGATGAACGTAAAGTTGTCGAGGTAAGTCGTCATTCATTAGACATCGACAAACTACTGGTCCTCCCTTTTGATAGCATCGGCATCGCCATATTGCTCACGTTTTTTTTTCTTTCTTTTCTTCTTCGAGTTTGTTCGCTTCACCTTCGAAATAGTTAAGCTGATTAATTAGTTAGTTCGCTTAGTTAATTTGCCTAGTTGATTGGTTAATAAATGTTGAACGATGGATAAATCATGATTGCATCTCTTGTTTTTTTTTGCCTTTTTCAAGATTATCTCTTGAGACAATAGTCTTTAATAGTCTTCTTCTCTCTATCTCTCGAGAAAAAATAAGAATTAATTTCATCTAGCTTCTGTAGAATCTAAGATAATTATTAGCTTAAATTTATCCCTATTCTCTCTCTCTCTCTCTCTCTCTCTCTCTCTCTCTCTCTTTTCAATCTAGATCGAAAATCAACGAATTATTGTTTGGCAAGTTGGCGATCATATTTCTTTTGTTCCAGAGACTGGAGCATTACTTCTTCGTTCGGTTACGTTTCTCGATTCTGGTGATTATCTCTGTTTGGTTAATAATAAACGCGAAAATGGAATGGCTCGTCTTCTAGTGCAAGGTAGAGTTCGCTTTCGTTTTTATATTGCTTCAAATGAAACATTACAAGCGATGGAATGGAATAAAAATACAATAAATAAAAATCGAAATGAAATTTTTCGAATCAAAAATTTCTGTTTCTGTTTCTAAAGGTTTCTGTTCTAAGCTATGCGATCGTCCGAAAAAAAATACACACACACACATACACATGTCTAAATAAATATATAGATAAATTTTGAAACTCTTTTCCTATTAGATTGAGATCAAAACAAGAAAATATTTGATCACGAACATTTCCATTCATCTAGATCGTAGATGATCTATCTTTGATCTCGGATCACTCAAACCAGACTAGAACAATTTGAAACGAAAATAAAATCCTTGAAAATTGCTAGACATTATAATTGTTAATTGTTCAAAGTTTCTCTCTCTCTCTCTCTCTCTCTCTCTCTCTCTCTCTCTCTCTCTCTCTCCTATTCTAATAAACAATTGATCTATCGAAAAGAGAGAGAGAGAGAGATAGAGAAGTGAAATGATGATGTTCACCTGTCTGTAACAAATGATCGATTCAACTAGATCTCAACATCTTCACATCGTTTTGATTTCGATTTCGATTTCGAATGAGTTCAATTTTGATTAATGAGGTAAAAACAATTTTGAAGAAAAAGAGAAGAGAAAAAACAAACAAATCAAAGAAATTTTTCAACCAATTTTGATTGTCGAAAAAAGAAACCAATAAATTATCTCTTCGAAGTTGAAAAAAACCCAAAAAAAAACAATCGTCTCCTTCTCTACCGATCATCAAAGAATATCTTTTCTTTTATCTTTTGTGTTGAAAGGGGAAAGGGGGAGGAATTCTAGTGAACTAATTTAATTTGTTTTTTGCTACGGAAACAAAAAACTCATAACTCTTCAACGATTCAATTATCATTGAATATTGGACCTAGTTATTATTATTATTATTATTCTACATGTTATGTTTCCGTTTCTCATAAATATCCAGAGGAAGAGAATTTTTTTATTTATTTTTTTTGTAAGGTTAAAAACATAACTCGATTCAAACAAAAGGGAGAAAAGAAATGTTAGAATTTTGGACAGATTGAATGAATCGAATCGTTGATTAGAATGAATGAAAGAATCAAGATATATTAATAATAAAGATAATGAAAGATAAAAATATTTAGATTTTTTTCTTTTATTTTTTTTTTTTTTTTTGAAATCTAAATAGCTAGACATTTTATGAAGTGATTATGTAATTGTTTGTTTTTTGATTTCATTTGGATATTTTTTTTAAAACTCATTTCATAATACTTTTGTCGGAGGAGAAAATTCTGTTTTCTCTCTCTCTCTCTCTCTCTCTCTCTCTCGATGATTAGTCTACAAATCAAATCAAATCAAATGAAAAAAGACCGAAAAGATTTGAAACTATACAATTACAATCAAAATGAAAAACTATCTATTGCTGTTGTTCCGAAATGATATTGGCGATCAAAATGAATGGATTAAGTTTGAAGGAAATTTTCCAAAATGTTTTCGATGGATAGAGAGAGAGAGAGAGAGAGAGAGAGATGAGATTCGATGATTTTGATGCATTCAAAAAAAAAAAGTTTAATTTTTTTTCTTTTTTTTTTTTTTGATCTCGAACGAGAGAAAAAAAGCTAAATAAATGAATTGTATTGTTTGATCAGAACATTTTTTCCAATTTCATTTCATTTTTTTTTTTAATCTCTTTGTTATCGGAAAATTTTCTAACTGACCACCACCACTACCATCATCATCATCGCTTCGAGTTCGAAATCGAAGTCGAATTGTGTTTGTCTCAATTTCATTTCATTTTATTTCTATTTATTTATTTTATTTTATTTTTTTTTTTTGATTCATCATCAACGTTTGCAACATACACGTTTCGTTATCGTTTCATTTGATCAACAGGTGAGATATTTACAACATAAATCGATATAGATAATAGAAGTGTTTTCGCAAAAGTTTCCGGAATTTCCTCTTTAGAATCAAATGTAATATTTATAGAACTCTCTCTCTCTCTCTCTCTCTCTTTCGTTGAGACATTTTAAGTTTAAAATTCTTCAATCCGAATCTTTTACCCGAAGTAATAAACTCAAAACGGATGGATTGATTTTTTATTTTTTCGAAATGTTCTATTTCTCGCCCATAAACCTTTTCTTTCTCCCTCTCTCTCTCACTCCAGATGGATGCTAAAAGAGATTGAGTCACGTATCTTGAATATAAAATGCTTTCAAAAGATTGAAAAGCTTTATCTTTTTCTTTTTTCTCCTACTTAGCTTGGATTTTGAGTGGAATCAACAAATAAGATTAAGATGATGATGATGAGTGAACATTGTCATGATGATGATGATGATATCAGATCGCCGCCAACACACCAGATCATCTTCTTCATTTTCATCTTCATCATTGCTATCACGATTGGTGAAATTTTTTTTTTACTTTTTTTTTGTCGAAATAAAATTTTTCAAATTAAATTCCATCAAAAATTTTGAATGAATAAATAGATAGAGATGAAAAAAATTCAAAAAAAAAAAAACTTTCCTTTCTCTCTCTCTCTCTCTCTCTCTCTCTCTCTCTCTCTCTCGCTCTCTTTCTATGTCTCTATGTTTGTATGTTTTCAAATGGATCATTTCATTGAATGAGAGAGAGAGAGAGAGAGAGAGAGAGAGAGAGAGAGAGAGAGAGAGAGAGAGAGAGGAAAGAATTATGAATAGATTGACTTAAATTGAAGAAAAATATTGAATAGACCGATTGTAGAGATTATCACTTCAAATATTAAGATTAACAAATCGTAATTAGCAATTTGTGATTGTTTCACAACAACAATAGCTAATGTTGAGATTCAGTTTGAAAATTTTCATCATCGTCATCTTCTTGATCTATTTCAATTTTTTTTTAAATTTCATTTCCGTTTTTCAAGTTCAAATCTCTTGGTACAATATGAGAAGCTTTAAAATCATCCCTTGATCTAGCTATTGAATGTTGTTATAAGCTAGCTAGTTATGATCTAAGCTATAAGTGTTTGATTGGATTCGATCATTTGTTGACCACCTAAGATCATCGATCGAATGATCCGAGAAGGATAATAATCATCGAAGAAAAGATAATAATAATCAAAATGATGATTCTCTTCTCTCTCTCTCTCTCTCTCTCTCTCTCGCTCTCTCTAAAGCAAAAAGATCGTAATGCTAGAAAGCAACAATTTGATTTGGATTTTTTTTTTTTGTGATCTCTCAGTTTTCGATGAAGAAGGAGAAGAAGAAGAAGATGATGAAGAGGATAATCATTAGTGGTTATTAGCAAATCGCAAATTCTTTCTTTTTTTTTTTTTTTTTTTGATTCATTACATTCTCAACTTCAACAAGCTGATCCATTGTGATGCGTATGAAATTGTTTCGATTGATTTTTTTTTCTACTTTTTTTTTTGATGAAATTAAAGTTTGACACATCATTCGAATGATACAAACATCATCACAGTGTTCGTTCGAAATGATCAAACTCTCTCTCTCTCTCTCTCTCTCTCTCTCTCTTTCCTCGATACAGTTTGTATTAGATCTATTCTGCTATAATTTGACCCAAACAATTCATTCATTCAATACTTTAATTATTTTCGTTAACTTAGACTCCGAAGAGAGAGAGAGAGAGAGAGAGAGAGAGAGAGAGAGAGAGAGAGAGAGAGAGAGAGAGAGAGAGAGAGAGAGAGAGAGAGCGAATACAAAACAATTTAATGGTTAATCTTAGCCTACTTATTTTGGATTGAAACAATGACAACATTAATCGATAGGTAACAAACCGCAAGAAATTTAACAATGAAATTTTGGAATTATTTTTTTAGTTTAGTTTTTATTTTTCTTTTCCGTTTTTGTTAGCTTTTGGTTAGCAAACGGATTGTTTCGTTTCGTTTCGTTTCGTTCGTTTCATTCTTTGTCGTGATTTAATCTTTTTTTTTTTTCGTTGATTAAAATTGTAACTAAAAGTTAGCTCTTTCTGTTGTTCTGACGAATTCAATTTGTCACGCTGGGCGTGACAAATAGCAACAGGTGTCTTTCGATTGTTCATTTCGAGATCTCTACGATTTTTCTACTACGCAAAACTTATTTCCTCTTCTTAAACGAAAAAAAAACAATAAAACCTCATCTCAATTTCATCAAATCGATTGGAGACAGATTTGATTTAATTGCTGCTGTTTTGTTTTCTCTCCGATAGATTTTGATATCTAAATTTTTAAAGATTTTAAATGGAAATTTTTTTTTCTCATCGAAATCAATTGAATTTGATTCAATTAATTTTTTTTCCATTTCGATCAGCTTATTGAATTTTGAAATCGATCATTGTTGGATTCTCTTTCCATTCAAATTAGGATCAATTTCTTATTTCGGATTTGGATCGAATGGCAAAAAAAAAAAAAATAAAATTCCCTCGATCTAACGATAGATCTGGATAGTGGAATAAATTTTGGTTTTTTCTTTCATCGAAGATTATCTAAACATTCTCGGTGTTGGAAAAAAATAATTTTTTTCAAAATGGCCTTTAACTTTGCAAAATGTAATTCTATAAAGAGCGAAGATTCTTGTTCATTTTAATGGCCTAGATTTGTCAAATCTTTTCTTTCTTATTTGAAATTTTCTCTCAAATTCAGCTATCTTTTCTGTCTAGACTCTAAACTAACTTCGCTCCCAATCCTTCTATTATCATAGTGATATCTTTTGAGAAAAAAAAAAATTTCCTGATAGAGATTGATTGATTGAGAATGCTAAATTTTCTGAAAATAGTATGATTCACTATTTAGAGAATCTAAACAAAATCACCTGCAATCTAAACTATTAAAAGGTGTGAATCCGTTAAAATAAAAAAGAGCAGTCAAACTAAGTAACCAAATGTAACAAAATTATTATTCTCTCTCTCTCTCTCTCTCTCTTTGAAATCGGTTGATTTTGATGGAAGATGAAATCGTTTGAAAATATTAAAAAAAAAAACAAAACAAAACAAAACAAAATAGAACAAACTATCCATTGCAATCAATTCGAAATAAATTTTGATATTTTTGTATTGAAGGAGTTGTAAAAATTTCCACCTAAATCTATCTAAATTTCAATCGAACCAAATTGAAACTAATTCTTGAGAAAGGGGGAGGAAAAAGAGAGAAAAATTTTTTCCCATCTATTCTAATCTGATTTTGTTTTTCGACTGTTCTATATTAGATCGAAAGAAAAAATTTTCACTCTACTTTTACTATGATTCATTTCAGGGCTCTGGTTTTGATTCATCCCTATCTCCCTTCCCCCAGCGAAAAAAAAAATTCGAAAAACCATTATGGTTTACCTAGATAGACGCACCTTGACCGTCAACCTAAATTGTTCGCTTCCGAGCACACACACACCTGAAAATGAGAATGATTTTAAATAAAAATCAGTATTGTTGAGAGGGGCGAAAAAAATTTTCCCTATTTTAATTCTCTATTTTTTTATTTCGATATTTATTTAGTTTGAAAATCAAAATAAAATTTTTGTACAAATCTATTTGTACAAATCTTCATTTTTTTTTTGTTTTGATTTTCCATCATCACAAACGAAACGATTCTGATCGATCAGAATCTTCAAGATCGTTGTTTCTAAATCGATATTGATTTTTAAACTTCATTAAGTTTTCAAAGAAATCAGCATTCGAAAAAAATAAAAAAACACCAATAATCCATTCAATAAAGCTTAATATTCATTCAGTATCGCTATTTGATAATTTCGAAACTCTTATGCTCTCAATTGTGGTCATCTTCAATTACCATACAGAGGTAATTGCAATGAAATTTGATGAGGAGTAATCATCATCACCATCCACATCTATCTCTCTCTCTCTCTCTCTCTCTCTCTCTCTCTCTCTCTTCTTATATTAATCATTGTGATCCACTATTGATCATCATTATCATCATCATCACCAACACGATCAATTCATTCAATCTTTTTTTGCTTTAATCTTGATGTTCAGTGAAGAAGAACTGTTCCACTGTGATGATGAAGCGAATAAGATCAAATGTAAGATTCTCTCTCTCTCTCTCTCTCTTTCTGTCTTACGAGCGAAAGAAAGATTTGTGACAAACAAAACCACACAAACGCAACCGAACCAAGATATTAATTCATCGATTTTTTTTTCTATATCGTTGATCATCAAAAAAAAGAGAGAGAGAAAGAATATCGAATATCGAAATTCAAAAAAAAAAAATCTCTAGGAGGAGAAGGGGGAAAAAAATTATTGATTTATTTTCATCAATCAAAATCCTTTTTTCCTCTCTCTCTCTCTCTCTCTCTCTCTCTCTCTCTCTCTCATTCATTCATTCAATCATCGAAAAAAAAATGGAGGGCAAAACATTTTAATTTTTTCGTTCGAAACAAAACGCGATGCTTCTTCTGTGAATCAGCTATCTGTGACGATCGGTTTGGTTTCGGTTTTTTGGTTTTGGTTTCTTCTCTCGAATCATTCGAACCAAATCTTTCGATTCATTTTTTTTTCGTTCAATAATTTTGTAAAAAAAAAAAAAATTTTCTAAGCAATCAATTTTGATTGATCTTTCGAGAATGTGGATTCTCTCTCTCTCTCTCTCTCTCTCTCTCTTTTTGTTCCACCTTCTCTGAATTTTTGAGTTCTCTCCGATCGATGAGAATTTTTTTCATTCGAATTCAATTTCCCATCTCAATCGATCGATCGATTCCAAACCAAACGATCAATTACGGATCAAATTTCTTTCCCATAATTGCTTATCTTTTTTTAAAAAAAAAAAAAATAATATTTCTATGATAAAATATGATCTAATAGATCTATATGATCCAGTGAAAAAAAAAAATAGAATTACAATTGAAACTAAACTTAAACTTAAACTCAAACCTATGCTCTAGATTCTAAACAAAATCAATTCTTTGAAAAAAAATTGATTCGATTTACCCCCCCCCACAATAGTAAATCGAATTAAATCCCGTTCATTTAATCTTGTATTGAAGATATGAAATAATTCGAATGAAAAAAGAATACCGGTAGCGATATATTTGATTCTCTGAATCGTTTTTTTTTCCTTATGAAGGTCAAAGTTCATTCGAGGTGTGGAGAAATTTCTTAATCAAAATGATCAATACTAATCACACTAATCTTCGCATTGAAAGTTTTTTTTTTCTCTCATCTAAAAGCTAAAGACAGCTAAATTCTATCTCGAATCTATCTCATCGAGATGTTAATCAAAAAAGCTAAGCTAAGTTATGCTAAAAGTCTTAGTTTTCGAAATGAAGATATATTCATTGAATGTGTAAACTTTTTTTTTCTCTCTCCGAAGAAGAAAAAAAAAAAAAAATAAAAAGAATCTTCTTTTAACTATTTGATTTGATTTTGGGGTTGGAATCAAATCATACCATACTACACAACACAACACAACACCGACATCAATCTTCGGTGGCGATGATTTGCTACAATCACAACTATGACCCGAAAGAGAGAGAGAGAGAAGAATAGGTGAACGCGTTCCAATCGTTTCTCTAACGAAACCTTAGTTTCTTTTGGTTTTTTTTCCTTCTAATTTCTTTGATTCCAGAGAAGGAGCAAAAAAAATTAATAATTTTCTTGATTAGTTTTGAAATAATAAAAAAAAGAACACATCAAAATCTTCGAAGCTTTCAAAAAAAAAAAAAAAAAACGACCGAATGATCGAAACCAATCAAGGTGTGGTCTATTAACCTGTTCACTTTATTCATCATCCAGTTCAGTTTGATTACGAACGCGATGATGATGTTTCGAAACAAACCAACCCAAATTTTTTACGCTTTCGCTTATTTTCTCTCTCTCTCTCTCTCTCTCTCTCTCTCTCTCTCTCTCTCTCTCTCTCTCTCTCTCTCTCTCTCTTCCACTAAAGCACATACAAATCAATGAGGTGGGGAGTAAAATCAACGAGAGAACGAAAGCAAAAACAATAATCAATTACGTTTGATGATGAATTTTTTAGATCTCTAAATCTAAATAGATACGATAGATAGATGGATAGAATCATCGAAGATTTTTGCGATGTTGATGTTGTTGATGATGTTGATGATGTTGACAATCAAATCATTTCGCTTGAACAGTAGCGCTTTCCATTTTTTCTTTTCAATTGATCGCACTCCAAGAACGCTTAAGATGAATAGAGAGCGCTAGTTTTAAGTTCATCTAGCCAATGTAAATCAAATCAAATCAAATTGATTGCTTTTAAAGAATAGAGTGAAAAATTTTTCTGTTCTTTTTTTTTTTTTGTTTCACAAAAAAAACCTAACTGAATTGATCGTGTTAGTGATCAATTAATTGAATAATTTATTGCAAAATCTTTTCGGTATGAAACGAGAGGGGAAAACAAAAAAAAAAAAACAAAAAATAGAATTTCAATCGTTTACGTATAAAATCGATTGATTCTTCTCTATGAGATTCATTTATCTTCCGGTTAGATTGAAAGGATCACTTAAAAAATCTTCACAATATTCTTTCGAAGTGATTAATGTAATCAATAAGTTTTTTTATCGGGGCGGGGGAACTCTACAAACCAAAACATTGAGAAAAATAAAATAAGAAACAAACTCTTTAGATTTTGAGAAAAAAAATATATAAATTTGTTTCAACAAAAAAAAAAAAAAAAAACAAAAAATATATTACCGCACCCGAAATTGGTGACTTCCTATGCGAAATAATCGAAACGATAGCACCCACAAAACAAACTCGAGATTGAAATTTTTTTTCTAAAGAAAAAATAACAAATCTTAAAAAAAATCCGAAAGATTTAAAGAATAGAATGTGCGGAAATTTTCTCCCCAGCCTCTCTATTTTCTTCCACCTTTCTTCTTTGTATTCGCTTTTTCAACAGGTAGATTCAATCGCGATATTGTCCATACTGTAGTATAATCTCTCTCCTTAATGAGATTCTTATTCTACGATCGAATCACAAACTAACAATAATGGCAAATTGATACAGCGAGAGAGAGAGAGAGAGAGAGATTTACGATTTCATAAATCTTTTTACTAGTTAATCCATCAAAGCAGAAAGATTCTACTTCCTCTCGATTGAAATAATCCCATTTCTTCTCCATTCTCGATAACTTTTAACCGATAAAATAAATTCAATTCTCTCTCTCTCTCTCTTTTTGATCGAGATTTAAATTAACGAAATTTTTTCCATCGTTTCAACTAGATGTACCGGATCCACCAGGAAAACCATTCATTATGTCATTCACATCACGTTCGGTGAATTTAAGCTGGGCGCCAAGTATCAATTCGCACAACTCTCCAGTTTTAAACTATATCATTCATACAAGGTAACACTAATAATTTTTTTTTAAATTTTTGTTAAAAAATTTCTAAATGAGAGCTTTTCTTTCACTGATCGTCTCATAGAATCGGCGAGAATGGAGATTGGGACAGTATGAATGGTATCTCTACTTTAGATAATCGAACCGAATATTTCATCGATAAACTTCAACCATTTACGGTCTATTCGTTTCGAGTGATTGCGGTCAACGCTATCGGTGCTAGTCAACCAAGCAAAGATTCCTATTATACCGTAACCTTAAGAGAGAGTAAGCGTTTCCGGATGAAGAAGAGAACATCCTAATTTCTTTTTCCTATCTCTCTTTTTCTCTCTTTCTCTATCCATATTTGTTCTATTAGTTCCCGATGGAATACCAATAGGATTTCGAGTGATCAACAAAACTAGCTCATCATTAAGCCTTGAATGGCATCCACCTCCACGGAACACAATCCATGGAGAATTCATTGGCTATCGTTTACGATATCACAAAACTGGCAATTCGATTCAATTGCTCTACGAGAGAGAGATTACGATTGGGGACCCAGAAGCTAAAGTGAGTGAAAAATGTATTTTTTTTTTTTTTTTTGAATCGAGGATGATCACCAGAACTTATACCATCTGTTGATTTTGAATTCAAATTATATAATTTCACTTCTTCGAGCTGCATTTGTGATCAAAAACAACCGTTAGATGACGCTTTCGAACGAGACGAGATTTTCTCTGTCCACTCAAATATCGCTTCTGAGATCATAAGGTCTCGCAAGAAGGTCACGGTGCTAGTCACCAGGAATCTATTATGTAATTGTTTTCTTTCCGATCAAGATTATTGCGATCTTCGATCAAATTATTAATTTCGATGGCATCGAATAAATCGAGTCAAGATTGCCATATTCGATCACTTCTGTATGAGAGATGTTTTCTAGTTGAGAGTTTTACATCAAAAAACTCAATCCTAAAAAAAAGTTGGTGCCATGACGGGATCAGTGTGTGTATAATGGCCCGAATTTCTCCAACTTGAATACTCGAAAACATAATAACCGTTGCTGTTGTTGTTTTTGATGCTGTAGTAGCTGTAAACAAGTGTTCTTGTGCAATGCACACACAGAAAGAGAGAATCGATCAAAATAAGAGCAAGGCGAGTGAGAATTTTGTTTATGATTATTGTTGCACGCTGTGTTCATTGATTGAGAAACTTTTTTCTTTCTGCAGAAAACTGTTGTCTACTACTCAATACAAACGTCTATGAAGGGAAAATCTAGAAGCGGATAAATGCTTCTCAATGATGCTCTCTTCAACATCTTGATTTTTTTTTGGGATTTCAAAACAACACGATGATAGTGTGATGGTTATGGTTAGGTTAGGTTAGGTTAGGCCAAGCAGCTGAAGAAGAGAGAGAGAGAAATTAGTTCACAACATACAGCTGCAAAAAAAAAGAATCAACGAGATTGTTTTTTTTTTTTTGATCTACGGAGATCTCTTCTCTCTCTCTCTCTCTCTCTCTCTCTCTCTCTCTCTCTCTCTCTCTCTCTCTCTCTCTCTTTTCACTGCTTTTCGTTCTTTTGTTCGAGCGAACTAATAATAATAATAATAATAGTAATAGTAATAACAGCAGCAGCAGCAACAACATCAGCAATTGTAAACAAATTCATTGATTCGTTGCTGCAATTTTCGAATCGAAATTTGATTCGAAATAATCCAAAATGATTCTATGATAATCATAGAATCGAATCTGAGGGCCAATTTCAATCTAAGAATTGCATTTGAATTACAGCTGCTGTTTTGTTTCGAAATCATATTCTTCAACCATTCAACAAAAGCTTTTTGGATTCTTTCGAGTGTTTCCGCCTAAAAAAATCGAAACCTAATTTCATCGATTCGATTTCGAACAACATTGTTGATTGATGAAAACAATAAAAAAAAGTAAAAATTTTCTTCAAATTTTCCAAATTCTGGTTTCATTTTTGTTCTTTATTTTTATTTTCCAATCTAGATCTGTAAAATCTTTTACAGCAAATCCAATTCAAAATAATATTCTAGATTTGAATTTTTTTTTTGTTTGTTTATTATCAAATCTAGTTTTGTTTTGTGTGTGTCTGTGTTTATGTTTGTTTATTTCTTTTTCTGTTGTTTGACATTCGAAGCTACAAGCTATGAAATTCAATTTAACCAATTCACACATTTTGGCTGATTGCTATTTGTAAAAGAAGATCGCTTCTAATTTTTGAAACGATTCTCTTCATCTTTTTATAATGGCCATCAAGATAGATAGGAGATAAATATAGTGAGCGAAAAAATAAATCATTCAGATAAGTTTCAGTGCTTTCGTTCGAGAAGAAGATCCTTCAAATGGATCTGTTTTTGATCTGCTGATGATTTTTTTTGTATTTTAATAAATCTAATCCCAATACACACACACTGCAAGCATCACTCTGCTATAAAGTTTTAAGCAATATTGTAAATAATTTGTAAATTTCCAAGCATCAAAGCTTTAGTTTCACAAAAATTCAATCAAAAATGAATCCAATGATCGAGCGAAGCATTGAGAGCATTGATTATACACAATCCTAGCGCACAATTTCATAATTCCATCAGCGATTCTCAACAATCATTGATATGATCCCATTGATAATGAGGAGATGAAGATGAAAATGAACGATTCGATTCGATCTAACTCAATCTTCTTATCTCGATCTTATTGTTGAGACTGAGATTTGGATTGGTTTCAAACACCTTAGATAAGCTTAACGGGTTTCGATTAGATTTTTTACAAAAGATTCAAATTTATTCTTGCACAAAATTTCACGATCTCGCATCCATTTTTTCTGATCGAAAGCTGATTTATTGTTGAGACCGATCATAGAGAAGCGGTACGCAATGAAGTCGATTTTTCTCGATGTTTCGTTTCGATCGAATCCAATCATCGTTATTCGCCGCCACAAATGTTCTGGACCAAGATTCATTTTGACACTTCTTATCATTCATTCTATTCTTGTTCTTTTCGTTGACAAAATCCATTCTTTTGAATCGAAAAATCTCTCCTTGATTACAACTTCGACGCCGTCACCAACACAGAACTTTACCATACGTAATTTAGAGCCATATACGGAATACTTTGTCACCTTAAGAGTGTTCAATCCGAAAGGTGATGGACCAGTCACTACGTTAGCCAGTGTCACCGATGAAGGAGGTAAGTCGCGAATCGTTTGAATCGTAAGCTTTGCTAATCATTTTTCTCGATAGTTCCTTCTCCACCAAGAAATGTTAGTGTGCAAAGAGTGAACAACTTGATGGCTAGAGTTCAATGGAGTGAACCTCAGCTACCGAACGGAAAAGTTATAGGCTATCATATCTACGTACACAACGCTGCTGCCAATCTAACGGAAGTGAAACGATATCAAGTACTTGATCTCACTCAACACCTTTGGGAATACACCATTCATAATCTAAGTGAGTTTATCAGATTAATTTAATAGCTCTAATTTAAAATTAATCTGATCGATTACAGAACCTTTCACTCAATACAAAGTTTGGATCAAAGCCTACACTGAACGGTCTGAAGGTGAAGCATCACGAACTGTCGAGTTCCGAACGGATGTCAGCGGTCCATCAGCTCCTTATATTTTCAATTTGACTTGCGATGGTGAAGATGCATTGATTGTTCAATGGTCACGTCCAGAAAGATTCTACCATAAAATTGATTACTATTTCGTTTATTATCGTTCGGAACATGAATCTGATGATAATTTCGAAGAAATTCCAATCAATATTCCTGGCTTCGATACTTCATATGAACATTTCGTAAGCTCTATTTTTATTCTTTTTATTTGATATTAATTTTTTTTGATTTTTTCTCACAACAGACCAAAATCACAAATCTCACAAAGGGAACATTGTATGAAGTGAAAGTACAAGGTGCCACAAGAAGTTTGAAAGAAAGTTCCAAACTTTATCGCGGTGATTTTAGTGAATCGAGGAAAGTGATTCTACAGAGTAAGTGTATCAGTAAGTTCTGTCTGTTTCCTTTCTCTATTACTAACTTTCTTGTTCGTTTCCGCGGTCTCTCTATCTATTTACGCTATCTCTATTGCATTTGATGGAGTGAATTTTCTGGGGACAAATTTTAACAAACTTTTTACAAATTTTTTCGAGCTAAGATATTGAAAAAAATAATTTTTCATTAGCTTGAAACTTTTCTGGATTCTTATTAATGACAACAATTTTTTTCGATCACAATCAGGCTACGCTTCATCATCAGCGGCAGATCTCATATCAGCTTCACTCTTGGCTGGTTTGGTCTGTGCTTTGATCGCTTTCCTTCTTGCGTTGGCTAGTTTTTTCCTATGGAGAAAATATTTCCAAGCAGCGTACTATTATCTGGATGACCCAGCAATCAGCAATGGCAGCAATCCTCGATCGTCGCCAAATCTTTCAGAAGTCTACATTGATGAGACTGATTATCCTCCAATTTTGACTCAAAATTGGACCAGACATGTACAAGAGCTACATTGTGACGGAGATATTGGCTTCACACGAGAATACGAACAATTGCAACGATCGAGTGAGATTCATTCAGACCGATTATCTTCTGAGCATTCGCATCTGACCGAGAACAAAACTAAAAATCGTTACGTCAATATTGTCGCCTATGATCACACAAGAGTGCTGCTGAAACCGTTACCAGGACAAAAGAAGAACGGGCACGATTATATCAATGCTAATTACATAGATGTAAATCCAATACAACTCATGATTGGGAAAAAGTCTTAAAATTTCTCATATTCGAATAGGGCTATCGAAAATCGCAAGCTTACATTGGTACACAGGGACCTTTGCCAGCAACTTTTGATGATTATTGGCGAATGATTTGGGAACAAAGAGTTTGCATCGTGGTAATGATAACCAATTTAATGGAACGTGGAAGGGTTAGTGCAATTTCGATGGTCATTTCAATGATCTTTAATGCTTTGAACAATTCTTGAAAAAACTATGCATTTATAATCTATTTAATTATTTGTTTATTTGCTTCCGCTTTACTTTCCTTTTTAATTACTTTAAACCATTCTATCACTTTAATACTATCTCTATCAGAACTACTTTCAACAACAGACAGAATTGTTGGACGACGGCGTGAGTATCAAGTTGATCTTTTAGTGTCGAATAGATCCGTCTAACTGAACTCTAGTCTGTTTGTTTCTCATCCCTTCAATAATCTATGCTATGAACAAATCATAATAATTTCAAATCATTTGAATTAATCTTACTGTATTTAATATAGAGAAAATGCGATATGTACTGGCCCAAAGAAGGATTAGAGACCTATGGAATAATTCAAGTAAGACTTCTGCAAGAAGTCATTATGGCAACTTATACTTTGCGAACGTTCCATGTCAAAAATTTGAAAGTGAAAAAAGTTTGTACTATTCGCTGGATTCGATCTGAATTTTTTAACCTAATTTTTTGTTTTTGATCAGAAACATGGCAACGAACGGACTGTATATCAATATCATTACACTAATTGGCCTGACCATGGCGTTCCGGAGCATCCTTTGCCAGTATTGGCGTTCATTCGTAAATCGGCTGCCGCTAATCCGCCTAATGGTGGTCCAATCATCGTACACTGCTCAGCCGGTGTTGGTCGCACCGGAACTTATATAGTCATTGATGCAATGATGCAGCAGATCAAGCATCGAAACTCTATAAATGTTTTTGGTTTTTTGAAACATATTCGGCAGCAACGAAACTTTTTAGTCCAAACTGAAGAACAATACATTTTCATTCATGATGCTTTGCTAGAGTTTATTGAAGCAGGTGAAACAGAAGTGCCTGCTTCTCATTTGCTTAGATATTTACAAACTTTACAAACCGGTGGTGAACCAAAGCTCAATGAAGATCTGATATTAGAGAAACATAGTCATTGGCCTCTCTTAGAAAGACAATTTCGTATGGTTACGCAATTCAAAGCTAAAGATTTCAATGTTGTTTCTGCATTGAAACCGTGCAATAAGCCCAAAAATCGTTCTCTCAATTTGATACCATTAGAAGCTCATCGTGTTCATATACTTCCGCGTACTCCTGGTACCGAAGGTTCAGACTACATCAATGCTACTTTTTTGACTGGATTCAGTCGATTAAGAGAGTTCATTATAACTCAGCATCCTATCTGGGATACTGTACCAGATTTTTGGCAAATGATATGGGACCACAACGTTCAAACTATTGTACTACTCTCTTCGGTGATTGATGAGAAAGAGTTTCCTCAATTTTGGCCAGACCGTGAAGATGAAGCGGATTATGGTTCGTTCAAAGTCAAATTAATCGAAGAAAATCGTCTGATTCTGAATGAAGGATTGGGCGGTAGTTTTGTGACCAAACGTGATTTAATGTTACAATCGACTCAAGATGATTATGAACTTTGTTGTCGATTAGTGCATTGTGCTGATTGGCCTGAAAGACAACCATTAGCGCAAGTGTTTGATCTCATTAAAATTGTGCAAGATTGGTGCCATAATGATACCGTCACTTCGTCTGGTGTTCTCGGGCCAGTCGTAGTTGTTGATCGTTATGGTGGAACAGAGGCAGCCACATTTTCCATATTAACCACACTGTACAAACAATTAAATTTCGAAGACTCTGTCGATGTTTACATGTACGCAAAACTGTATCACCTCAGACGACCTGGTATTTGGCGATCTCAAGATGATTATTTATTCTTATACCGAGCCCTCGAAGCTTTGGTAAATAGTTCGACAAATCTTCAATACAATGCACAAACACCTCCATCCGCTAGTGGTACTAATGTAAATACATTGACTAGTACCTCTTCGGCTACTCATTTGATGGGATCAAACACTCCACCTCCGTTCAATGGGTCCACGACGCCGAATGATATGATTGGACAAAGCTTTGCCACATTACCGCGAACTAATCCTCGTGCGAACAATGAGCAAAAATTTGCCAATAATTTGAATCGTCTCTCGGATTCTCACTACCACGTGCACAATAATCATGGTTCTATTAAAAATATTGTTGAAGATGAATCAATCAACGATATGCTTTCTAATTCACCTAACACTGCCAGTGAACTAATCACAATGGTGACCAATGGATTGCGTAATCATCAGCATCATCAACGACGAACACCATCTCCTTTCATTTGCGATAGTCCTCAACAATTACTCTCAGTTCAAACCACCACAGAAACCACTGGTTTTCCTTCCTACCATATTTCTATGAAGTCCAAAGCTGAACACAAAAATCAGATTGTCCGCTAGAGCATCGATTTTGATTGCCAAAGCTCAACAGCAACAAACCAACCAACTGACCTGAATCTTCTTGCTCAATCTCTATTAGATCCCATGACGAAATTTTACCTTAACAAATTGAATCAATCTATTCTCGAAAAGCATCAACGATGAAGATATTTTTCATCTGAATTAGAAATTGTTAAAATTTTTACAAAATCTATTCTCATTCATTCGAACGTAAAAATGCATTATCTACACAAATTGATTGTTCAATTCATTCCATCGCTAATACTGGATCATCAAAATCATTTACACTTCTAGCAGTATTTTTTCTCGTTTTGATATCCATCTTATATTGTAGTCATCAAATCTAAACAATCTTATCCGTTGAATACTAGTAATTTTGTTTTGTTTGTTATTCCATCTAATCAATTGACTAGGATGTTGAAATTCTCGAGAGTAATCTTCAATAATTAATTTGTGATTTTATTTTGTTTTCTCTGCCAATCTTAATCTCTCCATTTTAAAATAAATGATATTTATTACCTAAAAAGAAATCTTATCGCTGCTACTTTATTTAGTATCCAAACAGCAGAACATCACAGACTGTCTTGTGATTCTCGAATCGGATCCTAATCGAGTGTATTGATATAGAATGAAATTGATTTCATATAGATTTCGAAAAATCAATTCAATCCAGTGAGGCCACCTAAAATCTTCAATCTCTTTTCAAGGACAGACAACAATTTCTCTCAATTAAATCTTGATTTATTTAATCGAAAAAAATTCGCCATACACCAACATCGATCCTTGAAAAAACATCGAATACAATCAGTTCCATTTTTGAACCCAATTTGATGGTCTAAGATTTGGTCTGAATGAAAAAAATTTATTTAAAACAAATCCATTTGCAAAATGCGAATCGCAATCATTGGTGCTGGTATCAGTGGAATCACATCCACTAAAGCATGTCTAGAGCAAGGTCTTGAGCCTGTGGTTTTCGAGAAAACCAATTACATTTGTGGTCTATGGCGATTTAATGAAGATTTCGATGAGGATGGAATCCCATCGGTTATGAAATCAACAATCATCAACAGCAGCAAAGAAATGTCTGCTTTCTCTGATTTTCCTCCATCGATCGAATATCCGAACTTTATGCACAACACCAAGATGGTAAGAGATTTATTTATAGAAGTTGGGCAATCGAAATGGACATAACAGATTGATTCGAACAATTCTGATCGAATCGTTTAGTGTCGATACTTTGAAGACTACGCTGAAAGCTTCGGTTTCAAGAAATACGTTCGATTCAAACATATTGTAAAGTCTTTGGAGAGAGGACCTGGATTCGATAAGAATGGTCAATGGAAAATCATTTTCTGTGATGATCGAGATCAAGAATTGAGTGAAATTTTCGATGGAGTAATGGTATGTACCGGTCATCATGGTTCCACATTTATGCCGCACTATCCGGACCAAGATAAATTCGAAGGCATCATTAAGCATACACATTCGTTGAAACATGGCAAAGATTTTGAAGACAAAACTGTCGTTGTAGTGGGTACTGGTAACTCTGGAGGTGATGCAGCCATCGAGCTATCCATCAATTGCAAGCAAGTTAAGCAATTCATTTTAGAGAATTTAAAATGATTAAATTTTGATCGATTCCAATAGGTTTACTTGTCAACTAGACGAGGTACTTGGGTTACCAAACGAGTCGGTCCATATGGATGGCCTTTTGATGCATTTTTTCATCGTCGAATTCTGTTGAAAATACTCAAATTTTTACCGAAAAGTATCGGATCGAGCATTATCGAGAATTTACTTTCATTCAATATGGATCATCATTGGTATCAATTGAGACCAAAACATAGATTCTTCTCTCAACATGTGATGATTAATGATGCACTTCCGAATCGGATCATTTCAGGAAGAGTTATTGTCAAATCTGACATTGAACGTTTCACAAGAGACGGAGTGATTTTTAAAGGCGAAACTACGGTGACGAAATGCGATGCCATCATAATGGCGACTGGTTACAAGATAGTTTTTCCGTTCATTTCTGAATCTCTAGTTCCTGTCACGAACAATTCAATTAGATTGTATAAATTTGAATTCGTACCAAGCCTGGGACACACACTAGCCTTTATTGGTTTGATACAACCGATCGGTTCGATATTTCCGATAGCCGAATTGCAAGCTAGATGGTTTTCTTTGTTGATGGTTGGCAAAGTAAAGCTACCTACAGAGACGAAAATGCTGGAAGAAATCGAAACCAGATTGAAAATAATGAAAAAACGATATTACAATAGCAATCGTCACACGATACAAGTAGATTTTGTTGATTTCATGGATGAACTAGCGAAAGAAATCGGTGCTAATCCACCGATTCTTAAATATCTATTCACCGATCCTCGATTGTTTTGGACATTGATGTTTCATCCATCTGCATCTTATCAATATCGTTTAGTCGGACCAAACAATTGGTCTGGAGCTCGAGAGGCTCAGATCAATACTGTGAGTCGCATTCGAGGAGCGTTGAATACCAACGTTGATTATAGTGAACCAAGCAACAATGATCGAAAATCTCAACAAACTTTTTTCTCGTTGCTCATTAAATTTGCTTTGATTTTTATTTTATTTGCGATTATTTTGAAGCTTATTTTTTTCTTACAAAAATCTTGAATAAATGTCCAGTTTGAAAAAAAAAAAATATCAATCTTTATCGATTATCATCGATCAACATTTGTGCACCATATTCTCCTATCATAGCAGTAGCTGCCCAAGAATTCGCATTGATTATCTGTGGCATTATTGATCCATCGATCACTCTTAATCGTTGAATATTTCTCACCCGTAATCTTTCGTCCACCACTGCATCAGGATCGTTTCGAGATCCACAACGACAAGTTCCAGCTAATCGAAATAATCATAGATTAGAATATTATATCTTGTTTGTTTGTTTGTTTTTTTGGAAAGATTCATTATACCATGTCTGAAAACTGGTATCGAAGCTCTTCGCAGAAAGCATCGAATGTATTCTTTACAGAATCGATCTTCTCCGAAACAGAGATTCTCACATCCAGGTATTGTTTTGTCGATTAATCTTGCATTACGTCCAAACGGTCCTTGATTGATGATATTATGCACAACCAAATCGATTCCATACACCATTGCTTCGAAATCTTTTGGATCGCCTAGATAATTGGGATCAATCAATGGTTGATCATAAGGATTCGAAGATTTCAATCTCAAACTTCCCCTAGCTCTTGGTCTAACCATTTGAATATCGAACGCTAGCAATCTTCTACTAGTATAGGGTTGCCAAAATCGAGACCAACTATCGGATTCGTTTTCTGCGTATTGTTGAACGAAATTTGTTAAATTGTTCCATTCATTAGCACGAACCATCTCGGTCATGATGTCTGGCCATTCTGGATCATCATTCTGATTCGTCACTAAATAAGTCGCAACGTTCGGAAACATCGACAAAGGACCTCTATAGTTCACATAGTAATCGTAGAGATTCGCAATAGACAGTTCCACTCGTTCGTAAGATTCAATTTGATTCGGAACATCGAAATGCAAAATCAAATTACTATGATCATGTAGATTGTTGCCAACGGGAACATCAACTATCAATGGTATTCCGATCTCTCTCAAATGTTCCGCTGGTCCTATTCCACTAAGCATAAGCAATTGAGCTGATCCAATCGTTCCAGCTGAAACTATTATCTCACGTCTGGCCATCACTTGATGGATATGATTCGAACGATTGAATTCAATCCCGACGGCTTGTTTACCATCAAGAATGATCTTGGTAGCAAAAGCTTTCGTTAAAATATGCAAATTCGATCGAAAAGCATTTGGTCTCAAATAAGCTGAAGCGCTTGATACTCTTGCTCCATTCTTGATGGTGTGCTCGAACAATGTCACTCCGTTTTGTGTCGGACCATTGAAGTCGATTAATTTGTATCCAACTTGTTGAGCAGTTTTAAGATAATCAATGAAAATCGGAATCAAATTTGTTTGATTCCAATCAGATGAGACAGTGATAGGGCCTGAATGACCGTGGTTTTCTTTGTAATGTGAATCGGTTTGATTTTCAGCTCGAAGAAAATATTTCAAAATATTGTCATAATTCCAACCGAAACAACCGTAACGAGAATGCCATTCATCAAAATGTTTTCGATTGCCTCTATTGTAAACCATTCCACTTATAGTAGTGGATCCACCAAGAACTTTTCCCACAGACATACGAATCGGTTGTCTATAGGCTTGACCGAGATTGCTTTGCTGAGCGATAGGAAAATTCCAATCGAATTCTGGATCACCGACCCATTCATGATAGAGACCAGGAACATCCGTTAGGCTTGATTCTTGACCGCCAGCTTCGATCAATAAAATCGTCTCTCGAGGATTTTTTTCAGCCAATCTTGAGGCCACTATTGAGCCAGCACCTCCAGCTCCGATGACGATGTAATCGTAGCGATCATTCCAAACGTCTCTAGAAGCTAATTTAGCGTGCTCATTTTGTCGTTGTAATGAGAGCAATGCTACTGTTAAAATTTGACCAGTTAAACTTATTGGAGCCATTGCATTGTGGGGATTTCCTCTATGAAAGAAGAAACGTTAAGATTCGTTTCGAATGTGGCATTTATATTGCAGTAATTGATTAATCAATCAATGATGGTAATCTATATTCATATCGAATACCCTCATTCGATTGAAATTTATTCGTATTAAAATTTCGTTTTCGATAGCAATCATCATAAATGCGATTGTTTCAAAACTATAACAAAGTAGAGTAAGCGAATACATTTACATTTACAAAAAGAGTTTGAATTGAAACAGAATTTAGTCAAAAAAAAAAAAAAAAAAGAATTAGAATAGAATAATACAACGAAAAAAAAAATTCTCATTCAAAAAATTCAAACATAGCAAAGTAAATCAATTCGATCAAGAGGTATTTATTATTTCCGGATATGACTTGATGATTGAAAATTTACATTAAGATAAGAACAACAGATTTGAATCATTGATTGATTGATTGATTGACAGATAGATTTATTGGATCAAAATTTACGACAATGATGATGATGATAATGATGACCAGATGATTTATTAACAATGAATGATTGATTTGATTCTAAACGATACTGGTTCTCTTGGTGCATCCACATTTCCTAATGATCTCGATCTGTTTCGTATACTTGCTACCATCATTACAAGCTAATTTGATGCTTCGTTTTTTCGTTTTCTGTGCTTTACACAAAACCTCTCCACAAGAACCGACACAGTAGGCCATCTTTAATTTCTTAGTCGATCGACAAGATTTTTCAAAATAAAAATCTCGTTTAATCTCCTTCTGACAGGTTGGAGCTGTTTCAAAAAAGAAAGAGAGAGAGAGAGAGAGAGATGAATGGATCGGAATGAATACAATTAGTTTGCGAAAAAAAAAAACTCATCTGACTCGAACTAACCTTGATCACAGAATGGTCCACTAAATCCTATTTTGCATTTACATTCATAACTCTGTCCATCGGCAGATTCGACACATTTACCATGCTGACATGGATTGTTACGACAAACATCGACGATCGAATTTGATTCTTGGCATTGCGATTCATCACCGATATAGATTTCATTTTTTTGTTTCACTCTCTCCAAATCAGGTGGATCAGAATTGATGGTCAATTCTTTAACACAGCCTAGATATATTTGAAAAAATTTCTTAAATAAATTTCAACTTTAAAATACACTTTTGAGAATTACCTTCGAAACTAGTCTGATTCCAGATGTGCCATTGTTGACGAGCGCTCGAACCGATTCTCTCAGGTAATCCACCGAAAAATAGAGAATAATTTGAACTCTTCATATAATCTTGTTCACCTTCGTTGATGATCGATCTCGAATGACCACCATCAACAATCATAGTGAAATTTTTCTTATTCAATTCGAAATAAACTTGATGGAAGCGACCATCATCAACTTGTTCGTAACTGAACATTGTCGATACTGGATAATTGCCCACATTCAAACTTATTCGAATTCGGCCTTTGAAAAATTCCACAGCTAAATGTTGATCATTATCGCCTCTCAAATAGAGAACAAGACCATTCTCTTTGCGAGTGATGAATTTGAATTTGAACATCAACGATTTTGTTCTCAAATCAAAATCTTCATTCAATTCGACAAAAGAATTTGCTCGAAACGATATCGATGCAAGCATATCGCAACGTTTTCCGGTATAACCTGGTGAACATTTGCATTCGTAGTCTTGAGATCCTAGTGGTTGAAAGCAAACTCCATGCCTACAATCGTGATGCTGACAAGGACTGGTTTGTTGTAGAAGCAAATCAACGTTCGGAGGTATTTCACAAAATTCTCCCGAATAACCAATCGGACAATGACATTCGTATCCGCTGATTTTATCCAAACAAGTTGCACCATTCTCACACATATTATCAATACAATCATCTTCGTTGATGGTACAATTCTTTCCAGACCATCCAGTAGCACATTTACATTGATACGAATTATTCGCTTCATCTTTGATACATTCGCCTTGATTTTTGCATGGATTGTTATCTTTTTTGCAGAATTCAATTTTGTTCTCACAAAAATAGCCCGTATAACCTGGCTGACATTCGCAACGATACGAACCAATATCATCGACACAAGTTGAATTATTTTGACATTGATTTTGCTCAGCACATTCATCGATATTGATTTCGCATCGATGTCCACGAAAACCTATAGATCATTGTTCTATTATTAAAATTGTAAATTCTTAAGCGATACATACCGCTCGGACAATGGCAACTGAATCTACCCATCTCGAGAACCTTACAAGTGCCGCCATTGTTGCATGGATTACCGAAACAGGCATCGATTTTAAATTGACAATTGGCGCCATGAAATCCTGGCG
The DNA here is from genome assembly GCA_020844145.1 of Sarcoptes scabiei. Lineage (NCBI taxonomy): Eukaryota > Metazoa > Arthropoda > Arachnida > Sarcoptiformes > Sarcoptidae > Sarcoptes > Sarcoptes scabiei. The sequence continues at coordinate 6,638,242 of CP080487.1, forward strand.
GACATCTACATTCATAGGTGTGCATCGATCCGCTGATACAGGAAGCACCATTTTCACATGGAAAATTGTAGCAAGCATCACATTTCGCTAGAATGTAGGAATCGATTTTTCCGGTGCAAATGAAATTTTTCGGCAACGCTGATATCAATAACTTTCCTCGCATCAAATTTGGCTCGAAACATCGAGCGATACCATCTTGAAAACAAAATTAATCAAATTGAATTTTAGTCTCTAAATCTAAAAATCGAAAATAAAGAAAAGCTAACTTTCAGTGTTGGTCTTTTGAATCCATTCGGCTAGCCATCGCATAGAACAATCACAATAGAATGGATTCTCTCCGATGGCTAAATGTGTTAGTGTTGCTAAATCGTTGAATGAATCTTTTGGCAAAATAGAGATATCGTTTCCATGGAGATTTAATTTTTTCAATGCAATCAATCCTTTGAATGCATCTCGCTCAATACATTGAAGCTTATTGAAACCAATCATCAGTGTGTGAAGTTTGGTGAAATTCTCGAATTGATTCGATGATAGCAAACTAATTTGATTATTACTCAAATCCAATAATGTCAAATCATTCAAACGATTGATCTCTTTCGGTATAACAGAAATCTCATTCATATCTAAATATAATTCGGTCGTCGTCAATGGGATGTATTTTGGAATTCGTTTCAATTTTTGTCTAGAACAACGAACTGTGGTACCGAAACAAGTGCATCTTGATGGACAGAGACCATCCGGTCCACATTCAGCTTCTTCTTCATCTTCATCGCATTTGAAATCTTCCAATTCAACATCTTCAAGTGGAACATTTTGTAGATTATTCGGTGATTGACATCGAATATTTCCTAAATTACAATCAAATTGATCAATTAAATGTTGAAGAATATATTATCATAGAATCTATTTACCGAGGAAAATTTTGTCCGAAGTTTTTCTATTCAGCAATCTATTAAGCCATTTTAGATGACAATTACAATTCAAAGGATTGTTTTGAAGATTCACTTGTGTCAATGTTTTAGTTTTTTCGAACGCACCCGAAGTTATACAACGTATTTTGTTATCATTTAAAGAACTTCATCATACACATAACACAATTTAACAATCAATTATAGTGTTAGTGTTAAACAATCAATCAATTTGATACTTACAGGAAGCGAAGATTTTTTAAATCACCAAACGTATCATTTGTGATACAAGTGATCAGATTATCATGTAGAACTCTGAAACGAAATTCAATTCAAATCAATCAATGATTAGAAGGGATTCGATTTGAAACAAAAAAAAAAAAAAAAACAAAAATTTTTTGATAAAAACTTACAAAGTGGTCAAATTTTTTAGACTAGCAAACATTTTCGGACTGATATGTTTCAATCGATTATTACTTAGAAGTAAATCTTGAAGATTTTCGGCACCATTCAATGCACCATCTTGGATATCCATTAAACTATTATTACGTAGATCTCTATTGGATAGAAATTTCCATTTAGAAAAAGAAAAATTCGTTTAAAAATTTTCACCGTTCTTACAATTTCAAAAGATTAGGTAATCGTTTGAAATAATCGATATTCGCTAAGCGCTTAATTTGATTGTCTTTCAATCGTCTGAGGGAGAAAAAAAACGATAAAAAAAAAATTCAAAAATAAAAAATTTCTAAGAATAAGCTCTAATTTTGATTCGAATCTCTTACAATTCTGTTGCAAATTTCGGTACATTCTCTGGTAGATGATGAAGATTTAATCGAGAACAATCCACAATCGTACCCTCACAGACACAATTCTTTGGACATTTAGTATCGATCATACATTGGCTTGCGTATTTCGTTCGCAACTCTTCCGTTCCTTTGCATTTGAATCGATCGGAATTCAATTGAGTTAGACGTTTCCGATTGTTACGTTTCGGTTCTTCACATCTCGCATCGGAAGTCTCTAACGAAGGTCTCTCTTTGAGATAGAGACTTAACCAACGAAGATTGCAATCGCATATGAATGGATTACGGCCCAGATGTCTACGCGAGAAAAAGAGAAAGAGAAAGAGAAAGAGAGAGAGAGAGAGAGAGAGAGAGAGAGAGAGAGAAAGGATTAAAAAAAATTGGAAAAAGATTAGTATTGAAAATTGTTGTCCGATCAATGAACGAGACCTACAATGTTTGAATATTGATTAATGGATCGAAAATTCCTTCGGCCAGCGTTTGAATATTATTATCATACAATGATCTATCAAAAAAAAAAAAAAAATGGAAATAATCAAATTGTTTAATAATTAATAAATTAGGCAACAATATTTCTATAACAATTCTAGAATAATCTAGAATCTAGATTTCGAATGGATTCGAAACAAACTCGAATCTAATCGAATCTAGTCTCTATGATCTTCGATCTTATGGTCTATAGTTTCATTGTAAAATTCAAAATGATTGATTTGAAATGAATGAAGTGAAGCTTCACTTCAAAAGTGTGAATTATATTCATTACGGAAGAAAAAAAAACCCAATATGAAAGCTGAGGAATTGGAAACAAACTGAGTGTTCAGCAAAATTCCAATAGGAAACAAAATAAAAACAAATAAAAATAAGAAACCATCAATCTTGAACGCACGAACAATTTCGAAAAAGATCGAATCGGTAATAATCGAGAGAAACCGGAAGTAGTTTGTCTTCTTCCTCTTCATCATTTCAATAGCAAACGTTTTTTGCCTCTCTCTCTCTCTCTCTCTCTCTCTCTCTCTCTCTCTCTCTCTCTCTCATCTTAGATCTTCAAACAAACTTAACATAAAAAGCACTTAACAAATTTACAATGATTAGCTTCGACAATTTATCATTTATGATGTTTGATTAGAATCTTTTTGAAGAAGAAAATTGGAATCACTATTGAAATGATAAAATCGATTGATTTGGATACCATTGTGTTGTGAGAATCGAGAAGCAAAGATACGGATTGGTATCACCATCCTAGATGATAATAAATTATCTCTGATGGGCAGAGAGGTGGGCGAATAGAATCGAAAATTCTTTCAACGCTTTTATTCAAGATTTGATAAAATAAAGCTAAAAGTTGAGCTATTTATTTATTTCATCATATTAGGTATCATCAGTGAGATGGGAAAGCAATGAACAGCAACAACAACAACAGCAGCAACCACTAGGGTCTCTCTCTAGCTCTCTCTCTCTCTCCCTCTCCCTCTTTCGTAACAGAATCAATCGAAGACAAAAGATTAACAGAGAAGAAGAAGAAAAAGAAAAAAAAAAGAAAGAATTTGGTTTGAATATAGTCTATAGTCTGAAGTTTGCAACGAATCAACTTGTCGAAATGTCTAGCTATAATATATTGGCTTCGTAGAACAAATAGAATACTAGAAATGTTTGCTTGAATTAATGTTTTTTTTTTTACTTCGGGTAGATGTGGGGGGGGTGTGGAGGCTGCATTTTTATTGTTTTCTTCTCACTTTACCGTTTTCGATTAATTCGAAGCAAAGAAAAGATAGACAGATAGAAAGATGTAGAGATAGATCCATTATCGCGCCTCAATTCTGGTTTTTATTGGTTTCTGGTCTTTCGAACCGTTCGACATTTCTTTCCATCCGAATCATCATTATTATTATTATTATTATTATTATTATTATTAGTTTTAGCTGTATTATGATGATTTTGGGCACCATGAATGATTCTCATGAATCTCTAACTTTTTTGCTTATTGTGTATGGAACCGGGCGCCAACTTATTCCTCTTTTTTTTTTGTTTGAAATCGATCAATTATTTTCTACCCAAACGAAATATAGTTTGATTTTGCCAACAAATACCAGCTTTTAGTGATGATAATAGAGAGCCTAGTGCTGAGAATAATGAGATATTCTATCGAAATAATGGCTATTCTTAGAGCTTTAGAATATAAAACAAAGCTCATCGTGAAACATTCCAACAATAGATAATGAATCAATGAAATCTGTTCTCGAGAAGAGAGAGAGAGAGAGAGAGAGAGAGAGAGAGGAAGAGAGGGCACGATTCCAGGTTTTCTACATCGATTGTGTTCCAAATTTTTTCGACGAAAATTTCATTGTACTTTTTGTTAGCTAATTCTTCAAAGTTATATATCGCACACCGAAAGATGCATCGCACCGCTAATGATAATGATGGAGAACATCAAAATGGATTGAGGTTTTTTTTTCATCGTTGGCACCGAAAGCAGAAAATTCAATTTTATTCTTAGATCATTTTTATTATCGCCCATTTGCATTCGGTTTCGGTTTTAATGATCTTCCCATCATCGAAATTGTTGTTGTTGTTGTTGCTGCTGCTGCTTTCGAAGCTAGATTTTATTCAAATAAAATCATTGAAGCATATAGCATATAGTGATATTGGTGTGAAGAACAATTTTCAGAGACAATTTCAATTCAAACCTCACCAAATCCAAGTGGACCATCAAAAATTTGCTAGATTATTATTTACTCTCTCTCTCTCTCTCTCTCAATAGATTTTTAGTTTTCTAACCAACAATAATTTGTTGTTGAAAGAAAAAAATGATTAAATTTATGATACTAGGTGTGTTATTGCTTCGGCTTTTTTTCGGTTCCAAAAATTCCATAGAACATTATCAATCTAATTTAGATTAATTTCTATCAAGAAGCTTCAATGTTGAAAGTTTATTGCATTTTGAAAGTTTTTCGAGGAGACAAGAAAAAAAAAATACAAGATCAAATCTATTCTAAATTTCGAAATTCCAATCTTTGATCTCAATGACCAGAAGGGACCAGATTGAAATCTCTGGAGCAAAAAAAAAAAAAAAAAAAAGAGAGAAAATGACCATCTCATTTGTTACATTGATCCCGTGTAGTAGGGCCACACATAGATAAATTTTGGTTGGAATTCACTCTCTCTCTCTCTCTCTCTCTCTCTCTCTCTCTCTCTCTTTCTAGCTAGATCGATTCGGATTCTGATTGATCGAGATCGAATATTGAACCGAATCAAACTAAGCAAATAATCAAAAAAAAAAAAAAAAAAGTAAAAGAAATTCCAAATTTACTCACAACAAATTCAAATGTTTGAGATCAGCGAAAATTCCACGTCGTAGACATTTGATACGATTCTTGTTCAACAAACTGTATTGTGGAAAAAAATTTTCGAAGCAGAAATTTTTTTTTTTTTTTTTTTTTTTGAACATTGAAATGAATTTAGTTTGAGAGAATTTGAGATTCGATTTAATAGGATTTCGATAGAAATTTGTTGCCGATCAATGTGCGGATATCGATGCAAAGGGATCAGAATCAAGAATTCAAAGATCGGTACCAATCATCATTCGATTCGATCCAAAAAAAAAAAAAAAAAATCCAAATTTTATCGCAAAGCAAAAAAAAAAAAAAATCCAAAATGTTTTGTTTGTTTATTTGAGCAGAAACAATCAGATCAAACAGATAGAGAGAGAGAGAGAGAGAGATTCGAGGATTTTTGTTTTCGTTTTTTTTTTTTTCGTTAATCCAGAAGAATCGATGGAATCAGTTCGATGGAAAGATGTCAACATTGCCAAGAATGCAATCATTCATTTATTTATGGTTCATCGAATCGTTGTTGTTGTTGAGTCGATTCCAAAAAAAAAAAAAAAAAAAAACAGTCGGATTTATATATTTTGAGTCGGAATGATTTTCGATGAATATTGACGATGGTGGCGGAACATTAACGTTTGGAAGAACATCAACAAATGGAATTAGTTATCGAAGAAGAAAGAAAGAAAGAGGCATAAAGATCCAAAAAGCAAGTAGAATATAAAAAAAAAAATAAAGAAATTTTAGATTACTTTATAATATCGTTAACGATCGAAAATTCGATCTAAAAGAAAAAAAAATACTTACAGCAATTGCATCTGACTAAGACCTTTGAAGAGAGCTTCCGGAAGATCGGTGATCTCGTTGCCAAACAAAAAACTATATTCAAATGAAAAGAGAAATAAAAAAAAAAGAAATGAGAAATTCAAAGATTTTCAAGAATGAGTTTAGTGATCAAAAACCAGAATGCAATGCAAACCAATCAAGCATAACAAAAGTCTTAAAGAAAAAAAAGAATAATTCAAAGAAAGAAAGAAAGAAAGAAAAAATCAATCAAACCGGAACTTACAGTGCGTTCAATGATTTCAATCCATGGAAAGCATCCTCGGCTATTCTAGAGATATTATTCTTACTCAGATCGCTACAAAAGATAAAATAAATAATTAATCCGATGATTAGTTGAGAGCAAAAAAAAAAAAAAAAAAAAAAATTCTCCTCTCTCCTCTTCACTTGCGTAACAATAGAGAATTAATTAAGAAAATTTTTCATCCGAGAGCGAGAGAAAAAAAAATCTTCTAGGTCCGCTTGTGATTTCGTTTTTCTGATCAAAAAAAAAAAAAACTAATCCTAACATATTCTCTCTCTCTCTCTCTCTCTCTCTCTCTCTCTATGAAAGCTTATAAGTTTCGTATCAAACTTTTAATGGTATTATATTCTTTTTTTTTTTTTGAATTCTAATTTTTAATTCTAAATTCTAATATTTCACCCCAACCCTAAGAGTTAGGAAAATTTTCTGAATCTCAAGAAATTGAATCAATCCGTTGTGTAGCTATTCCATACACTATTAGCAGCATCTTCATCCATCAGATCTCTAGATCGATTTTTTTTTCTCTGACATTTTTGTTTTTTTCGAACGAATTAATAATTCATTATTCGATCTATTACCATCCACTCTCTCTCTCTCTCTCTCATCCACCCCTCACCATCTATACCATTACCATCCACCATTATTTTTACTATTATTATTATTATTATTATTATTATTATCATAAAGAACTTACATTCGTCCCAAATTTCGATAGTTGGTGAACGCTCTCGAAGGCACTTCGGTAATCGAATTTTGTTCAAGTCGACTTGATGTTCCAAAAATGATATTGCAAATTTGTAATTGCAATGATTTTTATTCCAGAAGAGAAGAAAAAAAAACAACAAAAAATAGCGTTGATAATATTATTAGATTGGAACGAGAAAAAAAAAAAAAAAAATAGAAAAAGATGAAGAGATGAAAAAGAAGCGAAACGATAAAAGTTACTTATTTTAAAGTGATTATTATTTCTTCAACAAAAAAAAACTCGTTAGAGATCGAAGATCAAAATTGAGGATATTAAAAATTAATCAACGAAATCAAGTCGATTCAAAAAAAAAAGTCAAATCTTTTTTTTGGGGGGGGGTGGGGAGAGAACAAGTTCAATTTTGGGTCTTTCTCCAAAACTTGATAACAGATAGCTGATTTTTTTTTGTTTTCGTTTTTATTTATTTATTTTTTTTTTTTAAAAAAAGAAAGAAATATTAATATAAAATCTTACATTTCAATAACATTTTCTGGTATAAAATCCGGTATCGTGGTTAGATTACGATTACGACAATCGACAACATTATCCAAACATTGACATTCGAGAGGACATTGAGGTTTGATTTTGCACGAACGTGACCAACCATCAGCGAATCCAGTCTCATCGTTCTGTAAGAATTCATCAAAATAATGATGATCGCCTGTTGAATTGATTGGTTTTTTTTTTCGTTTTCGAAGATTTTGTGTGTGTGTGTGTGTGTGTGTTTTTTTTTCAGTTTGAAAAGAAAAACGAAAAAAAAAATTTAAAACCTCAAAATTCTAAAAGAATAAAAACAAAAAAAAAAAAAATGGATTGTAATTACATTTGAAATTTCTTTGCGTCAAACTGATAATCTGCATCCCATACAGATTGAATGGTGACATGCATTTGGCACCATCAAGCTCAAGAATTTTTCGATAACTTTTTGGATCATCGGATGATGGATAGGTGATACTGTGATGTTGATTGATTAGAAATTTTCGCAACCAAAGTGAAAGCCAAGAGAGAGAGCAATCACAGTGAAAAGGATTGTCAGCTATTCGTCTGTTTTGTTTTCGGGTGGATTGAGGTGGAGAGGGGGAAATTCGAAATTTTTTTTTTTCAAATCAAATTCAAGAAGAAAGAAAAAAGAAAAAAATTTAATCAGAATCAAAACAAAACGTTAGAATCGTAATTGCTCTTACAGAGTTTTAAGATTTTTCGTTAGACCATCGAAAACTGAAGACGATAACGAAGTCAAATTGTTTCCATTCAATGTTCTTGGTTTTCGAACCAAAAAAATTTGGACCATAAAAAAAAATTTAATAGATTAATTGAAACAGTTTGAAATGGTTAGATTTGTCTTTTCTTTTCATTTTTTTTTTCTTTGTCCTCCACTTACATCGATTCTAAATCTTTCAATTTGGCAAAAGTACCATCTTCGATACAAGACAAACGATTGTTGTCTAGATATCTACAACGAACGATTAGTTAGTGATGGAAAGTGAAAATTCAATGAAAATTTTACTTACAAATTTTTCAATAATTTAAGCCCATGAAAAACATTGGATGTTAGACCGACAATCAGATTATGGCTTAGATCACTAAGAGTGGCAAAAGATGATAGATTGAATGGAACAAAAAAAAAAATTTCCATCGAATTCAATAAAGTTGATGATGGTGTCAAAAAAAAAAGATGTCCGATGATTTGATTTGATTCGAATGTTTGATTTAGAACAGAATCAAAATCAAATTGGAAATTGAAAAAAAAATGAAAAATTAAATATCAAATTCGATTTGATTTGATTCGATTCGAATTTTAAAAAAAGTTTTCTTTCGAAAGATTCAAAGTGTATTCAGAGAATTCATTCTTATTTTGATTCAAAAAAAAAAAAAAAATTTTGATTCGATTATCTAAAATCTAAATTGATCTAATTTGCTTCAAACGACATCGACAACGAACAAAAAGAGAGAAGCTGAATCTCTTTTCTCAGCATTGTGCTGAATTTGTGTTTGTTTGAAACAAACAAACAAATAAACAGTGAAAAGTAAAAAAAAGATTAGATTTTTACTTTTAAATAATCCGATGAAGAGATTCTTTTTTTTTTTTGCTTTCAATCGAAAATCAGAAAAAAAATCAAAATCAAAATCAAAGTGAATTCTTGAGAAAAAAAATTAATCAAAAAACAAACCTAACCAAACCTGAATGGAAGTGAAATTGGGAGGGGAAAAATTGTGTTTTTTTTTTTTGAAAAAGTCATTTTATTTGTTTCGTTTTTTTTTTTGAAATATTGTCATTTTTGAAATTTCTCCCCCCGGAAAAAAGAGCCTATTAGAGAGAGAGAGAGAGAGAGAGAGAGAGAGAGAGAGAGACGAGGTTCCATTTTTGTACATTGAACTAAATCGATGTTGGAACTAAATGGTCGATGGATCGTAAATGAAATTGCTATTTGATTTGCTATTTCATTCGAGAACATTCACTCAGTCCAACAACAAACAAACAACAACAACAACGATGAATGATGAATGATGAATGATGATGATGAGTGATGGGCTAAAACATCTTCCTCGATCTTTTCATCACTTGTTTTTTCTATCAAATTCTTAAGACATTCAACACACCCACACACCCACACCAACGAATGAATCTGGTTGTAAGGTGGGGAGGAAAAAAAGACTTAAATTTGAATCTAGGGATTTTAAATGAAGAAAAAAAAATGCAAGAAAACCTAAACAAATCAAATGGAATTTTTTTTTGTTGAGTTTGAAGCGAAAAAAAAATTTATAAAATTTTCCCAATAAAATTCTCTATCCGGAATCGAAAAGAGCAAAAAAAAAGTGAAGATTGGGGGAGGTATGGGGGGAAATCTTTTCAAATTCTCCACATCAATACTTACATCAAATGAAGTGCATAGTTTTTGAGAAAAATATTTTCCGGCAAATAACGCAATTGATTACGATTCAATCGTCTGGTCGTAGACGAAAAAAAAAAATTTTCGAAATTTTTTAGATAAATAAAAAGATGAAGAAGAAGAAAAAAAGTCAAAAAAAAAAAGTTCAAATTGATTAGGTTCAAGAGAACAGAAAGGCGTTTCCGTTTCTAGATTTCAAGTACTTACAGCTTCTCTAAACTTTTGAGATCATCAAATATGCCAGATTCCAATGATTGAATTTGATTGTCGATGATCGATCTATGTAATCAATGAGAGAGAAATCAGTAGATTGAAGCAATTAGAGGATTCTGTTGTGTTTCATTTCATTTGTTTCGGATATAATCCAGAGGTTTGAAAAAAAATGTCTAGATAATATAAATGTATCGAATGAAGAGATAAAAGAAATATATTGAGTGTAAAATAGTAGAGGTGCCTAAAATGAATTAGATCGCTGTCTTGGGGGGGGGAAATCAGACCAGAAAACTTTATAGCTCTCTCTCTCTCTCTCTCTCTAGCTTAGAATTCGATTCGATTCGTTTCGATAGAATGAAAGACACAAACACGTGCCAATATGTGGTCGTTGTTTCAATTAGATGATTCAGTTCAAACAATCAGAAGAATCATCGAAAGAATGAAAGAGAGAGTGAGAGAGAGAGAGAGAGAGAGAGAGAGCAAGTGTATGACTCATAACGGATAGCCAATCATAAAATATGCTTTTCAATTCTCGAAATGGATTCGTTTCAAATTCGAGATTCTTTGAGAGAGAGAGAGAGAGAGAGAGAGAGAGAGAGAGAGAGAGAGAGAGAGAGAGAGAGTAAGAGAGAGCTAATATTATTCTATTTACCAGAGAACTATAATTTCTCTATAGAATTGGGTTTGAAAAAAGTTTCCCGAAAGTTTGATCAGATTCATTTCATCTAACATTACAATATTCAGTGATAATTTTTTCTATTGCAATACGAATTGCTCCGAATCCATATGAGCTATAGGGATATGCTATTGTTTTGGGATTGATGTTTTGGGACCAAAAAAAAATTTCAAATTGTTTCCTATGCATCGAAACCTATTCTGCAAAAAGTATGACTAAGAGATCATCGAATAGATTTATCTTTCAAACTTGCTCTTGATGAACTCTTTTGAATTCAAAAAAAAAAGAACATCCTATTATTATTATTATTATTATTATTATCATTATTATCATCATCGGTCGAAACAATTCAATTTCGATTCACTTTTTTTAAAATTCTTGGGTTTTGGAATGAATCGATATGGACCTTGGCTGTTTGTCAACAAGATCTCTTTTGTGTGGTCGAATCATTATGGAATCCAACGAAATGGATTATAAGCGAAAGAGAGAGAGAGAGAGATAGAATCATCACACAGATCATTAAATTTCATATAAAATAAAAAGTGAAAAGAAAATGAAAAAAAAACAAAATAATAATAATAATGGCATCTATTAAAGTTTGGAAAAAAAATTTTTTTTCTTCCTTCGAAACACTAGCGAAACCAAAATGATTCTGATTGACAACGAAGACTATTAAAAGTTTTAATACTTTCTGCCGTTAGTCTCTCTCTCTCCCTCTCTCTCTCTCTCTCTCTCTCTCTCTCTCTCTCTCTCTCTCTCTCTCTCTCTCTCTCTCGAAAGTGTCTCATAGTATTTTTTTTTTTTGGTGAAAATTGCATCCATTTTGAAATCGATAAAATGATGATCGATCGATCTAGAGAGAGTATATCACCGTAGAAGACACATCGCAAATGATAATAGAAACGAAGAGAAGAGTGCATCAAAACTTGAAGAAAGTTTTGAAGTGATTGGTGAATTAGAGATGGAAGCAATCAAGGAGAGACAAGGACAGAATTGTATCCAAAGAGAGAGAGAGAGAGAGAGAGAGAGAGAGAGAGAGAGAGAGAATCGAATGAAATTCGATATTAATTATTTATCTAGATTGAAGATTCTTTCATTCGTAGGGTTGCGTTTCAAACCATTACTCTGGTTTATGTTCGCTGAGAGGTTAGATAGATCTAACCTAAAGAGAACATACAGATAGAGAAAGAGAGAGAGAGAGAGACACGCAAAAATAAATGGTTCGGTCTTCGAATTTCATAAGACTAATCAAAAATTTTTTTTTTCAAAATTGATACTCGGTGTATTCTCTTTCGTTTGGAGAGAGAGAAAGAGAGAGAGGGAGCGAAATCGCCCACTGACAGGATCCTAGTCTATTAGATTTTCATTTTCTCAATTCCAAAGAGAAAAGTATCCAATCCAGTATTCCAAATCAGGAAACTTTTTTTTTCGCAAATATTTTCAAAATTTTTTCATCCACACTAATTCATTCCAATTAATTAACTGTTTTATTACGTAGAAAGAAAAAAGAGATAATCTTTGTTCATTATGTGTGTGTGAGAGAGAGAGAGAATAGACTCGAATGAATCATAAATCACTAGATTATAATCACATGGGACCAGAGAACTGGATCCAAGTTAGAAGAATCGAAGAATTTAAACAAACCGAAATAAAAACAAAAAACAAAAACAAAAAAAACTTCCGAAATTCCACGTTGAAAACTTTCAAATGGGAAAAAATGGAATTTTCCTCTCGCTCTCGCTCTCTTTTTTTTTTGTTTGTCCTTGGAAACTCTAAATTCTTTCAAATATAAAATAAAGACCTTTTTTAAAAATAAATAACTCCATATGGTTATTATTTTGTCATTTCTTTTCTTTTTTTTTTTTGGATCGAAATCTAAGATCTCAAAATTTCAACGAAAAAAAAAAGATGAGACAATCTTCAATGTGAATGTTTCATTCTTGAAGTAATAATAATAATAATAATAATAATAATAATAATCATAGTAATACTTACAGTACTTTTAGATAGATCAATCGTTCGAAATCTTTCTTGTGCAACGCAGTGAGATTGTTTCCGTCCAGATTCCTTTTTTTTTTTTTGGTTTGTTTCGATCAGAATGGAGAGAAAAAAAAGAAAAAAATAAATAAAAAAAGTGAAATTAAAATGGCTATATTATTACGATAGGTTTATTGGTATATCGATTGGATAGAGAATATTTTTTTTTTCTTTTCGAATCTGAATCGAATGAGATCTTAGTATCGAAAAGTTTCGATTTCAAGTTTCTATTCGAATGAAATTTTTAAGATTTGGTTTTTTTTGGTTCGAAATTTTCGTAACAAAAATAGCTCGAAAAGCAATCGAAAGAGAGAGAGAGAGAGAGAGAGAGAGAGAGAGAGAGAGTGACCAAATTCTATCGAATCCCTTTTTTTTCGTGCGATCCATACATTTGATACAATAGTAGCGCTATAGAATTTGTTAGTTTTTCATTTCGCTGGAGCCAACATTTTTACACCTAAAACTTCCTTAACTTTAGTTTGGGAGAGAAAAAAAAATTGATCGATTCTTGTCTGAGGGCGACCAAAAAAAAAAAAAAAAAAAAATAACATCGCTAGAATTAGATTTAAAGCAATAAAATTTTTATGAATCAAAAATTGAATCAAACAAATTTTAATTTCAAAAAAAAAAAAAAAATATATATTTGCATTTAATTAAGCTTTTTTTTTCTCCTCATTTTTGAAAAAAAAACGATTCGCCTTAGTAAATTTCGAATTCGAAATTAAAACTGCAAAGATTCGGGGCTACAATTTTATCGCAAATCAAATTGTTAATGTTGAAACCTAACACAACAATCGAAAACAATTCAAACTAACAAATCGTGTTATAATTCTATTTTGTATTTTAAGAATTTTTTATAAATATAAAATCTTAGCAGCTCTTTTTGAACAATTTTGAATTCTTATACGAATCTCAGTTTTTTTTTTGGAAATTCCGCTTGACTCTCATTTGGCTTTAGATAAAAATTCGAATGCTTCTCCCGCCTCCCTCTCTCTCCTGTCGGAAATCTAATTTGATTTTGAAAATCTTCAAATCTTATCCTCCGATTGAGTGATTTTGATTCGAACCAACTCTCAAATCAATACAATGATCGAGACTAGAATTAGATATTATCTTAATGATCGAAGAATGATCGTACTAATGATGTTTGTCATCAATTCACTAGTCGAGAGAGAGAGAGAGAGAGAGAGAGAGAGAGAGAGAGAGAGAGAATTTCAAACTCAAACAAACTACTCTTGAAGGTGAGATAGATAATATTTGCGAATATTTCCTCGCATACCAAAAAGTAATAATAATTTATTGAAATTTCAACAAAACCTAACAAAGCTAAACTAAGCTAAGAACTATCATTTGACATCATTCGATTTAGTATCGTTAGTGTTTTGTTTGAAAACAATTTTATTTTTCTACATTGGGAATCATTAAAATCTACTTTGAAGTTGAGAAAATCGTAAAAGGAAGTGCGAAAAGAGCCAAGAATGAGAGAGTGAGTGTGTGATTGAGAGAGAGAGAGAGAGAGAGAGAGAGAGAGAGAGAGAGAGAGAGAGAGAGTGAGTGAGTGAGAGAGAGAGAACGAACATTTTGATTAGTAGTTTTATTTGAAATTTTCAAATTTTTATAACAAAGTTTTTCATTCAAATCTAAATTGATCATTAAATAGAGAGAGAGAGAGAGAGAGAGAGAGAGAGAGAGAGAGAGAGAGAGAGAGAGAGAGAGAGAGATTCTCACTTTGCATCTCTTTTCAATCAAATTTTTGCAAAAAAAAAAAAAAAACAGCCAAACATTGAACCAACAATAGCAACGCAGAAAAAAAACCGATGTAATAATTAGAACTTTTGTTCGAAAGAGATAGAGACAAAAGAGAATAGAATCGATAAAAATCTCTCCAGACTGAATTCTCTAAAGTGGGCGTTCTAGTGTCTAGAAAAATTCGTCACCTTCTCGCAATTGATGCATTCATTCGTCTCTCTCTCTCTCTCCAATTCTTTTTCGGGCTAATTCGAGAAACCTAAATTAGAATCTAGGATCTAGAAAATGATTCGTCATCAAAATTCATTTCTCAATCGCAGGTAGTTCTGCATCACACACACACACACACACACTCATACACGCACGAACAGCAATAACAATCAATCAAAAAAAAAAAAAATGGAGAAAACAATCCAACTCTAGAAAGACAATCTAGTTCAGCAAGACAATTCATCAGTTCTCTCCCATCACCATCCCTACTCACCTCCATCACCTCCTCCTCCTCCCCTCCCCCAAACGATCACTTACCATCTAATCTTCTTCTCTTGATCTATTTAGATTGAAAATTTCCTCTCAAATAAAGCCACTTAACTTAGAGTTGAAAAGTTAGGTAAGCGATAGATTTTATCATGCTTGTCTTTTGCAAACAAAAAAAAAAAAAAAAAAAGAGTGCTGAGATAATTGACCATTATACTGTCGAAAAAAAAAATCGAAGAAAAGGTTCTTAAGAATGTAATCGAGAAGAGAAGAAGAAGAAGAAGATGAAGAAAACGATGTACTTCTTGTTTCGATTGTTTCGAGATTCAAACACTAATCCGTATAAAAAGAGAGAGATAGCTGGGGGGAGGGGGAAGGATGGGAAAGAGAATTTTTGATTCGAATAAAAAATCGATTAACAAAAAAAAAAAAAAAAATGCTGGCGGTTATTTTATTTTTTTTTTTTTTTTTGATCAATCAAATTCAAATTGAGATTTAGCTTAATTAGTTCTCGATGAGATCGAGCGATTCAAAGAGAGAGAGAGAGAAAGATGAAAAAATTATTATTATTATTTTTTTTTTCGAGTTTTTTTCTCTGTGTTCTAATTTTGGATTGATTGGCGTTGTTACTATTTGAAATCCATTTCGAATCGGATCAAATCAAAAAATCGAAAACTTCGTATTGTTTCAAACAACAAGAAAATAGTTCTAGACAACCGTTCTAGTTCTTTGTTCTAGACAACCGAGACCTCAAAATCGAATTTCGTAGAAAAGATTGCGTTCAACAACTTGAGCTTTCTCAACCCTCTGATCGTACTATTCAAAAGTTTAGGTTTGGAAAAAAAAATTTAAGAAAATCTAATTTTTCTTACAAAATCTCTTAGTTATTCGTATTCCAAAATCAATCAAAATCTAAGATAGATTGACATATTACATCGGACAAAGATTATTGTTTGAGAATCGAAGATAGTTTCAATGCTTAGAATTTTTGTCTAAATAAACAAACAAACGAACAAACAAACAGCAGCCACCATCACATCTCATCATCCAAATCGATTCGGTATTGAATTTTGCAGCATCTGATTTCTTTTTTTTTCTCTCCTTCAATAACAAATCAGAATCGAATAACAAAAAAAAAAAAAAAAATGGAATACGAAACTAATGAAAACGATCGCTTCTATAGAAACGATCAGTCATTGACATCTTTCGCTCGCTAAGAGAGAGAGAGAGAGAGAGAGGGGGGGGAGAGAGAGAGATTTCCATTCGAAACTTCCTCAATTCGTTGGAATCGAATAAAATTTTCTAGTCTTAAGTTTGTTGAAATATTAAAAAAAAAATAAGAAAAAAAATTAATCAATGAAATCTATTCAATCTATCTATCTTCAAACACAAGCATCTTTCATTCATAACAATCTCAAAATGTTTTTTTTTATGCTGATTTAGCTCTAAAATGAAGCGAAAAAAAAGTGATTCAAGCTTAGTGTTCAAATAATAGAGATTTTTTTTTTTTCATTCAAAATGATATGGAATCAATCTGTAAAATAAAAATAAAAATAAAAAAAAAATAAAATTCTTATTTAACCGCCTAACAGATTAAAATTCTTTTTCGTTAACTTTGCTTCATAGTGATGCTATAACTCTATCGAGATCAACTCTAGGTGTTGAGATGAAGATTTAAAGATTTAAAAAAAAAAGTTAGCTTAATTCCAATGCAATAACATTAATGCATTATTGAATAGAAATGATTGTGTGTTTTTGTTATGAATCAATTTGGCAACAATCTCTCTCTTCTTCTCATACAAAGATTTCAAACCAAAAAAGAGAGAGAGAGAGAGAGAGAAAAACGAGAATAAATTTCTATATTCTAAGATCCAAAAAAAAAAAAAAAAAAAAAAAAAAAAAAAAAAAAAAAAGAATAAATAATCTAATTCATTGTGAGCGAACAAAAAAGGAAAAAAAAAATTATACCATCAATTCTATAGCCTCAAGCAATAAAGGTTCGAAGAGAGAGAGAGAGAGAGAGAAATTGACTTCAATGCAAAATACGATCAAGTCGAATCTATTCCGAATCCAATACTCCAATACTGTTATCATTTGCATTTGATTATTAAAATAGAATAGAATCCAAACATTGAGTTATAGCAATTCGCAAAGCTTAGCCTTAGTCACTAAGGCTTAGTAGTGTTATCGTAGTGATTGTCCGATTGTGAATGAAAAGGAAATAAAACCATAAACAAAAAAAAAAGTATTTACACGCTGTGTTTGTTTGACAACATTTTTTTTTCTCCAAAGGATAATTCTCTCCTAGGAGGTTGTAGAAGAGAATGAGAGTAAATTGTAAGTCTCTGAACAGTATGCGCTGGATCTCGATGGGAGACCAAGAATAGTGAGCCAAAATTCTACCAAACAAGTCTTCTCAAACAGAATTGTATGAGATTCTTCCACAAGGATCGGTCAGCTATCTCTATTTCAAAGCTCTCTTATAGAGATATTCCAGTGAGAGAGAGAGAGAGAGAGAGAGAGAGAGAGAGATTGTAAAATTTAGTGAAATTTGTCCGATTTGAGATTGAGAGAGAGAGAGAGAGGGGAGGGAGGAGAATATTTCATTGATATATTTTCATAATATTTTTTTTTTGATTCTATTTGGTTTTGAAACTTCTTTTTTTTGTCAGTTGAAATTTCAAAGTTGAATTTTACGATCAAATTTCAAAAAAAAAAAAAAAAAAAAAAAAAAAGAAATCTCAAACTATTCTTAGATAGAAAGAGAGTTTTGATTGCTCGACCTTCCCTTTTTTCGATTGTATTGTTCTTTCACTGTATCCACTTGGATCTATTTTTTTTTTTTTTTGGAATTTTTGATGGAAAAAAAATAATGAGACTGAAACATTGACAAATAGATTTTATTGGCTGTTTCTCTCTCTCTCTCTCCCTCTCTCTCTCTCTCTCTCTCTCCCTCTCTCTCTTTTGTTTTTCTTTCCATTTCGATCGAGAATTTAGATCGAGCTTGAATCTAGTGGATTCATTTGAACATTATAAATATATTTTTATTATTATTATTATTCGAACCAAAAACAATCAATTAAATCTAGATGTCCAATTGCTAGATCTCTTCAAGTGTATGATTGATGTCTATTGAATAATATTAATAGATTAATAAGAATAATAATAATAATTGTAGTAGTAATAATAATAATAATCTCGGTCATTTTTTGGTGAAAAAAGAGTAGCTATTGAAACGAAACAAAACAAAAAGGAAAAGAACCACTTGAATTAACCAATGATACATTTCAAGTGTTTCCAAATGATTGAATGAATGATTAGAACGTGTGGTGAGAACGAAGATTTCAACACTTTATGTATCTCTTCTTAATCTAGAGTGAGTGAGTGAGTGAGTGAGAGAGAGAGAGAGAGAGACCAAAAATACTATCGTTTTGGATTCGATAAGGGAAATTCAATTTATTTCAATCGTATTCGTTTCATTCAATGAATAAACTTCGTAGTTATGAACTTAGAAGAACCCAAAAAAAAAAGAAAAAAAAAGAACTCTAAACGAAAGATGGATTCGTATTGTCATTCGAAGAAAGATTTATCAAATCAAATTATTTGAGAGACTTAAATCAATACTATACGATTATTGATTTTAAAAAAATTTTCCAACGTTAACAATAAAAAATCGAAATGAAAATGTTTGAATAATAATATAATTGATGAAGCTAATGAATATAGCTCTCTCGTGTAGTGAATAGTTCGAAAACTAAATACAATCCAACAGTTTAGGTGAATATCTCTAGACGTAAAAATTCACATCTAATCAGTGATAAGAAAGAAAGAAAGAATATAGTTCAAAATTAAACATTGAAAAAGATTTCACTTACAATCGTCGAACATCCAATGGTAACGTTCGAGGTATGAATGTTAATCCTCGATGAGAGCAATCCACTGTGAGACCTTGACAATCGCATTCCAAAGGACAATTGGATAATTGTACTCCATAACCAATTCCGATATTACTAGAGCCCGATAATCCATCAGCGGTATGATCGAAAATTGCATCACCTAGATGTGATCCCAAAAACAAAATGAGAATGCACAACAATGCGATTGTGAAGAAATGTGCAGCAGTTATCAACGACATTATGGTGGCCGTAGAAGATTGAAAAACTACTAGCTTAGAGCGTAAAGTTTGAAGGATTTGATACGATTGCTGTTGCTGCTGTTGCTGTTGTTGCAAAAGACTAGTAAATTTTCGATGAGTAGGTAATAGATCTTTCCTCTTGAAAAGATTAATGAATTTCACTTTCGATAAGAATCTCAATAACAATGACGACGACGATGATGTTGATAATGATGATGATGATGATGATGAAAAGGAGAGCGATTCATTTAATCGATATGTCGATGATGAGCTTGATGATGAGATTGATGATGAGGTTTGTGGGTCGGTTACACCAAAGATCCAACAAAACGGCAAAACGGCCAATAAACGATCTATTCGATTTGCGTAAATCGTTTGCGATTTGACCATAAAATTTCTTAGCCAAACGATCATTGAAAATCGTTGGAAGAGATGCCGCGATGGTGGAGCTTGATGGTGGTCCCACAATATCGATGACGATCGATCAGATATAATTGCGTTTATTTCTGTCTCTTTTTCTCTCTCTCACTCTCACTCTCTCGCTCTCAATCGAGAAGAGTAGAGTTCGATAGTTTTGCGATGATCAAAATTGAATGGTTTCCGGTGGTGACCAGTGTGATTGTTTCGAATCTCGTCCGACTCTTTCCCACTACATCGTAGATCTAATGAATTTTTTTTTTTTTTTGAGAAAAAAAAAAGAATTTTTTTTTAGAAATTTTCAAATCCAAAAAAAATTGATTGTTGTTTAGAATTGGAAAGTATTTCATCAAATTAAATTTAACATTGTTGTTTGTTTGAGTTTCGTTTTTGGAGCTAACTGAAAGTCAACAAAACTGTCCCTAGATAACACTAGACACTAGACACTGGTGTTTGATTTTGTCCTTAAATTTTCTTGCCTCCACCTCCTCATCGTCTAATAAAACGAAGATTTTTTTTATTTTTTTGAAAAAAAAGATGTTTGAAGAAAAAATTTTCTCAGCAAATACGAGAAAGAAGAGAATAGACCTAGAGACCTCATATACACGCACTCGGTTGTTCCGATTCGAACGGAAACGGATGAAAGTGTTTCGAAGTTCCAGATGAAATTCAAACAAATCGCAATGAATTTTTTTTTTTTTTTTTTTTGAAAAAGAGGATTGATTTTTTTTTTTGGAAAAATATTTGGAATGAAACAATCGTTGATACTGATTCGTTATGACAGATGAACGAGGCGAGATAGATAGAAAAAAAAGTACCAAAGCGAATTCTTATCGAATTCTCATCGAAATTTTAGTCTCGCATTGGTTTGGTTCAAAAAATCAAAATAATAATAATAATATTAATACACAAATCTTAAAAAATCTAGTTCTCTCTCTCTCTCTCTCCAGCTATGAGAAATAGATTAAAGATTAATCAGTAAGATTGCGGACATTGTGGCTTTGTTATCTTTGAAATCTTTGTTTCTCTCTCTCTCTCTCTCTCTCTCTCTCTCTCTCTCTCTCTGTGACTGAATCTGTCATCTCGAATCAATTTGGATCAGATGGTACGTTGATTGAAATTCTCATCTAGACTTCATTGATTTAGATCAGCTAACATACTAGCTAGCTAGCTGGGAGAGAGAGAGAGAGAGAGAAAAGAAAAAACATCAAAATTATGACTAATATCTAGATGAATCGAGATAAAATTTGATTGCAAAAAAAAACAAAAAATAGATTCACAGTAGACATCCACAAAGGGACAGAGAGAGAGAGAGAGAGAGAGAGAGAAGAGGGGAATGATGAAGATCGATGCTGTCATCGAGATCATCATCAAAAGAAAAAAAAACGAAACTAGCGAGAAAATTATTTTTCCTATCAAAAAAAAAAAAAAAAATCGATAAGATTTTTTTTAGTTTCATTTCATTCGATTCAAACAGGTAAGATAAGATGATTCCGATTCATTCGATGAGAGAGAGAGAGAAAGAGAGACCGTTTTGAATTTTCGAATGCGAAAATCTCACAACGCTATTAGAGTTCACAATGAAGAAAGCTTTCAATGTCAAACAATCAATATCTCTCTCTCTCTCTCTCTCTCTCTCTCTGCTCTTTCTCCACTAGATAACCAAAGGTGAGATGGTGATAATTGATGTACAAAATGTTTTTAAAGATAAACCAACTCAATTATTCTTGACAGTAGCGCAAAAAAAAAAACGAATCCTATTCATTTGCGACAAAATTTTGAATATTCTTAAGATATTGTTTTTGTCTCTCTCTCTCTCTCTCTCGAAATCTTAGATTATCCGATGAGGTTTGAGAGGGAAATTTAAGTATGTGTGTTATCCATCTCGATCATCATCATCATCATCATCATCTCCATTCTCCTCCATCATCATCATCATCATCATCATTATCGTGTTGATGATAATCACCATCAAACGATTCCCATCGTTTCGTTTTGATATCAATCAATGACCCCTCGAGCTAAATTTTTGAATTTCAAGATCGAGAATCGAGAGTTGGAGATACTCAAAAAGAAACACACTGAGAGAGAGAGAGAGAGAGAGAAAACGATGCAACGAAAAGGGAAAAAGAAAAACAAAACTAGTTTATATCTTTCACAAGAAAGAATAGTCTATGTTGTGTGTGTGTGTGTGTGTGTGTGTAATGATTAAAAAAAAAAATCCAAGATTTTTCATTCGCTCTCTCTCTCTCTCTCTCTCTCTCTCTCTCTCTCTCTCTCTCTCTCTTTCTCTGTTATGGTGAAAATTTGTTTTTTTTTCGAGAGATGAAAATCGAAAAAAACGAAATAGTAATAATAATAATAATCATAATAATAAATGGACGGATGGATCTAAATGAGAAATTAACGATCATCTCTCATCTCTCTCTCTCTCTCTCTCTCTATTTCTAATTTGGATTGTTTACTTTGGGCTTGTCTCATTTTTTTTCTCCTACTTCTTCTTCTTCTGCTCATCGAATAGATTGTTTTTTTTTCTTTTTATTGATTTATCAGAACTAAGATAGATAGAACTCGAAAAAAAAATAAATGCTCAATTTAGGTTTCGAATCGAACAAAACCAGAGAGAGAGAGAGAGAGAGAGAGAGAGAGAGAGAGAGAGAGCGAACGAAAGATTGGGAATATCGGTACGAAGCTATTAAGTAAAGTATTAGAAAGTTGGAAAAGAATAGCTTTCGAGAGCTTGGCCCGAATCGAATCGAATCGAATCGAATTGAAGAAAGATTGAGTGGTGGCAATTTATTCTTCACCTAAGTTCAAATTGCTCTCTTTGCATACAACCAACAATAACACTAATACTAAATACTTTCTGCTCAATGAAAGGTGTGTTCGTTGTTAAACAGCATTCGAATCGAATACTAAACATTGGTTGGTCAGTGCTATAAAATAATAAATAAAAAAAAAAAAAAAAAAGAAAATATTAATTATCCAAATTGTAAACAAAAATAAAGACATCATCCGAGAGAGAGAGAGAGAGAGAGAGAGAGAGAGAGAGAGAGAGAGAGAGAGAGAGAGAGAGATAAAGAAGAGATTGGCCATTAAATTATGATCTAATTAGAAAACTATTATGAAAAGATTATAGTTTGAATAATAACAAAAAAAAAATTAACCATTTTTGGATTAATTTCTTGAATTAATCGAGAACATCAAAATTATCATAAAATTTTGAGGATAAACTTTTCGCAAAACTAAACTCAATCAATCTTAATCGATATTCTCTCTTCAATCCTCTTCAAAGCCGGTGATCGAATTAGACTATAGAGAGAGAGAGAGAGAGAGAGAGAGAGAGTCGGTATTTTGATTTGATTATTATTCGATCGATTCAAATTCAAAGGTAAAGAAAGAAGAAAAAAAAACCTAAGTTAAAAGCTATTGGAGACTGACAATTTCATTAGCCAACGAAAACCAATTTCGGTAAGAATTGAATGATTGACAAACAAACTATCCGATTCCGATGAATGAAATTCGACGTTCGATTCGATTCGATTCGATTCTGTTTCTGTTTCTATTTGTTTGTTTTTTTCGCTTTGAGGAAAAAAAAAAAAAGAAAGCCGAAATCTTTTTTCTTCTTCTTCTTCTTCTTTTTTGTTAGTTGTAGTAATTCTAGTCGTTTCATAGTTTCATGGAATGCAATCGCAAAAAAAACAAAAGATTTTTTTGGTGCCAAAAACTAACTCTACACAAAGAGTAGTAGAAAGATTATCAAAACCATAACGGATTGATTGACTATATATATCGAATGATTGGTTAGTTGTTGTCGGTTGAAAACCTAAACATTTGTTTCATAATTATTATCTCAATATTGAAGGTAGGAAAAGATTTGTAGCTCTTCAGGTGAAGATAAATTATTCTCCATATTGTTCTCTAAATTCTTGATCTTTGCCGATCGCAAAAAAAAAAAATAAAATAAATAAATAAATAAAATTCGAGATGACAAATATTTTGTCGGTATCGTTCAATCTTTCATACATTCAATCTATTGCCGCTTTTAAATTTGAATTCAATTTGGAAATGAAAATGAAAATGATATAGAAAACAAACAGAGATGTTTTCTAATCGAAATCTTATCAAAATTTTAGATTCTTTCAAGCTTCTTCTTGTTTGATCCGAATTATCGATAGGGGTGGGGTGTTGGGAATAGAAAATTCTTTAATTCTTATTTTTTTGATGCTTAAATTGTTCATAAATCTCAGTTATAAATCTGTTTCTTATCTCATCAAACAATGGAACGTGACTGATATTTAATGACCAAAAGAGCGAGAGAGAGAGAGAGAGAGAGAGAGAGGCACTGCTATTAATAGGGGTATTGATGGGTTTCAATCAAAAAAAAAAAAAAAAAAACGATAACTATGTGCAGTTTTCGTTTAAGAAAAGCAAACGAGAGAGAAAATCAACTGAGAATTGTTCATTATATTCGATCTACTAATCTAAAAAAAAAAAAAAGTTTCTTAGGTATCATCGAACTTCAAAGGTAAGAAGCATTTTGAAATATCTTTCGATAATTCGAATCAAAAAAAAAAAAAACGAAAATTTCATTTCAAAATCCCTTTCCTTCTCATTCTCTTCTTTCTCGAATGCTATTCTCTCTCTCTCTCTCTCTCTCTCTCTCTTTGTAGCCCTCTCTCTTTTTCGGTTCTTGCTTAGATCTAAACTATAGACCTACAGCATCGAAATGATTGCTTCGATCGGAAAGTGGAATGCTAAAAAAAAAAAAAAAAAATCAATCCAACAAAATTAATTGCTCATTTATTTCATCGATCACATTGTTAAACTTTCGAAACGAATCAAAACAAAAATAAAATCTAACAAAACGAAACGAAACGAAACGAAGAGAATTCTTGAGGGCTCGAAGAGAGAGAGAGAGAGCGAAGAGCTTTTTTCAAATCATCAACCCAAATCTAAAAGTATTTTCCTTTCTCTCTTTGCTGGCAAAAAAAAAAAAAAACAAACTAAAAGAAATTGGTCTATGGAGAGTTTTCGTGCAATTTCTTCCTCTCTCTCTCTCTCTCTCTCTCTCTCTCTCTCTCTCTCTCTCTCTCTCTCTCTCTCTCTCTCTCTCTCTCTCTCTCTCTCTATTCGACTGTCCCTAGTTAGGTTAGGTATCTCTGACATCAAAAAAAAAAAAATTCTTGAAAATTTTTCAACAAGAATCGATTCAAGATCGGTTGATGATAATTGATGGAGATTTGGATGGAGATTCTCTTCTTCTTCTTCTCGCTCCATCCGAAATGATATTCGACATTTTTTTTTTCATCTTTCGAATCATAGTTTAGATAAATAAATCTCTAAATCTCAAATGTCCGAATAAATTTCTCATCGAATCTAACATCATTGATGCATTTCGAAAACGAAACAAATTTTGGTTTGAAAAAAAAAAGAATTTTTTTTCTACGAAATTATCACAATTTTCCCTCTCTCTCTCTCTCTCCCTCTCCCCTCGCTGATAACTAGAGCGAATTAATTCTCTTCCAAAAAAAAAAAATTATATCGCCTTCTATTCGTTTTGTTCTCTCCAATGAAAACTCATCAATCACATTTGGATAGAGTTCGATCATTTTCTTTACCTGTATTTTGTTTTCAATCGATGTTTTTTTTCCTCTCTCTCTCTCTCTCTCTCTCTCTCTGTTTGCTTGTTCAAACTTTCGAATACAAAACTTCAATGTTTGTATTAATACTTTAGATAGCTATGTAGTGAGAGAGAGAGAGAGAGAGAGAGAGATTGGTAAAAATTTCATCATAAAAGTTAGATTCTATTCGAAGACCAGGTAAAGATTAGAGTACACAGTACAGCAACAGCAGCAGCAGTGAAAGAAAATAAGCATCGAAAGATGTCGAATGATTAAACTCTCAA